>CM051701.1:24568331-24875831 GCA_028022725.1 Lycodopsis pacificus
ACAATATCAATAAAAGTGCTTTTTTTTCAGGCGAACCTGAATATTTTCAATTTGAGCTGTGTAATGTCTTCATTTACTATATTAACCAGCAACATATACACAATATTACCCATCTGATAAATATCCCCAGTGTTGTGATCTGATTATAGCATCAAAAATTATTAAAATAGACCTTGTAGTTACAGAACTGTGGTCTCCTTAGTATGGGTATGCTATTTTCGAGCAGAGGCCTACAAATAGGGCTCGAGCTTAAGAGGATTTATTAAAGTGCACATGGATGCACTTGTGAGTCTGCAGGCCTCTGGCTCTGTTCTACCCAGAGACACAGAGGTGAGATCTGATTGGATAAAAGCTCTACTCAAAACAAGCTGCACTGGAAGCAGAGCAACTGAGGAAGACAGGAGCTGTGCAATGAGAACATAAGATAATGGGAAAAATATTTTTATGAATTATAATACATGTAGTGTATTTAAGGAAAATTATTAAATTATAAAATAGTTATAACTTTGTGATTCTGTTTAGGCCAGCAGAGAAGGCCTTGCAGGCCCTGACGGCCACCACTGGCAAAATGGTATAAAGAGCATTTATATTTGACTTGGACAGAATGGAAAAAAGACATTTAATATTGTAAAAGCAGAGCAGCTTTGTTACACGGCCATAAAATTAATTTTATAAACATAGTACAAATAACAAAATGTGCCGTTATTGGTCATAAATCAGCGAGTCACGTTAAACTAAATCAAACACTGTAATATCAGAAGTATAGTTACCAAAGAAATGAAGTGCGGTTGCTAAAGAGCAACCTCGTGAGGGTATTTGAGAGGACCTGCACTGTGACACATGAGCTCTGAGTTTCTCCGTCTCATTCATTCATGTCCAGTTGCTTATACTCGCCAGTTGTTGTTTATCGTATAGTTGTTGTCTATGAAACTCAACATTTCCCTCCAGATTTTTCTCAATAAAAGCCCGGCAAAGGGAGTGATTTTTCTCTTTAAATTTTCCAAATGAGACTTTCAGAATCCACAGCGCTGAGAGGGTTGGTGTGATGTGAATGTCTGTCGTATCCTTCTGGTCCGTCAGTGTGCAAACTAAAAGATGTTCCTGCATAAACTCTTCATTTTGACAAACATGTCATCGGGAATATGTCCGGCCCTAGAACCCCTGAATATTTAGAATGTGAAGCATCAGTGTTTGCTGTTTCATCATTTCAATGAACTGAACAGCTATTCTAAAAGTCAGTGGATTTTATAAAAAAAAAAGAAGTTTTCATTGTAAATTGTATATTTCTGTCTGTTAATATGACACAAACAACTTAGGATAAAAGAAAGGAAACGGACAACAATACTGTCAATTATAGGAGTAAAAGCATAGAAAGTACAACTAGTCGTGTCACCTATCAAGACTGGAGGAAGTGTTGAGTCGGCCTTGTATTGGGAACATGAGATATTAGGATTACGGTCCATCTCCTATCAGCCTGTTTCTGGCATCTACCATCATTCAAACAAGCCCTCAAAACCCACCTCTTCAACCTCGCCTTCACCTGCTGACCCCTGACCCTCCCCTCCCCTACATGACCCATTCAGCGCAGCTTCTCCACTTATTCTTTTTTTTGTTTTGTTTTTTGTGTTTGTTTGTTTGTTCAAATGTCTCAGCCCTGTAAAGCGTCTTTGGGTATCTTGAAAAGCGCTATAGAAAATTGATTTATTATTATTATTATTATTATTATTGTTTTATTATTATTATTATTATTATTATTATTACAATGTGACACCCTGTTCCCGTTCCTCTGTGTGCAGCCCTGCAGAGAGGACGTATGACGGGAAGGTCCGGGTGACGGTGGAAGTCGTCGGTAAGGGCAAGTTCAAAGGAGTCGGCCGCAGCTACCGGATCGCCAAGTCGGCGGCAGCGCGACGAGCTCTGCGCAGCCTCAAAGCCAATCAACCTCAGGTCCAAACCAACCGGGCTCTCAGCATCAGCACCTAAGCTACTGACGCTAACGGTGGGAAGAAAAACAAACCCAACACCAGCTTCCCGACAGCGCGACGCCAGCCCCGCATCCTCAGGCCCGCATCCTCAGCCCTGCATCCTCAGCCCTGCATCCTCAGCCCTGCATCCTCATCCCCGCGACGGCAAAACCGAGGAGACGCAACACAAGAAGCAGAGCTGAGCTCTCAACAGATTTCACATCAATGTTTTTTCTTTCTTTTTCTTTGCGCAAACACAATCTTTGCTTTCCCTCTCCGCTCTGTGTAATCACATGAGTGCTTTATTAACGTTCAACAAAGTGTTTCAAAGGTCAGGTCGCAATGTCTTTTCCTCAGCGGTTTAGCTTTTCTTTGTTTAAATTAGTTCAATGAGATGAGGCTTATGCTTATTGTGTAGACTGTACATAGTTCAATCTAAAGGTGTAAATCAAAGTATGTAGGGAGAAGAACTCAACGCTAACCTCGCCAGTCGCCCCAACGGAGACGTGGCTGACGGATCCCACTGGAGTAGAACCCGGTGGCGCTTCTGTCTGAACTCTGTCTTGAAATGGTATTCTTAATCATTTTTGCACTTATTCCATTAAGGTCTGTTACTTTGAGAAGTGTGTGGTCACGTTCACACCAAAATCATATACGTAGCAAAGTATATATATATATATCTATATATATATATCTATATATATATATATATATATATATATATATATATATATATATATATATATATATATATATATATATATATATATATATATATATATATAAAAAAAACAAAAGATACATTAATGACATTCTTGGCCCTCGATGCTAAGATAGGAATCTCAACATTCCCAGTTACTGTAATTTAAAGAAGTCTTTACCCGCAGCTTGCATGTTCTTGTAGTTTATGTATAAACCATGACAACTGGATTGCTTCTACAAATGTTCTGAATGATGGATATATGTAGTGAGAGCGACTCAACGGCAGCAGCAGTGTCTTGATGATTTGGTGGAACATGTTTTGATACGGACTCATGGAGTCGCTCATCTCGTGCACTACATGTCTCCACGGAGCCAATCATCCGGTGATGAGAAGAGGAAGACGGACACGCGGTCCATATGCTGCAGACTTTTCTACATTGGATGCTCGTGTTCCGGCTCAGAGTCTTTCGCAAATACACAATTCTTTTTGTGAAAAAGGCTAATTGGTTTCACCCCCTAGTGTTGCTCACATCCCGTATGTACCAAAGCTATCACCGATGTGGCACTAGCAGTTTGAGGATACGGATACCAGACGCTTTCTCTTTTCTTTGCTTCTCTCTAAATGTCCTTATTTCCTCCCCTCATCAATAAGTCCTTTTTCACTTGAATACCTCAGTTAATTGCATGCATTTTCTTGTCTTTGTGTTTTGTTTCTTCTTTGTTTGGTGCTATGTTTTTGTATTAAGCTTGAATTTCTCATCTTCTTTTGCACTGTAACTATAATACCTCTTTATTTGACCTTTTATTTTGGAGATCTGTTTGATTTGGTTGTCCCGTTCGGAGGAGAGCTGCGTCGGCGTAGGAAAGTCATTCTTGTAATTTGTTTCTCATTCGCTTGCTATTCATTTCAGAATCTGCTTCTGAATTCTGGGTAAAAACAGAGGATTGGTTGATCAGATGGGCAAATGCTTGCTGAGATAATCAGATTGCACTCGTGAATGTTGGATTTCTCTGAATAGTACAGGCAGAGGAGAATATACTTGATTTCTAACTGTCTTCATGAGTTAGGCCTGAAGGAGACCTTGACCTGCGTGGTGTGTGAACTGTTCATCTACTCGTATCATCCCACCAGCAGGTGCTTCTACCTCAAAAGACGAGACCGGTTCAGTAGCTCTCTGTCTGTTTACTCCGCTAACCAAACGTCTACGGCAGACTTGTGTTTCACTGAGTCAGCATTTCGTCACAGTCATTTGTTTTGTCATAAAAGCAAACGCAACTCATTGTCTTCTCTGTGGGCCATTGTAGGTACAAGGACATGAATAAAAGTACGAAGCAGGGAGAGAAATTCATCAGAACCTTTTGTGTGTGTGCGTGTGCGCGCGCGCTATAGAACCGCTCGGTTGCACCATGAAACTTAAGTGCGTCTCGTTATGCAGTCAGTTAGAAAGAGTGCAGTCTGTCATTATCTCTCAAGTCCACTGGACAGTAACTCTGATGGGCAGTTAGTTTCCCCTTTCGAGAAACAATGTCCCACTTTAAACTTACTGAGTGTATGTGGCCCTCCAGTCTGTAGCACACACATGCACACACAGCCATTTAGACTTTCCCACCAGCTAACACACTAATTATCTGTACGTCTCTGAAAGGGACGGGGGGGCAAAAACAGAATGTGAAATGACTCATATGGTGCCACACCCTCTATTTGTGTCTGACTGATGTAAAGAAGGATTCATCTGGTCTAAGTGGCATCGGTGTCCAACAGATGTGTCTGTTTTGTTGTTAAACTGAGGGGGGGCTGAAGATAAGGTAGTCTGAGCCGACTACGTTTTCTCGTACTGGCTGTGTTTTTGTTTTTCTTTCTTTCTTTTTGTACATGTAGCACAATTGAGCATTGCACTTGGGCGCCATGCTTTACCTCATGTCAGAGTGAAGGGAGGACGTGTGTATAGGAGGCCGTGGTGACCAGGACTAACTTGTGGCTCAGGCTTTGCTGCTGTTATTTGCTGGTATTACACAAAGCTATTCAAAGAGAGAACACGGGGCTCTGGGAGGGGAGACTAAAGGTGCGTGTTGGTTATCATCCGACAAACACTTGAGAAGAAGATGAGGATGTGGTGTTCTCTGACATCCTGCCTTACAGCGCTTAGAAAGGAATCATGAAGTGACGCTCTTGGGTACATTCTTTCTGACTACTTATACAGACACGTTACCAGAGACATTGATTCTACTGCTGTGGTGTGTTGGTCTGGCAGACAGGACAACCCCCAGCCCTGTATCGGGACCTCCGGTCACCGAGCAGCAGCGTGGAGCTGAACAGATGCAGCGATGAGCTGTCATCATGGGCGACTATGGACCATCACAACCTGCAGAGGGTTCAGAGACGCTGGAGGAATGGAACTCCTCACTCATACTGTACAACGGTCTGCACCTTATGGATCATAAATACCTTTAATTATGTTTTTCTTTTTTTAAATAATTGTAGCCCAGTATATCTACAATAAAAGTAATGGTGGTCATTCACCTCTGGTCCTGTGGGGTTAATTCAGTGTTTTGCAGATCTGTATATACATACATTGAATTGTGCACAATGTCTCAGCTTCTACTGGCAAATATTTTGATGAAACTTACTGAATGTGGGAACTCGTGTTCTCCCTGATCCTCCCTCGAGCACACAGAGTATCCAGATCTCCAGGGCAGAGTTCACCAGCTCACCCACGCTCTGACTGTGAGACGAGAGCGTTGACGTCTGTGGTCTGTGTGGCGCAGAAAGACCAAGACCCCAGGCAGAGCACCAGCCTTTCAAGCACATTTTACGTGCCAAACGGTAGAATTACAACTTCACGTCACCGGACGTCATTGGGCCTGAACAAATTTTACCCATAGACTTAGATTGGGAAAGAGACGTCTGTAATTCAAAATGCACTAACTGAGGTAAGGAAGTAACTCTGGATTCCGCTGTTGGTGTGAATGAGGACGAGGCTGGGCCGAGACCTGGGAGGCGGTTAAAGGAAGAGCTTGTGTGCATGCTCTGTGCCCAGTGCTGTGGACAAAAGATAGAGTTACCAGGTAATTCAGCTAACCTAGCTTGTTAGCTAGCCTAACAATACACACACAAGATTGATATCCATCTTCTCATCTAACTCTTGCAAAAAAGTGTATTTACCAGAATGTTGAACTGTCCCTTTAATTGTTATAAAACCAAAGGTTCTGAACACATTGTGCCCAGCATGCGTGTAGAACTGGAATAACTAGATTTGATTATAATCAATAAAACAATCAAATGTATACGAAATTGCAACATTTCTCTTTGAATGATGCAGTACTCTGTCTTAAGGGGCTATTATATCTGCCTGTACTCTTGTCATAATAGTTGAACATATAGCAATGATGGGAGGGGGACTGTGACTTAAGTGTCTCCAGGGTCAGCAGTAAACGTCCAAGCTCAAGACCCGAGTTCTAATAAACCAGAGTTACCCTGTGATTAAAAACCTGGACAATGTTGAAGACGACGTGCAGAAATGAAACGAGCATGCTCCCCAGTGAACTTAAATAGTTGCAACATACTGATTAAGGGTCTAGCAAATTTATATTCTCCGCAAATCCAATCTCTGACATGCTGTAGTGCTTAGCAGAGACCTGTTTTCACTCCTTCAGCTCATATGAGCCCAGCCTTCTTGTCATCTGCTCAGTTCTCCTCCAGCCTGCTGGCTCCGAGGCTCAGCAGCACCCGCTGTAGTGCTGCTGTCCCCGGGGATCAGAACAGCAGAATCGGTACGAGAGCAGGTTCACCGGGAGGTTTCAGTGTGAACAGACAGTCCACTCGGTCCACTCATGTTCACTCATGTTCACTCGGACCAAAGCGTCCTCAAACCAGCCGATGATACTCATTTGGCATTCACAATTATTCATCATTTACATTATCAACAAATATTTTTATATATATAATAAAATGTTATTTGCTCTTTATTTTCATGATAACTTTTATAAGACTTCATTACTTAGAGGTTCTCTACACCATATTGAGAGTGATAATAATATAGCAGTAAACAACTGTTAGCCATTTTAAAGAAGTTGGGATCTGGTGGGAGCGTGTTTGCGTTTCAGTATGAAAAGCAGTGGTGTATAAAGTACCCAAAAGCCATACAACTAGCCATACATAAGATACCTTACTGGAAAACTACTCCAGTAAAAGTAAAAAGTCACCTATTAGAATACTACTTGAGTAAAAGTCTTAAAGTATCTGATATTTATTGTACTTAAGTACGGTACATTTAATATCAGAAAATTACTTTTGATACTTAAGTATTGAAAGTAAAAGTACAAGTAAATGCTGTTAATAAAAAAGCAAAGGGTCAGAATTTTGAGAATTATGACGTTTATTCTTTTAAGTGCTGTGGCACCATGACCAAGGACATGGAGCTGTGTTGAACATAATTGGGTTGGCTGTGATCCATTCAGGAGCAACAATGTTCAACATAATATATTGTACATAAGTATACTTTTGCATCTACTATGAACTTATCATCATAATTCTCCGAAAAGCAATATGACACTATGAAGGAGTTGTAACAGTGCGTTTATAAGTATGCTCATTCCGACTAGAGGATGTAGAGGACAAATGCATAATATTATGTTTAGCAAAACATATCCACTTGATGCATCAGGTCAGTGTTTAGAGAAAGGACACCTGCCTTGTAAACTCCTATGGGCCTGATTTGAACACAAAGGTTTTGCTCAAGCTGAATCTGCAATTGGGCGACTGCTACCATCATAACTCCATCTGATCATCCACAACATGACTCAAATATCAAAACATGATCAATACTAAAGCAGCACCGAAAGTAACAACCCAGTCATTACTTGAAACTGAAACATGTCCTGTTCATCTTCAAAAGACAATTATATTAGAATGTAAAGAAGCTACAGTGTATAGAATGATTCTATTGAAGTTATTCCTTTTTTAAATGTTTTAGACGAGTCACTAATCACTTTAAAAGAGTGATTATAGCTGATTTAACTTACAGACATGAGATTGATCTTCTCATGTCACTCTCTTTATACAATGATATAAATTCATCCCCGTTTTATTGATATCGTATGAAAAGTTACTCCTCATTTTTCGTGCGTTTTTCCTGCAAAAGTCCAGCAACATGAGTCTGTTTTTGCTTGTTACATGCATACTGTCTTTTCAAAATAAACTTCCATCTTCACAGGAAACAACTAAGGTTTAGGCGATGAAACTACTTAGTTAGGTTTAGGAAAAGATCGTGGTTTGCGTTAAAATATCGACGGAAGTGACGTTGCTTAAGTACGGAAGTCACGTCACAAATAAATCAACATTGGCTTCTCGTTTCACACACGGCACAAACTGCGGCCTCCTGGAAGAAACACAGTGTTAGTTTGACCCATCCACCTCTCCTCATCCCACCCGTCCTGTGTGGAATTCTACTCATGTTGTCGCCCGCTAGCTATAGCATGATTAACCAATGATTTAACTTGCAAGCTAGCAGAGATGGGCAAAGATACATCAAAATATATTTTGATTGAAAATATCCCTCAAATAAATGTATCAAAATAAAATACAAAATACTGGTGCCAGAAAATGTAACAAAATACAATGCATGTATTGTGTATTTAAAATATAGGAAATACCTTTTTCTGGATTGTCCGTTTTCTCACAATTTGGTATAGCATTCAGGTTTGGGCTATATAATGTAATATAATTATATATAATGTACACAAAGCTCTGGTGAAGCCCACAGAAAGGAAGAACAGTCACAGAATGTCAGTGTAACTCAGCACATCTGTGCTTGTTGATGGTCCTTCTTGAACATCATCTTGCTGAGACATGTTGTCCACCTGGCCAACTGTAAAATGTATGAAGTAATAAAACAAGAATACTTTCATAATATGCCTTTTAAATAAAATTGGATATTTGGATATTTAGTTTTTTTTAACAAATGGACATACTGTCATAGCCTGGCTAACTGTGAACTATATTATCTGCCAGTAATTGATATGGCATTATGACATTCACATTGAGAAGATACAGCATAACTTGTAATACAGTGCAAGATTAGATGATCAGATGTCTCTTGATAAGATTATCATGAACATACAAGCTCCCAATCTCCCTCTTCCTACAGCTAGCTACTCGACTGATAAACACTGGCTATGCACTAGCCTCGACAGCATGCTAGCGTCATGTTAGCATCGAGCTTGATATTATAACCATCACGATGTATATACAATAGGCTATGTAGCCAGACCCAGACATCAATTATACATCAAGCTAGTTGACATCTGTCACACTCAGATAAAATATTTACCTTGACAGATAATCTGTTGAACTTGAAGATCTGAAGACTGAACTCAAGTCAATACTATCTAAAGCTAACGACTACTATACAAGCCTACTGTCTAAAATCAACAAACAATCATGTGGGGGGGGGGGGGGGGGGGTCTCGTAAGTGATTACACGATGCAAAACTACCAGAATGGCAGCACGGCCACGATCATTTAATGGACGAATGAAACACACAATAGAGCCCGTGTTTACACACCACGTGTGTCTGACTTGAACATAACAGCACAGCCTGTGTGTGTGTTTGTGTGTGTGGGTGTGGCTTAGACAACAAGGAAAACACTAGAAAAAAAGCAGATCCTCACCGCCGCAGCAAAATATAGCAACTTACTTTATCACACAGAAACCTAACTGGCTACCTCAGATTTGTCTATACTATATCTCTGTGACATACTATACTATATCTCTGTGACATACTATACTATGTCTCTATGAGATACTATACTATATCTCTGTGACATACTATACTACATCTCTATGACATACTATACTATGTCTCTGTGACATACTATACTATATCTCTGTGACATACTATACTATATCTCTGTGAGATACTATACTATATCTCTGTGACATACTATACTACATCTCTATGACATACTATACTATGTCTCTGTGACATACTATACTATATCTCTGTGACATACTATACTATATCTCTGTGACATACTATACTATATCTCTGTGACATTCTATACTATATCTCTGTGACATACTATACTATATCTCTATGAGATACTATACTATATCTCTGTGACATACTATACTACATCTCTATGACATACTATACTATGTCTCTGTGACATACTATACTATATCTCTGTGACATACTATACTATATCTCTGTGACATACTATACTACATCTCTATGACATACTATACTATGTCTCTGTGACATACTATACTATATCTCTGTGACATACTATGTCATTAAAAGTCATACTTTGACTTTTCAGTGCCTCAAAACCCACACAAGTCTCAGTTATCTTCTCAACAGAAAAGTAAAATAGACAAAACACAAAGTGATCAAGAACAAGATGCAAACAATGTGTAAAAACCAAAACAAACAGATTCTCCTTCAGGAGTCAGTCAGCGTCAGTCAACGTCAGTCAGCGTCAGTCAGGTGTCACAACAGCGGCAAGCGAGCGGCACCCGTCAAGAAGCTGCCGAGCTGAGTGGGCGGAGTCACATTTCCTGAGAACACCCATTGTTGTTATGATAGGATTTTGATTAAACTATATTACGAACTGTATTGCATCAAACAATCCACAGATTAATCGAAAAGTTGATTATTGCTGTGTACGTGGATAAATGAATATTAAATCACATGTAGTCATTCAAGTCTATTGTTGCTAACATACTCCCATCAGCCCACGTTTATTTATTTATATGTATTTATTTTTCTTCTAATGTAACCCTGGTATGTGCTTGCATCATAGACTATACGTGCCAGCAAACTAAGCAACAAACAGACGGCCATTGGATGCCCGTCAGCAGTCATTGTGTCCGCGCACCCTTTCAACTTAAGTCAGCGTTTTCCATCGTGTAAGAGCACTTCTGTCCCAGTTCCTGAGCGAAACGTTTGTCCCACGCTGATGACGTGTAAAGCGGTAAAGAGTAAAGTGTGAAGAGAAGGAAGCGCAGGAGAATAATATGTGAGTCAGAGAAGTTATCTCACATAACGTTCTCCAAAGAGAGAAACGTGGTCAGTGAGACCAGTGAGACCAGAGTCTTTAACCAAGAATGAACAGACTCTTATAGGTTCATTCTTCACACGGACAGTTTATAACCAGTGTGTCTCATATGTTTAGAGACCGTGACGATTATTAAAAGCGGTAAATGAAGCGACACTACGAGACAAAGCACAACTCTTTAGAACAAACGCACCTGCTCACATCTAAATGAAGACAGAAAATAAACATAAGAGCCTAATATGATCAGAATCCTAACGCAGTTCACTGACCAACAATGATGTTCACAGAGAGAATAGAACTGAAACATCTGTTTAATAACCACAGATGAAGTCCATGCTCACTGATTTATCTTTTTAGATGACAAAAATATAATATTGTGGCTTTTTATTGACATCACCTCACATCTGAATGAAGTGAATTTAAAGCTGCAGGACAATTCAGTGAAATTCATTTTTCTAAAATGAATTTCTTTATTTTAAGACACATTAAAAAGCTTTCTGTTATGTCAGTTATTCTTTATTTCAGCTCTTATTGTACTTGAAATGAGAAGAACATTTATTTTTGTATTTCTATGTATTATTTATAATCCATCCAGTTACATTTGAAAACAGAATAATAATTGTTAAAATATAATTGATGTGTACTTTCTTTATTTGATTTGACAGTTGTTGACTACACAGAGACGTTGCTACTACTAGGCTTCTTGAATATATATATATATATATATATTCCGAAACATTACAATAATATCTAATATATATATATATATATATATATATATATATATATATATATATTCATATATATATATATATATATATATATATATATATATATATATATATATATATATATATATTAGATATTATTGTAATGTTTCGGACCTTTGCACGAGGAGATTTTCTCAATCTGGACCTTTTGGTATTTTAATTGAATACCCTGATGTAGTGTATTTAAGATAACTGATTAAATTATAAAATAGCTATAACTTTGTGATTCTGTTGAGGCCAGCAGACAAGGCCCTGCAGGGCCTGACGTCCACCACTGCTGCATATCTAAACCATTATAAATGCATGAATAATGTACATCTAAATAAGTTCTTAATCATTTACTAACACTTTATAAAGGATGTTATTAATCATCTACAACTCCTTAATAATGGGTTTGTAATATATATAATACTTAATTTATACAACACCTATATATTTTAAAGCTGGTTGCTTCCCGTCTCACACACCTGCTCCTCATCACCTGGAGCTCACCGTGCATTTCAGACATGCTCCACCATGTGTTCAATGTCAGAACTGCAAGCACACGTTCACCTTAATGTTTTCCAAAAGAGAAAATGAGAACCTAATAATAATAATGAGAGAGGGGGGGGGGGGGAGGAAGTATAATATATAATAACAATATAATATGAAATGTGCTCATTATATGCGATACAAACAATACATAAACACAAATATAAGAGACTATTCAATCAAAATGATTTTTCTATTTTGGTACGTTTGTCATATACAGATATGCAATGATGATATGTGTGTTGATGTTGTCCAATGCCTAATGGTGTGAACGTGTGTGTTTCATAACTAGTATAAACCTCAGAGCCCAATATGTTCAGAATCATAACACGTTAGTTCACTGTTCAATGATGTTACCATCGTTCTGAAACAATCTGTTTAATAACCACAGATAAAGTCCATGCTCACTGATTTATCTCTTTAGATGACAAAAATATAATATTGTGGCTTTTTTATTGACATCACTTCACATCTGAATGAACTGAAGTTAAAGCTGCAGGACAATTCAGTGAAATTCATTTTTCTAAAATGAATTACTTTATTTAAGATGCACATTAAAAAGCTTTCTGTTATGTCAGTTATTCTTTATTTCAGCTCTTATTTTACTTGAAATGAGAAGAACATTTATTTATGTATTATTTATAATCCATCCAGTTAAATTTCAAAACAGAATAATAATTGTTAAAATATAATTGATGTATTATTGTAATGTTTCGGAGCTTTGCACGAGGATATTTTCTCAATCTGGACCTTTTGGATTGTCGTTGAAGACCCCTGCTCTAGTGCCTGAATTTTGTGTTTTCCTTTATATAAATGAAGAATCCTAACACGTTAATTCACTAATTAACGTGTTATTTATGAGATTTACATCATAAATTGATCCAGAAAATGGCGAATAAAACTTCACCACAGTGTGAGTGTTGAACACTTTACATGTTCTGTGTCTCAGGTAAAGTAGACATTGTATTGTATTGAGTTTTTTTGGAGAATCATATCAATGAAATGAGATATCATGTCAGAAGGAGAGGAGTCAATTTCTGCTTGGACCCATTCAAGAAATACATTTAATTGTCAACGTTTTATGTTTTGTTCTTGACTTTCTTTTCATTTGACTGAAATCAAGTAATGACCAATCACAGTGACTTATAGCCAGCTTGTACTGCATCATTGTATCATGTATAAGTCTATTATGTGTATATAATATACTACTCAGTAGTATATTATATACACAATCAGTTGCAACCTCTTATACACTCTCTGTGGCTGTGATTCTTTCATGTGCTTTAAATGTTCGTGTGATATCGTTATCCTCACGCTGGGCTTGGTTTCTGGAACGCTAGAACAGAATGTGCACTTGCAGTTAAGCCTGCTGCAGTCATGGCTGGTGGATGTATCGTGAACTGTGACATGGACGGTTGGCACACATTTGTATGTGTTGCAAACAAACTTTCTGTCTTGGATTTAAATGTCCTCCGGTTTGACCTAAACAACACTGTGTCTGCTGTGCAAGGCTTCGGGTTTCTGGGATCCACCATCACCCACGACCAGGGGCGGACTGGGGGGAAAAAGTGGCCCGGGAGTTTACTGTCAGACCGGCCCACTCCATACACGGCGCGTTGCCCACTCAATGGATCGCACGTATCGACCAGTCAGTGGCCTACTTGGAAAAATACCCATACACTTAACATTATTTTGGATGATTACAAAGAAATTATATCTTTTTTTTTTTTTTTTTTTTACAACATTTGGATCCACCAAATTGCCTGGATGGACACATTGAATAAAATAATACTCGCTATTGTAACACTCCAAGGTAGGTACAGTTTGCTCGATGAATATGCTGAACTCGGCTAGTATCAGATGGTTATACGCAGTGGAGCTGGTGGAACATGTTCTCTGTAGGGCTGAGCCACATCCAATCAATTTCAGCAAACATGCCAGAATGATTGAATGCAAAACAATTAAGGTATCAAACATGTATTACTACTTTGCAGTTAAATATTTAACTTTTATTCCAACATGAAAAAAGCAGTAAATAACACTTTGACAAACATCTTATTTGTGTCACCCACACAGGGAATTCAGTATAATATAATAATATATAAATCATATAATAATATGCTGTATAATATAATAATATATATATATCATATAATGATATATATATATATCATATAATAATATTCACTATAATATAAAACACACACACGCACAAAAAAAAAAAATATATATATATATAATGATGTATTTATAACTATATATCATGTCTCAGCAGGTGCTTCATGTCTCTCACTCCCTAACTGTCCGTGCTGGATCTGTCCCCGTTGTTTTAAAAAGCTAAATAAGTTATTAGCATGACGTCATCCAGCTAGCCAAACCTGTCTGGTGTACAGCTAGTAGAGAATCTTCGCGTACTGCTTCCCTTTCCTGATGTCTGATTGTGCAGTTTCTCCGTCAAAGTTCTCCTGAAACGGCTCTTGGAGGAGCAGTGCGTGCCTGTAGAGACGAGTCCGGACGGAAACGCGCAGCTGCGCGTTTCTACTAGTTGACTAGTAGAGCTGAATCTATTTGAGGACGCTGATTAGCTAAATTTTATGTCACTCATTTATATCTTTAATCAGCATTCAAGCATCATTGGCAAAACTGCTTCATAGACCCGCCTCTTTGGGGCAGATTGCATGCTGGGTGTGTGAGTGTGTGTGTGTGTGTGTGTAGGGGTGCTGCCGGCTCACAGATGGAAATCATGAGTGTGAATACAGATCGCGAGGAGTAGTATAAATCTCAGTCAGCGATTATTGACTTTAAGTATTAAGTAAGAGTCAATTTAACGTGTTCTGTGAAGCATAGAATATAGTTGGTCGGCGATCTCAGAGTGAGGGCCGGTTGATGATGGAGGTGGTCCGGTATTGGACCGGCCCAAACCCCGTCGGCCTACCGGGGATTCCCCCGGTATCCCCGATGGCCAGTCCGCCCCTGCCCACGACCTCTGGTGGACCTCCTACTAGACACCATCAGGAAGTCCAGCCTGCCTCAAGGGGCTGCTGATACAACTCTCCACTGCAACCCTCCAGTCTGTTCTCCACGCAGCCAGCAAGCAGTCTGCCCTCCATCCAGGACGTACACACCTCCAAAGCCAGGAAGCACCGCTGCGGACCCTCACGCTCTTTAACCAGCTGTTGCAGCTGCTCCCCACGGGGGGGCGCTGCAGTACACTGAACGTCAGTCACTAGTGTCAATCTCCTCAGCAGTAAACGACACACTTCATAGTTTAAATACTCACTGTTCTATCACGTGTTAATATCACTACTAATACAAACACAAGCATCACTGTGTACACTGTCCATACTGTCCAACTTCCTGTTACCTTCATCATTCCATTACAGCACCCTCTGCACGGCACCGTTTCACCGTTTATGATTCTATTGTAGATCTGTACTTAGTTGACCTTTGTTCAGCTTTCCCTGTTTTTAGAATCAGTAATCATGAATACTTCACTGATGCCCAGGGGGACATGAATAACAGCCATATGTCAATATCTGTGCATTAAGAGCAGCGGACTGTGTTCGTACATACAAGGATCTAAAGCAGATCCTGAAATATGATGATTGTGGAGTCTGTCCATCTTTCGTGTTTTTGAACGAAACAAAAAACAAACAAACATAAAGCTCAGCAAGGAGGTGAAAATCCGAAACAATCTGAGTGTAAAAAGACTTGAAAACATGTAAAGTCACGGAGCAGAGAGGATTCAGGACCAGAGCTCAGTGGGGCCATGAGAACAGGACTCATGTTAGCAGGACACTGTTGTGGTTTCATGAGAGCTTTTATATGAAACCAAAGTACTCAAGCCACTTCACGTGAAGATCTCTTCATAATGTATACGGTGGAGCATGAATAAAGCCACCTCACGCAGTAAAGTTCAGCTTGTGTTGATACTGCTGTAGTTGGTGTGTGGACTGCTTGTGTCTGCTGGACTGTACTGTGATATGAAAAAGGTGTTTCTGATATTGTACCCACCTCACAAAAGTGATTAAATCAGCATATGATCTGATCTGACTCGATGTAGATAACAATATACACATTACATATCCAAACATATTTATGAATTACCATTATAACAACATTGCACTGCGGTTTCTATTTCATGTTTCATTCTACGAATAGTTCATTCAAGAGATCAAGTCCTTGAGTGCTCCGTGTCTCCTGGCGGTGATGTGTCTCCTGGTGGCCGGTCAGACTTTTATTCCATTGTTTACTAACGCTGATTCATCACGACAGGTCAGAGGACTAGATGGGGAAAGTATGATGCAATGAGCTTATATGCAAAATGTTTTTATTTGTCATTTCTCTGTCTCTGTGTGAATCCTTCCAGCTCGCTGTCTTCGGTAACACCTCGTCAGCCTCCGCCATGAAAACCAGTGCAAAGCAGAAAGCACCTGAGAATCAAGTCGCTGATTGAAGCAGAGAGTGTCAGCGAATAGGACGATGGGCTGGCGGCGCGTGCTTAGGCAGATAATCAACGCAATGTCAGGTTTGTGCGACGGTGCGCGCTGCTGTTGTGTTTGTGCAGAGGCCGCTGTGATGACGGTCCTCTATCTCTCCGAGCGCTCTTCCCCTTCCACACCGTCTGATGACACGCAAATATTGAAATGAGGTTTTGGGCGTCGGAGGCTCGGGTAGCAGCATGGGAACAGTGGGAGAGCTGCCACATAATTAAAAATATCATTTCAGCTCCTGCTCGGCCTGTTTCCATCCAGCATTACCGCAGGTGGATTGCTCCCTGTACTCCTGCGATGCTGGTAATGAGCGGTGGTTAGGTCTGACACCACGTCTCTTTCATTTAACCTAAATGAGAAATATGCCATCAACGGGGGGCTCAATCATAGCGACTTTAAATGTGAGACGAGCCCAGCTGTGACAGTATGATATTAGGTTGGCTGATGGAAAAGGGACACTCACACCATCAGAGGTGTTGCATGTGTGTTATCGCTTGAGTCATGTCAACTCTTCTAAAAAAAACACAAGAAAACTATCATGCAGATAATAACATGTCAAAAACATATAGCTTTCCCGTCAGCTCCGTCTTCGTCCCTCGTGTCTCTTCATATCACTCACGCTGCATTTCTATTCATTTGCTCTTTATTCAAATGCGAGCAGAGATATGATTTGATCTCCTCCCACAAGAAGTGTATTCATCTGAGAGGACACGTGATGGACTCGGAGACTCTGATGTCAAACCGCCCTTAAATCCAGCAGTAATATGAAAAGTTTCACAGCACAAATCCTTTAATAGTACGTTGCTTTCAAAGTTTTGGTCTGGAGAAGTGTACTTGTGAGTGCAATGAGACCATGTTCCTCCCATCATGGGCTCATGGGAGGAACCAACCAATCAGGTGGAAGGAGAAGACAACACAGAGGGAGAAACAGCTGGACAAAGAGTTGACCTTATATTCAGTTCATTACCTCGAAGGAACGCTCAACACGTAAAGCTTCTCTGTACTCTGTTGCCGTTGTTTGCACTGTTCACGCGCCGTTAGCGGCTAACCTCTGGCTCAGTCGTCTCCATGTTGAGAGCCATGTGGTGGAAATCCCTCAATCACAGATATTCTCTGAATTTCTTATTGAACACCTTCAATTTTTAGGGGATTGAATTCAATTTGCTTCTTATATTTATTCAATCTGAATCTCGGCGTTGGAACACTCCATTCCCACTTTAATAGGAGTAAATTCAGC
The DNA here is from genome assembly GCA_028022725.1 of Lycodopsis pacificus. Lineage (NCBI taxonomy): Eukaryota > Metazoa > Chordata > Actinopteri > Perciformes > Zoarcidae > Lycodopsis > Lycodopsis pacificus. Next base: position 24,586,087 of record CM051701.1, read on the forward strand.
TGTTTATTCTCATGGTGACACCAGAACTGGCTTGAGTTGAACCAGTATTTAGTTTGATGTGCTCCATGACTGATAGCTCCTCGTCTCCCAAACATTAGACACGTCCTGCTCCTGCCTCTGTAGGGAGCCCAGCCCAGCCCAGCCCAGCGGAGCTGAGCTTAATATTTCCATATGCTAGCCCATGATTATTAGTCATTAGGAACTCAAGACCAAAACATGAACTTGATTGTGCCTCTGGAGTCAAAGCACGCTATAGCAGCACACATGCGTTATTGGAAGAGAAAGTGAGTCTGTGATTGTCGTGCTTTGAGCGTTGGACCACAGTAATCAGCGTGTCGGTTTAAATCAGACACTGATCACGTGAGGCTCCTTTGTCTGAGGATCATGAAGCACCAGGAGACAGGGACCGGCAGTGACATTTGGACGATTTCATCCTGTGTGTGTGTGTGTGTGTGTGTGTGTGTGTGTGTGTGTGTGTGTGTGTGTGTGTGTGTGTGTGTGTGTGTGTGTGTGTGTGTGTGAGACTGCCTTTACACAGTGAGTGCATTCTGGTTAACACAATGTCAGACTTTGAGGAAATAAGCACGAAGTGCAGGAAGAAGATTGCGTGTTAACATGAACACACACATGTGAGATGTCTCTGTGTTGTTCATATCGAATGCGTTTCATGTGAGCTCAGGCTGTTTGAAGATGACGTGATCCTTTCACACAAGCTCACAGGCTGAGACTGATGCAGACTGTGGGCGGTGGATTTGTTTGCATCGTGTTCTGCAGCTGCAAAGTTATGATCGGCCACATCAAGCTTTGGCCCAGTAACATATTTTGAACCGTTGTGAATTTCTCCTCTGGGGATCAATAAAGTCTTATATTATATCAGCAGTTTCTACCAAGTAACAAAATCTGGAAAAGCTAAGTCCCTTTCAGAGGCCGTGTCCACCGGACGACTACAGCAGACAGTAAGCGCCGTGTCACTGCTGCATATGGATGGAGCACAACAGACAATCGTTCAGAGAAACAAACTACAATGGAGAACGCTTCTTGGACAAACCAGCATGGCCAGGCCCTGGTTAGTGTGTGTGAAGAGGCCACTAGCACCACCGTGGAGCCACCGTGGAGCCACCGTGGAGCCACCGTGGAGCCACCGTGGAGCCACCGTGGAGCCACCGTGGAGCCACCGTGGAGCCACCGTGGAGCCACCGTGGAGCCACCGTGGAGCCACCGTGGAGCCACCGTGGAGCCACCGTGGAGCCACCGTGGAGCCACCGTGGAGCCAGAGCCTCTGCTCTCCTCTGTAATATCAATCTGTGGCTATTTGTCAAAGAGGAAAACAAAGAAAACCAAAACTTACATCACAAGGCCACTGATGCACCATCTCAGTCAGATCGTAACTCCGGCAAGAAGTTCAATGTCCAGTCGAGGTTTGCGGTTTAGTTTGATTTTATTATCGTGATCAAAAGCAAAGCTTTGTCGGGCGACTGTGGCTAAGTGGATAGCAGGGCCATCTTTCAATCAGAGGATCGGCGGTTCGATCCCTGCCTCCGGCTCCACTAGTCGCATGTCGATGTGTCCTTGAGCAAGACATGTCTCCTGTAGCTGAGCCTACAGTGTGGAGTTGTGATAGAATCTGAGTTGTAAGTTGCTTTGGATAGGAGCGTCTGCTGAATGACTGTAATGTAAATGTAATGTAATGGTCCTGCAGTCTCTCTGTTGCTCTGGTAAAAAAGAACATGTCTCTTCCTGGTGCATCACCTGACGCTGACCCACCTACTACCCATACCCTTCATCTCAGTAGAAGAGACCAGGCCTGGTGCTCCCTGCCCCCAGTGTTAACACAAAGATATTCTCCCAAAGGAGATATTAAAAACACAAATACAAGTGATTGACAAAAGAGCTGTGTTGGGGTCTGAGCATGGCTTCAACATGTGCTGGGAACAAAGACAATCAGGCCTTCCCTTTTGCAAGCAAAGGTTTCATCCTGATTGTGGTTTGATGAGCACCAAACCCCCTCTGAAGGAATTTCACATTAGGGTGTGAATTCCCCCCCCCCAAAAACATTATGGGTTCCTGAAGTCACCTGAGAGCACCGTTGCAACCTCATTGGCCGAGAGCCAAGACAGCACCAGGACCCCTGTGGTTCAGCCACTGTTCAACAAAACTAACTGCAACCCACACCTCAACGCTTTTTCCATTCGACCTCCGTCGAGCAGGGAGCACACCAACGCTCTCTTCCCTCTGGACTTCGTCCTGGGGCCAGAAGAGGCACCGGGCCCTTCTCCCCCCCCCCCCCAGCGCCACGCTGACAACAGAAGTCCCCCGATGAGGACCGCGAGTCCTCATCCAACCCTCCGGCAGGAAGACGTCTAATCCCCTCCTGACTGATGATTACCGGGAAACGCATGGACCACGCCGTCCCACCCGAAGTTTCACTGTCCCCGCTGCAGCGAGAACAGATCGGACCCGCGTGCTCCAGAGCGAGCTGCGCCACAGAGGTCCGACCCCGCGTCGGCAACGCCGCGCCGATGTCCGCCGAGCCTGCATCCACTCCAGAGCGAGCCACGCTACTGGGTGCGACCGACTCCTGAGGACCGAGCTACCCACAGTCTGCGCCCGCTCCGAGAGCCGCGCTCCCGAGTCAACACTCGGGGACTGATCGATTCCCATCACGGGAACGAGCCCCATCGAACGAAGCTTCTCCAAAGTAAGAGTTCATCATGGCATCTTGGGCATAGCTTAGCAATAGCTTAGCATAGCTTAGCTTAAATTAACCTAAGTTCATTCAGGTTAATTCATTTATGTGTTATTATTCCCGCACCCTGTTGTGTTCAATCACTGTCTTGTTACACCGCGTCATTGCGCAATTATCGCGGACCACGGAGTCCCGCCATATATTGTGTATTTCCTGTCGTAACTGTCTGCCTTAAGATCAGTCGCTGCTAGTGGATGTAGTATTTTGTTATTATTGCTTAAGAGACGCGATAAGAAACAGACGCTCATCCCACAGCAGTTAGGAAGATCTGTTTATTTGGGAATTTTCATTTATTTTATTACACTTGTGATATTCTCTCCTCATTAAATCAGCTCTGTGAGTGAAATGTGGAATCTCGGCTATCGTACATAAGTGCCGGCAGTTCGAAACCGACAGCAGCACTTTGTATACGATACGGCCAGGCACCCCCCATTCTCACTACAACGTGGACCGCACGCAGAAGCTTGATTCATGACCCCCACCTTTGCTCCCTTTCTTGCCTCTACCCTCACACACACACACACACAGAGACCCTGACACACACACACATACACACACTCACACACACACACACACATACTCGCATACAGACATCCTCACCCATTTTATTCATTTATTTAGATATTAGGTACATAAAATTGTATAATAGCGTTTGTTGATTGTGATGGTAATTGATCTGATCATTTATTATTCTGATGTAATAAACCCTGTTATACTTTAAGGAGCAGTCGTCTGTGATTACTTGTGCATATGTATGTAATGAACCTGGATGTAGTGGCCTGTGCTCGAATTCAATCCTTCACTGTCACTTTGAATGTATAGTCGTACCCGACTATTGACATTACGAGTGAACACTAATTATGAGACTTAGTTTTATCGTTTGGTTATCGGCCCCTGTTCGCAGGGTGGTGCCCCGTTATTATTAATAATCATTAATAATTGTTACTCACATTAGTAATTCTATTGATGTCAAGAATTCAGTTTCTTAAAAGCTGATAACTCAAACACACCCCCTATTGGTCCCAACAGCTGTGACACTGTTTACACAGGTAAAGGCGTGACTCAGTGTAGCTTTCCACCAGCCCTGTCCTCAGGCTGACATTTCAACATGGCAGCTAATAAAACCTCAGCAGGGTTACCATACTACAGCAGCGCTGTGGAAGGCAACTAGTGTGTCTGCTTGATTATCACACTTTTTAAATGTTTTTTGAGAAAACATTTTAAATGCTGAGATATCTTATTATTCACCTGCAGAAGTTTGTATTTATAGTGTTTCTATTATGTTTATTTTGTGCAATGCATGTGTAGAACAATTCCATTCATTTAGAGCGCTGACATATGAATTCTATTTAATTCTATTCTACCATCTTCTTCGGCTGGATTAGTGTTTGTTAAATTGATTGCAGGGAGAGAGCGAGAGAGAGAGAGAGAGAGAGCGAGAGAGAGAGAGAGCTCCACTGCTGCTGGGTGAGCGAGATTGACTTAAACAAGAGAGAGAGAGAGAGAGAGAGAGAGAGAGAGAGAGAGCACTGCGCCGTCAATTCATAAGCTTTGGCCTTTGCTTCCAGGCTGATATAGAGACAATGGATCCAGCTCTACCTCCCATCTTGCTTACAAATAAATGGAAACTTTTTTTGGTCTTTCTTGTGTATTAATTGTGTATTAATTGTGTAATAACACAGCATTGATCGCGTTGACTTGCACTTTCTTGACTATCAGACACTGCGTGCATGAGTTAGACGTTATGTTATGTTATGTATATTTTATTTGATATGGACATCACAGTAGCATTAGAATTGTAACAGTGCATCTGGGCTTTGTGCATAAATGTATGTGTTAAGTGTTTGTAGCAAAATGCTAATTTACAACACCTGTCCACAGGAGGCTTTTTTAAAGAAGTTAAAATAGAAAATAAAGAAAAGAAAATAAAAAATATATCCACAGATACATACACAAATACATACACAAATACATACTGATACATACATAAAGTGCAAGTGTGTTTACAGGAGTGTTAGGTGTGAGAACAATGTAGTTTCTCTTTTAGCCATGATTTAATACCTCTATTAAAAACATTACAATTTTGTTGCATTTTCAACTCAGTTGGTAGACGGTTCCATAGTTTTGCTCCTTTAACAGAGAAGACTGATTGTCCAAATGAGGTTTTGCGCAATGCAATGCGACAGTTCCCGTTTGCTGAGGCCGTGTGTTCACTCTGCTGCTGTCGTGTAAGAAATTCATTAAGCAGGGAAGCAGCATGACCATGTAGGCATTTAAAAATCATCAGCATACATCTGGCAGCCAACCCCAGGACAGCTCTCAGGTAGGTCGTTGATATACATGCTAAATAGCACAGGACCTAGAACTGACCCCTGGGGTATCCCCATGCTATTGGCACGGATGGTGGACTTTTCCCCATTGACTCTCACACATTGTACTCTTCCCCTGAGGTACGAGTCAAACCATTGTGAGGCACGATCAGAAAATTGGAATTTGTGAAGTTTATGTAAGATGTGGCGCAGTGAAGTCGTGAGGGCCTTAAAGCTCAGTTGTTTTGAGTGTCTCTCTGAATACTATTTTAAATGTAAGCCTGTAAAGATAGAAACAAACCTTAATATGTGTTCATGTGCTACAGTGTTTGTAACATAACAGACTGTCAGAGTAAATGCAGTTCTCGAAACCAGCTGTGTGTGTGTGCAGGAGGGTCTGACAGTAATGTAGTAAGCTAGCAGGAGTCACAGAGAAAAGGACCGGCTGTGAATACAGAGGCTGGGGGGGGAGAAGTGGGATAAACTTGCTGTTAGTTCAACACTTCAATTAAACACTGAGCTTTCATTTGCAGATGTTTAGTGATCTGTTTTAGCCTCTTCTGCATCTTCAGAATGTAGTGTTCATTGCAACCTGAATCTCACTGTTTACTGCTCTACAGGTATTATTGTAAGTCGCTTTGGATAAAAGTGTCTGAAGCCCTGCCTATGGCCATGGTGTGGATTTAGATGAGATCATTGAGCTGCTTCAACTGCTGTTTCCAATGTTGGGCACAAACTTTGAACCTCATGTCTCAAGATCAGTTCTCAATAACGGTTTCTTTCGAGACTTTCATTGACCATACGACCAGATCATACTGTATATTCATTTACACTCGAATGCATCTTGCAAAGAGTCAAAGACTGGCTTAAGATCTCTGTCACAGAGCACCAGATACACACACAGAGTTGTTATCAAGCTAGTGTGTTGCAAGGAAACACATTGTTACATGTTAAAGCCTCTGACAATGTACACCTAAGAAGTAGGCGGCACGTAAAACAGTCAGCTTATTCCAGCCCTTCATTGAAGCTATATTTACACAAAGGCAAATATTTAAATCTATGACTCCGAATGGAAATATTTTAAATGCATTTTGCATCATGAGATTCACATTTCTCAAGATGTCTGCCAGACACTGTGCCTATCTGTCAGTCTAGTAGAGCAATAGACAAAACTGGTACCGTCTGCTTTCTTTGAGAAATGAGTGGTCAGATTTAACATGGAGTCTAATGGAGCAGTTGGTTGGAGTTAATGTCGCTCTGCGGCTCTTTGAGCCAAATGTGTAAGTCCGTTGGATTCCATAAACACTTTACTGCGACCAGCACAACATTTCCAAGCTTTTTGGCCAAAATGGTGGATAAAGAGTAAAAATTGTGGGAGCTGGAGCAATTTGTTTGGAAAAATCACAGAAGATTTTCAAGCTCCGCTCCACTCTGACAGTTATGCTCTCACTCTAGCACTCTAGCTCTTAACGAGCTGTGCAATACACACCCATTATAAAATCTGAAACAGACACAAAATTCTCCTGAAACTTAATCTGCGACTTCATGAAAACTGTGCTAGCTATCAAAATGTCCCTTTGGCTCAATAAAGTGCAGCGTTTTGTCTACGTTTTAAACTTTGAATCATGTTTCTACGTTAATGTACGGCTAGTCAATATGGGCACAAAGTTAAGTGTTTTTTTTAGCTCTCTTCACGCCGACACCCCATTCAAGTGAATGGAGAAAGTTTGCTCAGTTTTTGGGGATTTTGGGGAATTTTCGGGAAAACCGCTTGGCGAATCTCTCCGAAAAATAGATAGCACACTATTCCCGATCAGGCCGCACGTTTTGATGTATTTTTCACGCCGCTGTTGGCAACGCTGTGTGAGGAGAAGCGTGCCAAACTTAATTTTGCTCAGTTTTTCGGGATTTTCCGGGATTTTCGGGAAAACCGCTTGGCGAATCTCTCCGAAAAATAGATTACACACTATTCCCGAACAGGCGCGAAACTTTTGGATAAACCTGATTAGTATGATTAAGCCCGATGGATAATATACAGTGTGCTTTGGCACAGGCAGTTTTACTGCCGTTGTGCCACAAAGCCACACTGAATTAAAGCTGCAAGCAGCGATGAATGGGCCCTCGCACCTTTGTGCAAGTCGGGGGTACTGGCGGGACGGCGGCCGACGCGAATGTCTGTGAGCATCGGACAACGCACCCTGAGTTTTTTGCCTGTGTGGAGTGACGCTGGAAATTATGCTTTGCAAATAATCCACCACTTCCTGTATCTACTGTATGGCTCTAGGCAACATGCATCAATATGCATTATGTTGCTCTATATCAGGGGTGTCAAACATACGGCCCGCGGGCCGCATGTTTGATGTGATGACATTTTATGTGGCCCGCGAATCCCCCAGCAAAAAAAAAAAAAAAAAAGATATTTTTCTTAAAATTTTTATTTTTTTTACAAAAATTAAAAGTTAGATGTGAAAATAAAAATATCCCCATGGTTGAAATTATGAGATGAGCCATTTGCGCCGCCGGTCTCGCCGGGGGCTATTTTGTGTTCATTCGCACTGGACGCGCCGGAGAGGGGGCGTGGTTTATCGCCCTGAAAGCCGTTCAACTGTCCGCCATTAACCATGGAAAAAATAACCTCTATTTCTGCTAAGTAGGTGTTGAGGAAGTCACAGATATCCCGGGAAACTAAACTAAATATGTTCGGAGTAGTTACATTTACACCGTCTTACATTTACAACTGGCCCTTTGAGGGCGACCGTGATGCTGATGTGGCCCCAGAGTGAAAATGAGTTTGACACCCCTGCTCTATATCAAGTGTAGACCACATAATTTAAATGTCATGTAATGTGGATACTGTTTGTTAAATAATGCTAATTTCCTGTTGCCAGTAGGTGGCGCTTTGACGATGAGTGAAAATTGTCTTTTAGACATCCTCAGGACTGTTATCAAGTATGGCAAGTTTGGGACAGATTTGAGCAAGTTCAGTGGAGTTACATCAGCTGTTGTTTAATTAATGGGGAATCATGTAAAATGGCCGCCACGCCACAGCTACGCCATTCCATCAAACGTAAAGCTTTGAGGAACTTTTAATTGTAAAGGTCTTTAGATTGTACTGACCAAATTTTAAGTGGATCTGATCAATTGCCTAGGAGTTTGTTAAAGTATAGTGACTAGAAATGTACTGAAATGGAAGGAAAATTCACACAAAATTAAAAATGGCGGACCTTCGTTTGATTTTAGAGCATGGTCCCATTTTGGTAAGTGCCCATGTGCCTTAAAAATTGCATTCATGTAGGTTAAACGTAGGGCTGCCGCCATTTTTTTGAATATTTGTAGGGGACGCTAATTTCCGTCACCTATGGCCAATGGTGTACAGCAACGAAGTAGAAATACTTCGTTACTGTACTTAAGTCGTTTTTTTGGATATCTGTACTTTACTTAACTATTTATATTTCTGTTGACTTTTACTTTTACTTCACTACATTTTGCAAAGAAAAGTGATACTTTAACTACTTTTCCCCTGAAACCTTCGTTACTCGCTACAAAATCAAATCTATCTTTAGAAACAAAATTAATCATGAGACCAGCGTCGGGGACTGTGGTGGAACACAGACTGCAAGCAAGCAGGTTTGGCGAATCAGTGGTCCGAGCAGCAAGTTAAATCATTGGTTAATCACGTTAATGCGCAATTGCAAACAAGTGCTCTCAAAGCCGCTGTGATTATTTTGAAAAGACAGTATGCATGTAACAAGCAAAAACAGACTCATGTTGCTGGACTTTTGCAGGAAAAACGCACGAAAAATGAGGAGTAACTTTTCGTAAGATATCAATAAAACGGGGATGAATTTATATCATTGTATAAAGAGAGTAACATGAGAAGATCAATCGCATGTCTGTAAGTTAAATCAGCTATAATCACTCTTTTAAAGTGATTAGTGACTCGTCTAAAACATTTAAAAAAGGAATAACTTCAATAGAATCATTCTATACAATGTAGCTTCTTTACATTCTAATCGAATTGTCTTCTGAAGATGAACAGGACATGTTTCAGTTTCAAGTAATGACTGGGTTGTTACTTTCGGTGCTGCTTTAGTATTGATCATGTTTTGATATTTGAGTCATGTTGTGGATGATCAGATGGAGTTATGATGGTAGCAGTCGCCCAATTGCAGATTCAGCTTGAGCAAAACCTTTGTGTTCAAATCAGGCCCATAGGAGTTTACAAGGCAGGTGTCCTTTCTCTAAACACTGACCTGATGCATCAAGTGGATATGTTTTGCTGAACACAATATTATGCATTTGCCCTCTACATCCTCTAGTCGGAATGAGCAGACTTATAAACGCACTGTTACAACTCCTTCATAGTGTCATATTGCTTTTCGGAGAATTATGATGATAAGTTCATAGTAGATGCAAAAGTATACTTATGTACAATATATTGTGTTGAACATTGTTGCTCCTGGATGGATCACAGCCAACCCAATTATTTTCAACACAGCAAGGCAAGGCAAGTTTATTTGTATAGCACATTTCAACAACAAGGTAATTCAAAGTGCTTCACATAAAACCATTAAAAGCATCAAAACATAAGACAAAAGAAAAGGAGATTTAAAAACAATTAAGAACATTCATTGCATTCATTGCATTAAAACATTAAAAAACAGTGTAAGAAATAAAATACAGTTGTAAAATGCAGAAATGCAGGAAATTGATTAATATATTAATTGAATGTGGTTCAATTAAAGGCAGCAGCAAACAGAAAAGTCTTCAATCTTGATTTAAAGGAGCTGACAGCTCCATGTCCTTGGTCATGGTGGCCACAGCACTTACAAGAATAAACTTCATTCTCAAAATTCTGACCCTTCGCTTTTTTATTAACAGCATTTACTTGTACTTTTACTTTCAATACTTAAGGACATTTAATATCAGAAAATTACTTTTGATACTTAAGTACAATAAATATCAGATACTTTAAGACTTTTACTCAAGTAGTATTCTAATAGGTGACTTTTACTTTTACTGGAGTAGTTTCCAGTAAGGTATCTTTACTTTTGCTAAAGTATAGCTTTTGGGTACTTTATACACCACTGCCTATGGCACATGAGCAAAGTTCCATGAGCTTTTGAGCATCCCAAGCCACATACAAATCTGCTTCCTTTTCACGGCAAATGATGCGTTGCCACGGCAACAGCGGCAAACTCACAATATTCAGGATGGATTATTATCATGTCTTAAGGCTTTGAGTTTGAGGCCGATGTGGTCAACTAGGAGGAGTACATCAAAGTATAATACGTGTAATTTCCTTTTGCCAGTAGGTGGCTGTATGAACATTTTGGCGTGAAAATGTGCTCAGGCCTGGAGCAGTATCAAGCAGATTGACCAAATTTGAAGTTGATATTGCATAAATTCTGATGCGATGTGCTGCAAATTTCGTGATGATAGGCCAAATGGGTGATCAATCTAGTGATAGGGCTAGATATCTCACATTCTAACTCCAGCTCAGGACATTCATGCTCCCATTCATGCTCTCCCAGTGATCCCATTACCGCTCCTCTTACACCACACTCAAGGCAAACAATAGCCCAAGGACATTATTTATTTTGTTGAGCAATTTCCTACTGTGGAATGTAATAAACATTGCAGTATCTGGGGGACAAAGCGCCTCTAAAAAACATACCATTTTACACTCGACAGGCTGAACGGTTACTCATAAAACTAAATCCCACACACAGAAATCCGATTGGCTGTTAACAGCTGATGAATGCAGAAAGTTAAGCTGTGGACATCTTTTCCTGGCCATCCACACATCGGCTGAGCTCCCATGGACACTGAGCCCCGTAGGATATAACAGTGACTTGTTTATCAAGCGTGACTTGTTGCTTGAAGTGTGAGCGAGTCATGAAATGGACCGTGAAGGGAAAGGGATGGAGAAGCACTATTTTTTTTTTTACCTCAAATATAAAAACTGAAGGTAAATGCCCTGGAATTTGGGATGTGGCTGTGGCGGCCGCCGAGGCTGATGAAGATGAGATGGTGGTATCGGTCCAGATGGTTCCGCTGAGCGTCTCAGTGACATCGACACCGCTATAGATAAGCCGCGGCATCTCCTCGTGCAGGGAAACCACAGCAGTCTGCATCGAGCTGTTGTGATTGGTAATACGGTACAGCTGTGACCATGAAATCAGGACTTAGCGTAATTAGTCACTTTGAAGCAGAGATTTAATACCAAAATCTTCGACAAAATACCAGGGGATCTGGTGCTACTTAATGATAATCTGATATCCAAGCCTCTCGTCTCATGTATTTTCCTTCTTAACAACCGTGCTATTCTGGAGCAGAGAGATGGGACCTGGGTTCCATTTGGACCGTCTGTTCCCGAGCCAGACATAAATGCCAGGGTGCAATACCCTCAATTCCGATTTGTAGGAGGGAGCCCCAATGTGACACATGCACTTTTTGAAAGAAAAATAAGAAGCTTAAGTATAATATTACAGTGTCATTAGGGTGGCTTTTTCCCTGCTGTAAATACCTCTGTATTGGCCCCATACAGCTTTAGCATTGAGTTGACTTGCAGTGGTGTATTTGCATGAAGCTTTTGACATATGGCATGCAGGCAGCAGAATTCCGGATGGTAACATTTCTTTTTGTGTTTCTTTGTTGCATGTATTCATAAACGGATTCAGTGTACCAGCAAATTTTATGTGGAAATTTGTAAATTGCAAACATTAAAGGTGTATGTGGTGGCTGGGCATGGTTGGGCTCAGCTGCAGAGGGGACAGAGCGGGGGAGTGGTTCAGGGAACGGTGGCTTAATTAGCCTTAGCTGAATTCAATCTTTGATTGTGTCTCTCTCCCCTATATAAACACAAGCAGTGACGGAGAACCACACAGAGACAAGTTCAGACTGCAGGTGCGCTCGGAGGCATGGCAGGAGAGCACAATGAGGACAGAACAATAGTGAAATAAAGAAACATTGAGAAACGCTATTTGAGTGTGCTGTTCATCATTGTACTGAGGGAAACCCACGGGGGTAACAGAAGCCTGTTACACTGGAGCCCAAAGTGGGGCCCAATGCTGGGGCAGATGCTGGGTGGGATTGCGGCCATGCAGGGGGACCAGGCGGAGATGAACACGCAGTTCCTGGGGCCGCTCCAGGCCCAGGCAGAGAGGCAGGCCCACGCCCTAGAGCAGCTCGCAGCACGGACAGCTGCAGCTCCGCCGGGCCGCTCTACATTGGCAGGGGTAGTCCTGCACAAGATGACTGCAGCAGACGAAGTGCAGTCATTCTTGGACACATTCGAGGCCATGACGGAGGTGTGTGGCTAGCCTGCGGCGGAGTGGGCGGTCCGGCTTTTGCCTCTTCTGACCGGGAGGCGCAGACAGCGGCCCTTGGGCTGCCCCCGGCAGCTGGCACAGTTAAGAGGAACGTGCATGAAGCCATTGTAGATCGGCTGGGGCTGTCTCCGGAGGACCACCGGTGGAGGTTCCGCGAGGCAAGGCTGAGGCCCGAGGATCGGCCCTTCGCTTACGCACAGCGGCTGAAGGACGCCGCAAAGGTGACTGCAACCAGGGGGCCCAGGAGGTGGTAGAGAAGGTGGTCGTGGAGCGATTTGTGGGGGAGCTGCCGGCCTGAACATCGGCATTGGGTCCGCTACCACCGCCCTACGGCACCAGGGACCGCGATCACCCTGGCAGAGGACCACCTGGCAGTTCATCCCAGTGGTCAGTGGTCGCCTACTGGCTCCAGCCCAGCCGACGCCTGTCCCCCAGAGGAGGCTACGTCTGCAGCTCCTGGCGCGGCCCCTAACAGCTCAGCGGTCGGCACCCCTCCTCCAGTTCCCCGATCCACCGACCCCAGCAAACGCCGGCGATGTATCGCGTTCCGGTAAGGATCCACAGGAGTGTACATCAGGCAATGGTGGATACTGTCTATGATTCACCAGAGCCTGGTTTGGCCCGGGGTATTGGTGGAGGCATCGTCGGTGAAAATGAGGTGTGTGCATGGGGATGTTCATGATTATCCCATAGTGTCAGTGGAAATTAGATACATGGGGAAAAAACATAGTGTAAAGGTTGCGGTTAGCTCCCGCCTTACGCACCCCCTAATCTTGGGAACAGATTGGCCGGGGTTTAATAAGTTAATGGGGAATGGTGTGGGGGGTACTGGGTCCCGATTTACACTCCATGGAAGGTTTTCCACTGGAGCAGTCTCGGGATGATACTCTACGCTCGGCCTGTGACCAAGTGATACGAATTGATCGTCAGTTGGTGCGCCCTGACGGAGCACAGTCATATCCGCACTTTTTATTGATTAGGGACAGGCTGTAGTAAGTCGTGACACTCAGTCAGGTCAGGAAAACACCCAATTGTTGGTGCCGAAAAACCCAATGGCTGGCCACATGCGATATGAAAAAACACTGGACTGGATAATGACCCGATTTTATTGGCCGGGTATCCGGGGGGATGTGTGCCGTTGGAGTGCTTCCTGCCCGGAGTGTCAATTGGTAAACCAGCCGTCCAATCCGAGGGTGCCTTTTTGGTCCTCTACCATTAATGGAGGTCCCATTCGAACGATTCTGCAATTACCTCATCGGGCCATATCGCTTTGTGTTAGTCCTGGTGGATTACGCAACACGATATCCTGAGGCGGTGCCATTGCGCAACATTTCTGAAAAGAGTGTCGCACAGGCTCTGTTTCAGGTTATCTCCCGACTCGGAGGAGCGGTGGAGCGTCTGAATAAGAATTTGTAGTCCATGATCCGTAAATGTATTCACGAAGATGAACGCAATTGGGATAAATGGCTTGATCCCCTGTTGTTTGCAGTGCGGGATGTCCCCCAGGCCTCCACAGGATTTTCTCCTTTCGAACTGCTGCATGGGGGGTGCTCGACCTGATTAAAGAAAACTGAGCACCGGTAAAAGTGAAATTCAATACATCCTGGACCTGCGCGCAAAACTCCACACACGGGTCGGATGTCACGGGAGAATTTGCTCTAGGCCCGGGAACATCAACAATGGCTGTACAACAGAGGGGCCAGGCTGAGACAATTCACACCGGGAGAAAAGGTACTTGTATTGCTTCCTTCTTCCAGTTCTGAACTCTGGGCCAAGTGGCAAGGACCCTTTGTGGTCACGCGGCGAGTGGAGGATGTCGACTATGAAGGCAAGGCAAGGCAAGGCAAGTTTATTTGTATAGCACATTTCAACAACAAGGTAATTCAAAGTGCCTCACATAAAACCATTAAAAGCATCAAAACATAAGGCAAAAGAAAAGGAGATTTAAAAACAATTAAGAACATTCATTGCATTAAAACATTTAAAAAGAAACTGTGTAAGAAATAAAATACAGTAGTAAAATGCAGAAATGCAGGAAATTGATTAATATATTAATTGAATGTGGTTCAATTAAAGGCAGCAGCAAACAGAAAAGTCTTCAGTGTTGATTTAAAGGAGCTGAGGGTCTCAGCAGAGCTGCAGCTTTCTGGGACTTTGTTCCAGATATGTGGAGCAGAAAAACTGAACGCTGCTTCTCCATGTTTAGTTCTGACTCTGGGAACAGAAAGTAGACCGGTCCCAGACGACCTGAGGGGTCGGGATGGTTCATAAGGTAGCAGCAGATCAGAGATGTATTTTGGCCCTAAACCATTCAGTGCTTTGTAAACCAACAGCAGGATTTTAAAGTCAATTATTTGTTGGACAGGAAGCCAGTGCAAAGACATCAGAACTGGGGTGATGTGATCCACTCTCCTGGTCTTAGTGAGGACTCGAGCTATGAGGTGCTGCCGGTGGAGCTACACAGAGCTACCACCTCAACCTCCTAAAAGCATGGAGAGAGGTTGAGTCTGTTTCTCTGGTGTCTGGGGTATCTGAGAGGAACTGGGGCCTAAGGTTCCAAAATCCACCAATCCGACCTCGCTCCTTTGTGAAGCCCATCTCCCCGGGACCCAGAGAACAGACGTTGCCCAGTTGCAAGAGCAGTTTCCTGATGTGTTCTCCCTACTGCCAGGATGCACAAACCTCATAGTGCACCAAATTGAGACTTCCCGGGCGTGACGGTGCCATCACGACCCTACAGGTTACCTGAACACAAAAGAAAAGTGGTTCAGAGGGAATTGGCTATGCTGGAGATGGGGGTGCTGGAGTCCCTGAGGCAGGCTGGGCTCACCGCCAACCAGTGGTGTTTAAAGTACTCAAAAGCCATACTTGAGTAAAAGTAAAGATACCTTACTGGAAAACTACTCCAGTAAAAGTAAAAGTCACCTATTAGAATACTACTTGAGTAAAAGTCTTAAAGTATCTGATATTTATTGTACTTAAGTATCAAAAGTAATTTTCCGATATTAAATATACTTAAGTATTGAAAGTAAAAGTACAAGTAAATGTTGTTAATAAAAAAGCAAAGGGTCAGAATTTTGAGAATTATGAAGTTTATTCTTTTTAGTGCTGTGGCACCATGACCAAGGACATGGAGCTGTGTTGAACATAATTGGGTTGGCTGTGATCCATCCAGGACCAACAATGTTCAACATAATATATTGTACATAAGTATACTTTTGCATCTACTATGAACTTATCATCATAATTCTCCGAAAAGCAATATGACACAATGAAGGAGTTGTAACAGTGCGTTTATAAGTATGCTCATTAGACTAGAGGATGTAGAGGGCAAATGCATAATATTATGTTCAGCAAAACATATCCACTTGATGCATCATGTCAGTGTTTAGAGAAAGGACACCTGCCTTGTAAACTCCTATGGGCCTGATTTGAACACAATAGACAAAGGTTTTGCTCAAGCTGAATCTGCAATTGGGCGACTGCTACCATCATAACTCCATCTGATCATCCACAAAATGACTCAAATATCAAAACATGATCAATACTAAAGCAGCACCGAAAGTAACAACCCAGTCATTACTTGAAACTGAAACATGTCCTGTTCATCTTCAAAAGAAGTTGGTTTTCAAAATTACGAGAATTCAGTCTCGCTCTTCTTGGGCTGAAGACTAGTCCTGCGATGCTAAATAGCCTTTCACAGGCCGCTGCGGCAGGTAGAGGTGTGTTCAGCGTCACAGACAGCTTGCGCACAGCTGGGAAGGATTTCCCTAATGCTAACCCTAATGCTGCGCTCTCGCGGCTCCTGTCAATCCTATGGTGTGGTGGCTAGCTATAGCTAATGTTAGCCAACTAGTGCTGCACAACTGTCAACACTTTCTCAGCTCACTAACTCGCTAGCGATCCACTGGTGTTGGTCTTCGTCACCACCGTCGTTTGTTGCGGCAGTAGCAGGTGCTTCCATTTCTGCTTCCACCATGAAATCAGGGGCGGGCCGTCAGGGCCAGCAAGGCCTTCTCTGCTGGCCTAAACAGAATCACAAAGCTATTCATATTTAACAAAAAATATTTTTCCCATTATCTTATTTTCTCATTGCACAGCTACTGTCTTCCTCAGTTGCTCTCAGATCTTACCTCTATGTGTGTCTATGCCAGAGGCCTGCAGACTCAGCTCTGCTGCCAGTGCAGATTAAAGTACATGGGGACGATATTGTTGATTGTCATAGTGTTCAACCAATCAGATCTTTAGTTTGACATGTTGGGCGTATTCTTTGACGTGTCAGCGGCCGCTAGCCACCTATAATGACGTCAGCATTACGTACCACTCATGTCCAGGTGCACGCGCTGCAGAGTGTGCTGTGATTGGTCAGTGGGCGAGCACGTGACTAAAGTGAAACTTGTGCTTGCTAGCAGAACTGAGGTTGTTAGCAGTCCGAGTTCAAGTGGAAAGATATGGAAGAAATGGCATTTTTAGTTTTTGTTACTTAGCTTTGTTTTTTTTAACATCAAATGGCGGAAGGACGAGAAGCTGATTTAGTGGCGAAGTTACTGGGAACGCCTTTCTCAAGAAGGACATTAAGCTGCCTGAGCAAAGCCGCTACACGACACCAAAGTACGGCGGGACACTTGCAAGCTACGGTGCTCTTAAAAACGTTTGGAAGGACCCGATTGGATCTCCAGATCAACGAACAAATTCACAGGGAAACGGAGCTCCACATTGAACAAGTTAAGAAGAATAGGGAAATACTGAAAAGGACCTCTTGCTGGAACTGAAACGCAGGATGTACTGCACAGCCGAGTTATTGACCTCTTTGTGAACAAAGAGGAGGATGGACTTTGTATTTAAATAGAACAGCATTTGGTAAGTGAAACTGCTTTTGTTTTCTTTTATGTGTTAATTTTGCCTATCGTGTCGTTTATGGATATTAGATATGTATATTATATATTGTTCCCTGATGTAAATACTATTTGAATGGCCCTTGCTCTTTAATGTGAGCGTTGCTGGATTGTTTTGTCATGCTTTGTTGTGAATATGTGTGACGGTTCTTGTGAGTTCGCTCTTGTCATTGTGTTAATTACAGCGATTTTGACCATATGCATTGTCCGTTAATTACGAAGCATCCCGTCCTGCGTGGGGTTAGGGTCCGGATCATTGAATCAGTTTGGGCTGTTTTCTTTTACAAACAAGAATGATGGTCTGGAGAAATGGGGATTGTGTGGCGATTGCTTCGCCCTGTTGGAATCAGTAGGGAACAGCTAAACGCTGCAGGGAAAATGTAGCGTGAATTTGTGCGTGTTGTTTTGCTTCCGGGGTCAGACGCTGACCCGGAAACTAAACAGACAGACCGGTCCACCAAAAACGTTATATTTACCACAATTTAAGCTTCTGCATTTTCCAAATGCCCCAGTATTATTGTTCGGTTTGTAAGCCTTGTACCGAACGGTTTAAAACTAATACGTGATGTTACACCCCTAGAAACAAATAACCGTAGCTGTGGCGCCATCATGAGGTTATTAGGTGGTAAGACAGCAGTGAAGGCCCAGGTATAAAATGCACGGCCCGCCACTGGCATATAGCATCCTGGGCATCACTGGGAATCAAAACACCGCGGCTTTGAGAGCACTTGTTTGCAATTGCGCATTAACGTGATTAACCAATGATTTAACTTGCAAGCTAGGACCACTGATTCACCAAACCTGCTTGCTTGCCGTCTGTGTTCCACCACAGTCC
The DNA here is from genome assembly GCA_028022725.1 of Lycodopsis pacificus. Classification (NCBI taxonomy): domain Eukaryota; kingdom Metazoa; phylum Chordata; class Actinopteri; order Perciformes; family Zoarcidae; genus Lycodopsis; species Lycodopsis pacificus. The sequence goes on from CM051701.1 coordinate 24,604,206, forward strand.
CCGACGCTGGTCTCATGATTCATTTTTTTTCTAAAGATAGATTTGATTTTGTAGCGAGTAACGAAGGTTTCAGGGGAAATGTATCGGAGTAAAAGTATCAGTTTTCTTTGCAAAATGTAGTGAAGTAAAAGTAAAAGTCAATGGAAATATAAATAGTGAAGAAAAAAACTACTTAAGTACAGTAACGAAGTATTTCTACTTAGGTAGGTTAGGCCGGATGGCTCCCCGGCCTATGTCGGCTGGGCGTGGTTGGGCTCAGCTGCAGAGGGGACAGAGAGGGGGAGAGGTTCAGGGAACGGTGCCAGGTCTCTCTCCCCTATATAAACACAAGCAGTGACGGAGGACCAAGATGAGAACCACACAGAGACAAGTTCAGATGGCAGGTGCGCTCGGAGGCACAGCAGGAGACTGCACGACGAGGCCAGAACAATAGTGAAATAAAGAAACATTGAGAAACGCTATTTGAGTGTGCTGTTCATCATTGTGCTGAGGAAAACTCACGGCAGAAGCCTGTTACAGTGTAGTAATGTGATTTGTTTTTTGCAGAAACAATGGATGAAATGACTAGGTGTGATGTGAGAGGGGTCACTCATAGTGATGAACTCGACAGTTCCCTCAGCTCTACGGAACATCTCTGATTTGTAGAGTGTTTCAACCAGATCTGGTGTAATGCGCGCCGGTTTCCTTTTTGGGGGAAAGAAAGGAGCTGTCGCATATGGAGGGAAACAGGAAAATGTCGAAAAGCTCTTGTTTATAGGGTTAACTGAGACTTTCACAATGAGATTTGAGGCACATAAGATACGTGAATATTCACTGTCAGTGTGATAAATCGCTAAATGATGTGACAGTTACTAATGATGGATAGCTAACATTAGCTTGAGTAGGAGGAGGCTGCTGCAGTACAGTCGGCTACAGTACGGCTATTAACAGGTTGGTTTGCAGAGAAGACGTAGCCTAATGATACCTGGTCATTCAATCAAATATTTATAAATGTCTGGTTAAATAATATCCAATCACTGTGTTGGGTCATTGATCCACTTGGGTGTGGAAGAAGGGGCAACTTAATTTATTAAGATATCGTGGTCACTCAGGTTCAGGCAAGGTCACAAAATAATGATCAGGCATGTCTATGAAACTAACGTTAAAGAAGAAATAAATGAATTTGTCAAAATTATAATCCAAATCAAATTGAAAATCTTATGTTTTCTATCCAGAGAAAAGGGGACACAGCCTTGATGTACGAGGACATCATCATTCTACACATAGACTATATGTAAGAAGTGGACGTAGTCATCTTGACGTCAACCGTTGGTTTGTGGACCGTTTTGAAGCCTTGAGTTCAATGATTTCGCCATCGCCATCTTGGAATACAGCCGTCGCCATGTTTTTTTTTTTCAGCCATTTAACGGAAGTGACCATATTTGGAATGTGGAGGAGTGATGTAGAGATGCCGTGTATGTCTCTGGTATTGACAACGACCTGTCAATCACAGTAAGCCTACTTACTATAGTCTATTTACTTGCTGGAGAGGCACAACATGTATGACAAGTTCCAGTCTGGGTTTCGTAAGCAACACTCTACTGAAACCGCTCACCTGAGGGTTTCAAATGACATTCTCATGTGTGCTGATGCAGGTGACTGCTCTGTGTTAGTTCTTCTGGACCTCAGTTCTGCATTTGACACTGTAGACCATGACATCCTGATTAAGAGGCTACGTGATTGGGTGGGCATAACTGGCATAGTGTTTACATCTTACCTCAATGACAGAAGTTTCAATGTCTCTGTGGGTGATTTTGTGTCTGTTACCTCTCCACTGTCTTGTGGTGTACCGCAGGGCTCGGTTCTGGGGCCTCTGTTATTTTCCCTTTATCTGTTACCTTTGGGACCGATCATAAAAAGCTATAATGTGTCCTATCATTTATATGCAGACGATATCCAACTCCATCTGTCATTCAAACCCAGCGAGGCATTCACATTAACTTGGCTCCTGGACTGTGTCAATGCCATCAGAGACTGGACGGCAGAAAACTGCTAACAACTCAACGACTCTAAGATGGAGGTCCTAGTTATTGCTCCAGAGGAGTTTGTCCCCATGATCAGGCAGATTATTAGTCCACTCTCCTCTGCTGCCCATTGCAACCTGCGCAATCTTGGGATTTTCTTTGATCGATCCATGTCGTTTGACCCCCATGTTAAGCAGCTGTCCAGGTCATGTTTCTTCCATCTAAGAAATATCAGTAAACTGAGATATGTAGTATCAACACCTGAATTAGAAATGATCATACACACATTTATCTCTTCACGCATTGACTACTGCAACTCACTTTTCACATCACTCAGTGTATCTGCTCTTAACCGTCTGCAGGTCATCCAAAATGCTGCCGCCAGATTACTCATCAGGACAAATCGACGGTCTCACATCACCCCCGTACTCCGATCTCTCCACTGGCTCCCTGTAGCATCTAGGATACACTTCAAAATTCTCACCATCACTTACAGAGCACTTCACGGTCAGGCTCCGACTTATGTAGCTGATCTACTTCACCCCTATTCACCCGCCCGCACTCTCAGGTCAAACGCTCTAGGTCTTCTGTCAGTCCCACGAACACGATTTAAGACCCGTGGTGACCGAGCCTTTGAGGCAGTGGCCCCGAGGCTCTGGAATGCTCTGCCTGCAACTCTGCGCCTCATAGATACTGTGGATACTTTTAAAAGCCAGCTTAAAACCCACCTGTTTAGGCTGGCGTTTGTGTAAAAGTAAACCCATGTCCTAGACCTGCTCTTAAAATATGTTTCACATTTTTATTTTATTTTTTATTATTTTTTATTTTATTTTTTAACTTTTTAATTTTCTCTGTGTAGATAATTTATTGACCCTAGGGTCACATTGTGTTTTTTATGCTTTTTATGCTCTGTTAAGCACTTTGTGATACTACTGTCTGTGAAAAGCGCAATATAAATAAAATTCATTCATTCATATTTGACTCTAAATGGACCATAATGTACTATATGAACATCATGCTGTATTGAAGAAGACTTGAAACTAGAGATTGAGACCATAAACTCATGTTTACAATGTTTACTGAGGTAATAAATCAAAAGAGGAGTAGAGTCATTTTCTCATAGACTTCTATACAGACTTCTTTTTGCAAATGGAGGAGTCGCCCCCTTATGATCAGGAGAGAGAATGCAAGTTTTAAGACACTTAGGCATTGGCTTTACTCGGCAGAACCGGAGGTTGCCGTCTGATTCTACATAGCTAGCTAGCTACATTCATGTTAAACAATAACAAAAAATGGCGTCCTGTGTAGATGAGATTGACACATCTGCAGAAGTGGTTGTAAATTGACTTACAGTCATTATTTTAAACAGGTTTGACAGGTTAAGTGCAGCTAGCAACTCCTACCACAGCCAGGGCTGATCTAGAGTCAATATTCTCAATATTATTATTGTTTTACTTCAAACACACAGCTGACTGACAAACAGCTCTGGTCACATTTAACATATAGAACTAATTAAAACAAAGCTGTATTCACTTAAGCCCGAGTGTCCCCTTTTTGGGGGCTGTGGAGAAAGTTTAGCATATACCGTCGGAAAAAATGTACTTATCACGAGCGAATATAATGATGTTGCATATCAGATTAAACAGAGCCTGGGCTCCAAGAATATGTAAGCCGTTTTTACATGCTCCAAACACAACTCAAACACCAACGAAATGAATTACCAAATCCATATAGCGCCACCTAGGCAACCCACTCGCCACATTTCTGGCTTTACTGCTGTGGTATTTTATGCAATACGCACACACACAATATCTCAAAGGAAAGCAGATACTGTTGTAAAATGTATCTTACCTTTGCACCCCATACTCTATATGTATGGAGTATAGGGTGCCGGACCCATTACAACGGACAATCCGGTCTCTGTACGACTGCAGTAGGAGCTGTGTCCGCATTCTCGGCAATACATCAGACATGTTCCCGGTGGGTGTTGGCCTCCGCCAGGGCTGCCCTTTGTCACCGGTCCTGTTCGTGACTTTCATGGACAGGATATCTAGGCGCAGCCTGGGGGCGGAGAACGTCAGGTTCGGGGGTCTCGGGATCGCCTCTCTGCTGTTTGCAGATGATGTGGTCCTGTTGGCCTCCTCGGATCGTGACCTCCACTGGGGCGGTTTGCAGCCGAGTGTGAAACGGCGGGGATGAGAGTTAGCACCTCCAAATCTGAGGCCATGGTGCTCTGCCGGAAACCGGTGGATTGCTCCCTCCAGGTGGGGACGGAGTGCCTACCTCAAGCGAAGGAGTTCAAGTATCTCGGGGTCTTGTTCACGAGTGAGGGTAAGATGGAGCGGGAGATCGACAGGCGGATCGGTGCGGCTGCAGCAGTAAAGCAGACGCTGCACCGGACCGTCTTGGTGAAGAGGGAGTTGAGCCGGAAGGAAAAGCTCTCACTTTGCCACTCGGTCTACGTTCCTACCCTCACCTATGGTCACCAACTCTGGGTCGTGACCGAAAGGACAAGGTCGCGGCTACAAGTGGCCGAAATGAGTTTCTGCCGTAGGGTGGCCGGGCTCAGCCTTAGAGATAGGGTAAGGAGCTCGGTCATCAGGAGGGAGCTTGGAGTCGAGCCGCTACTCCTTTGCGTCAAAAGGAGTCAGCTGAGGTGGTTCGGGCATCTAATTAGGATGCCTCCTGGACGCCTCCCCCTGGAGGTTTTCCAGGCACGTCCAACTGGGAAGAGATGTTTATTTTCCCGGTAATTCCAGACTGAAATACGTTAGACCTACGTCCTCTTTTACACTAAAATCATTCCGGGCGTTTCTGGGTGACTGTGGGTCCATTCAGGAAGTCTGAGAATCGCCTTGCGTCATAGCCAGCATGTGTCACAGGACGGCGCCCTGCTGATTCTGATTGGCTAACAATGCTGTCATTCATTTTGGTCGGTATAGCTAAATTCTATTGGCTCTACCACTTCAAATGAGGTGTCAATCACTGAAATCGACCAATGGGTTGCTGAAATAGAGCCCTGCGTACTCACAGGGGTCTGACGTCGAGAAAAACTCCAGTACGCAGAGAGACAGAGAGACTCAGAGAGACACAGAGAGACACACAGAGACTCAGAGAGACACAGAGAGACACAGAGAGACAGAGAGACACACAGAGACTCAGAGAGACAGAGAGACTCACAGAGACACAGAGAGGACACAGAGAGGTTTCTGGCTTTCATATATAGTTATATATGGTACATGACAAAATTCAAATGGCACAGATGGTTCCAAAATGACTATTTTGGAGACCTCGCCTGACCTCTCTGTACTAAAACCTCTCTACTTTTGTTCTGCTTCACTTTATCAAAGTCAAACTTTGCAGAGAGACTGTTCACATATTGTGCTATGATTTGGGAGAGGTTTAGACCTGCAGCTGCATCATTCAAAATAAATAATAATCCTCAAATTGCTTTTTGTTTTTAGGCGAACCTGAAACTTTTCAATTTGTGCTGTGTCCCATCTTCATTTACTCTTAACCAGTAACATATATACTGATATTTACACATCTGAACAACTCTCACAAGTGTTACCTTTATTATAACAAACTCATTCAAATAGACCTTGTGGTTGCAGAGATATACTCTTATTAGTATGGGTCTGCAATTTTTGAGCAGAGGCCTAAAAAATAGGTCTGGTTTAGAATGTATAACATATGAGATGGAATGTAATCTGACTAAATTGCCATTTTTTAAAAGCCACCAAGGCACACTTTAGAGTAAGATGTAGCATCTGCCAAATTTGATGAAAAACATTGCAAAATGCTTTTGATTGACGAATATTTCCGCTGCGAATAAATGTTAATGTTGACGTTATTATCAGCCGCCATTAGATGAACAGACAGGAGACAGTTATGCTGTACAGATATGTATTGAGGCACACTTGCAGGCCTCTGTCATGTGGGAGACCTGGTTTGTTGATTGGGGTCCATCGTTCAGCTTTTCTGAAATGTTCATGTACACACACAATGCACACGAATACAGACTTCACTGTACTCTACTGTGGTTAAGTCGTCCATTTGAGTTTTTAAAGCTTTCACAACTTAGTAACCAAGTAAACATAGCTCTCCCAAGTTTGCTTTACTTGCTACTTGCCTTCTGCGAACTGACAGCATGATGGTGACTGGAAACTCTCCCAGCCGGGGCTCCAGTGACAGGAGCTGAGCAACAAGGCTACGCAGGGAGGACAAGGGGCTCTGCTTTTTTTGCTTGTTGGCCCCGACCATTCACTTTCAACACAATGGTTCCTACGCAGATGTCATTTAGTACAAGATAAGGCCATGGGAGATGGACAGTAAAGATTCAGCTCTTTGCTGAAGACATTCAGGGCTTAAGCTGCTTAGATGGTCGAAGGGACATCACTACTGATTAATTCAATGAACTTGTGCTCTGCAAAATTATGGCCAACGATGGCCAAGTCAAATTATGCTCGTTTAGTGAATATTTACAGTTTTACACAACATCAGGTCGAATTAATGAAATGAAACAAAACGGCAGTTCGGGATGAACTTCTTTTTGCTTTAGTTTTCTGGCCTGCAAACTCTGAACAATTAAAAACACATTCGTACCATTCAGTGAATGGTACGTGGTATTTTAATTCAGGCTGCTTCTTTCGAAGACAACTTCATTCGACATCATTACATGTCATCCTCAGGTGTTAATGATGTTACTGTCATGCAGCTTCACTTTTGGGAGGAAAACAAAAACATTGTTTGTATTTTACAAAAATCCCTTATATTTATATATTTTCATGTAAAGCAGCCAAAAAGAAATTAGCTTATTTAATAAACTACATCAGACGGCAGACAGACAAAATTGCCGCAATTGCTCCACAATGAATCATTGTTGTTTTTCACACGCAGTCTAGTCTTTTGGAATGATATAACAAGAGATATTGTAGTAGATCAAACAACATTAAACCAATTTATTCAGCTTGGGTCTGATGTTAAGCAACTGGGGTCAGGATGGAATTGCAGGTGACAAGTTTTCGCGTGTGGTATTGAGAGAAGACTCAAGGTGATTCCCAAATGGAAAGATTTAAACATTATGACCATTCCCACACAGTTCTCCAACAGTGTATTTTGTATGTATATGTAGCTACATACTTGTGAGAAAAAATAAAAGCTAAATATTTAAAAACGAAAACAAAACCTTTCTGAAAAACTGAAACTAAACTAAAATAAGCAAACGCACTCTGAAAACTAACTAAAACTAAACTAGAATGAAATTTTAGTTTCAATACAATATTCAAAACGATGTGATATGTGTGAAACAATGTGTAAATAGGCAACTGCTAACAAATTAGCATTACGAACTTTAAAGTGATTATATTTAAAATGTTGAGTTTATATTAATGAATGCAACTTGAAGGCATCAAATAAATACAGCAGCCTGCTGTAGCTTTGAGCTTTTTGTTAGTTTAATGGACTAAATGTTCTATTTGTCTATTTGTTGTTCCAGCCACAAACAGCCTCACATGGCCTCTCTCTGCTTTTCTGCACTTCACTCCATTTCGAGGCTATCAAGCTCAATTGTTTCAGACAAAGTAATCCCTCGAAACTTGCAACTGCCTGTTTGTGCATACCCCTAAATGGCTTCAAAGTTAATTTGGCCGACCGTGACTCTCCACCGGCGGCGTAAGCTGAGACCCCGCTGGCCAATGATGAGGCATAAACGGACCAAATCAAGGCTCCACTTTGGGCTGAGCTGGCTCGGGCTTCTCCACTTTCACCCTCAGCTGTTTAATGCCGGGGGCGAAGGCCCTTAATGAAGTCCTTTCAGAAGGACAGAGGCTTTTCAGGCCTCACACCGCTCCCAACAACCCCCCTTCAAGTCCAGAATAAGAGAATTAGCTAAGCCTCGTCCAGCCCCCCGACCTCACCACCCCGTCCTACACCGAACTTACAGACCCCCACACCAGCCTTCTCAAATCCCCCCATCCTGCCCGCTCTCCCCCCTCCCTGTCCACGTTTAATGAAGCTGTGATATATTCATAGCGAGCCAAATCCCGCTCTAATCCCACCCCTGATAATAACAGCTCGGTAACTGTTTTCCTTAAACAAGCTTCATGAGCGCCGGCTGGAGACCCACAGGCCCCGGCTCTGTGGATATTACCCAGTAACCTAATTTGCACTTGCTGTGTGTAATGCACACCGATGTGCAGAGGTCAGTGGCAGGCTGCTTCTGCACGATGGAGGAGGGGGGGTGGGGGGGGTGGTGTCGCTCTGAAAAAAAAAAAAGGGTCCTGTTTGCGTCACGAAACGGGCACCTCAGGAGATTGAGGGGGCAAAGGCAACAGCAAGGCTACCTCGGCGAGTAACGAGGTGTTGCTGGACCTGTTTTTTAGAGTCCAATTACATCAGAGCTCATGAGAGCCATCATAAACATGGACACACCGCGCTGGTCTCCACAACGATATTTGAGAGAAAACAATCATACGCCTGTACAAAGATGACGTAAGAGGCAATAATAGTGCGTTTTAAAAAACATTCTGAAATGTCTGCTGGCAGAGATAGAGGTGATTTAAGGTTTTATTCTCCACTATAAACAACAATGTAATGGACATAAACGTGTCATGACTCAGCCAGCGCTCACACCGCTGATATGATGCAGAGGAGATTTTGATGGACTTTTAGAGTCTTGGTTAGGTTTATGGACACAAACTGGAGTGAAAGGACTAATTTAAGACAAGCTGGTATTATATCTTCACAGTCACATATTACACAAGATCCCAGGGTGAAGGAAAACGTCTATAAAATGGTCCACAAGTCAAAAGCTCCATACAATGTAGCGGCCATTGAAGGAGCCTGTTCTATTTCACTGTATCTAACCTCCAGAGACATAATACCCACGTGTTCATCATCAAGGTGTTACGTACCTTCTCTGGCAGTCAAGGAGAATTCAGAGAACCATAGTTGATTTCATGGTAAAGATAAAGCAACTGGTTTAACACCTTCATTCAAAGTAAAAGCCAAGAGTAAAGGGAAAAGACTAAAATTAGTAAAACTGCCCAATTTAAAGGGTCATTCTCCCATATTGTTAAAAACATCTGCATTCTCACTTGGGTGATAATATGCACACATCTGCCTCCACAACAATACAATGAAGTGAAAACATTTAGTTTGTGTTGCTCACTAGTTTGGTTTGATTTGGTTGAACTGACCCTTTGAGGTAAAAGAGTATGATGACAATTATTGTATGACAGAATTATTAGAATATGAGTGAATTAGAATTCACCCACATTTTAATTTGTTGTTGTCCATTAAGCCACAAAAAGTTACTCCGTGGCCACAAAATAGAGCCTGTAAGTGGCCCCCAGTGAGGACACGGGTCTCACTGACATTACCTGTCTAAACAAAAGGTGTAAAATACAAATGTAAAAAAAATAATCACATAATGCAGGTCTTCACCAAAGCAACAATATCCAAACAATCAGGGTTTTATACATATACAAGATATTATTGTCATTGTTTCTTTAAACTCCTTTAAGAAATAACTGTTGAGTCATGTTAAAGTCTGTTGTTTCAATACATAGTCTACATTTGGGACATCAAATTTATGCGCTCGGTGTTTAGCGTCCATCCTGTCATCAGATTGTGCAGAACTATATCATGGTAGTGTACTGTACATGTGTAATAGATGACTTTAATGGGTGCTTTCCTGGAGAGTTGTCGACTGTGTCCAGCAGAGTCAGCGTGTTAAAGTAAAAGCTGGACTTGGCCCGCTTTAACGTAACAGATCTGACTTGAGGTTAAGGAAGCAAGGAGGGTTGGAATGGGGGTGGGGGTGTGGGACTCTTTGATTCTCCGAAGGTGAAACTTTCACACCTGAGCTGTCAGTGAAGCGAGAGAGAGAGCATCAGCTTCCCCCGGGCGATGTCAGCGCCGGCAGTCGGGACGCCTGAGAACTCACAGGGTCCCTCTCTGTGGACCGTTGGTGCCATTTCAGGCGTGCTGTTTATTTTCACCGTTTCACACAAGAATTTTAATTCATTTCATCGGCCTTTCATTTTTCCTCGCCGACGCTGACCGTTGTTTAAGGATACCTCGGCTCCCCGGCCAATTAGTGTGTCAGGAAGAGTGAGCTTAAACATCTGCAGCCGCTGGGGGAGATTTAGCTCCTAGCATGCTGGAAGCTCCTCCTCTGAGCTGTGTTATGTGTGGGGATCTATGCAGACCGCCGTCTCCGTCATCACGTCAGCAGAGATGGACTGATGGTGATTTAACCTGGTGAAACACATGAAATAACCTCAGGAAACACTCCTCCTGCCTCCAAATACAGCCGCTTGGCTTTAATCTGCAGAACAACACCTTCTAGTGAAATATTGTCCGCAGGCCTTTTATTTGCAAAACCACGGCCGGAGACTGAGCGTGGATTAGCATTCTGAGCTGACAAAAAGCTCCCTATTACCCTTTTACACTGAGAATTTCTGGGGGCGATGCCTTTCGGAGTATTTCTTTGTTTAAGCTCTGTGCCTCTCCTACAAGAGTGATTCAGCCCGACGCACATGGGCAGTGTCAGCCATAATTAGTTTTGACAGGGGCATTTAGTGGTTGTAATTCAAATCTAATTCAGAACATCTTAACCCTGAAGCCTGTCAAGATGCTTGAAACGCGCTGGAACACTCATGGTCCCAATCAGGCCAGCGTTAGTGTGGCAGCACGCTGATGTGTCAACAAGGCCGCTTAGAAAAACAGGCACAGAAAGAACTCATCTGCAGTACGAGCCGGATGGGTTCGGAGCAGCAGAATGTGGACTGTCTGAACATAAATACTGTTAAACCTGCTTCAGATTTTGCCGCAGTGATCAGCCTTAACTGCAGGGACCTTTTACCTTCATGCCTCGCACCACCTTCTGAACTCCTCTACAGTACAACAAAACATCATTGTCTGCTGTGGAAAAGAGAAACAGGCAGAGGTCTGGTTGAAAGAGAGGAGCAGGGGAACACAGCTGACCTTCAGCTGAGGAGACTCCCGGAGCTTTGTAATCCGTTTGAACTGCACATGCAGCACTTAGCCTTCTGCAAGGAACACTTTGCTGTACACTCAAGGTTTGAATTTGCTACTTTTGTTTCATTTTCTGTAATTCTCGGGCCTCCGTCCCAAAGAAGTCACAGATATGCACCAACATGTAAACTGTTTACTTTGTCCACTCACCTGGAAAGAGTGGACATGTCTTTAAAGTTGGCTGGTGTGAGGTCAAGCACAGTGCACACTCTGCTTTAACTTTAGAGAAGGTTTAGCCTTGGCTGAGGTTGAATGAACAAACTGCATTGCATATTGTATGGAAGCTAAGAGAGGCCAACACTGGGAATGAGTCCTCATGGTCCATTGAAATGATTTTCCCTCATGTGGGAAATAAAATAGTATCAAGAAAAAACCCTCCTACAACAAATATAATAATCATACTGGCAGTATTATGCTTTATGTTTTCAATTTTCACTCAGAATCCCAAATGACAAAACTGATCAAAAAAAACACTCACTCCCAACGAACTCAATGTAAAACCATCCACGTCGTTATTGGACAGTCATAGCAACTAACGTAGTATATAGAGCAAGAAAAACATTTACACACAGGTTGGTTGGGTCAAATAAATATCGGTGTTTTCTGGACAACACCGTGTCTCATGTCCTGTGTGAAACCAACTTCTTTACCATTTGTTTGCTCTGTAACTGAAGTACTTATTAACTAACACCAGTTCGGTAACAAACAGACTTTTGTCCTGAACCTCGATCTTTTCCAAAACCTAACCAAGTACTTTTGTTGCTGAAGTAAACTTAAAAACTGAACGTTGGAAGTTTATTTTGAAAAGAGATTGTACGCATGTAATGAGCAGAAACTGACAAGTCGTCCCTGACACGTCCAAAAGTGACGCTAGAGGGGAACCAGAGCGCCATAGTATGAAGCTTAGGGCCATTTGAAGAGTTGGGAATGAGAATGTGTTGCACCAACAAATAGGAGATTCATTGGTACAGATGGGACCTTCATGCTCACAATGTTCATTTATAAAGACTTCAACAACAAGTTTTAAAATCCACCATGGCTGCAGCCTGCAACACTGTTCTTCATTGTTGGAATGCTGTTAAGCATTCCAACAATTGTTCTTCGAATCTTTATTGTTGGAATGCTGTTAAGCATTGTTCTTCGAATCTTTATTCAACTTCTATTTCTTCCGTCGCAACGCTTCTTGTCCTTCATTTTTTAAGCTACAGAAACCGTTCAACTATTAAAATGTTCAGCTCTTTCACCAGAGGGGTGCTATGACTTTTCATATTTCTAACCTTTAAAGTTTTTGAATTATTAAGGTTTTTATTTTCAATAAAAAAAAATGGAGAATATTTTCAAATGGCTTCAGGCACACAGGTGTTCGCGATTGAGCCAATTAGTGATATTTATAAACACAGACTCACAGACACAGACTCACAGACACACGCGCACATACACTCCTCTCTCTCTCTCTCTCTCTCTCTCTCTCTCTCTCTCTCTCTCTCTCTCTCTCTCTCTCTCTCTCTCTCTCTCTCTCTCTCTCTCTCTCTCTCACACAGTCATTCAGGTCTTGGAGACATGATTTGTTGCAGCTGTTACGTGTTGCAGCTCGGCCAATCAGATATGAGGATTCTGATAAGTTTCCTGATTCGAGTGACATTTACACACACAAGAGGGAGAGACGAGGAAAGACATGGCAGAGCAGGACACTAGTCATGTAAGCTGTAAAAGATAAAACATAGTACAATCTCCAAATGTGAAAGTTTGCCAGAGATATCAGAGCCTCTCTCTCTGCCTCACTTTTCATATTTCTAACCTTTAAACTTTTTGAATGATTAAGCTTTTTATTTTCAATGGGATCTCTATGGAGAATATTTTCAAATGGCTTCAGGCACACAGGTGTTTGCGATTGAGCCAGTAATTAGTGATGTTGACAAAGACACAGACTCACAGACACACACGCACATACACTCCTCTCCCTCTATCTCGCTGTGTGTCTCTCTCTCATACAGTCATTCAGGTCCCCCCCCCCACACACACACACACACACGCCATTTTAAAATAAAAGCCCCACAGAATGAATCCTAACTGAAATGCTTGTGATGAGCCTGTCATTTAATAACCGGTTTGTGTTTATCTAACATTATGATTCTGTCTCCTCTCCCCCACACCCCACTTCAAAATAAAAGCCCCAGAGAGTGAATTCTAACTGAACTGCTTGTGATGAAGCCTGTCATTTAATAACCTCTGTTTATGTGTGTCAAACATTATGATTATGTCTCCTCTCATTACTATGACTACTGATAGTACGTCTTTGACTACTTCTTCTAATTACTGATGCTTCTACTACAACTTCTACTACCACTACAAATATCACTAATACTACTACTAGTAGTTATTCTAATGCTACTAATACTTCTACTAATAATACTTCGACTACAACTTCTACTACTACAAATATCACCACTGATGAATTTTTTTAAGCCACAGAAACTGTTCAAATATCAAAATGTTCAGCTCTTTCAGGAGAGGTGTGATATGACTTTTCATATTGTAATCTTTAAACTTTTTGAATTATTAAGCTTTTTGCAATTTGTTTTTGAATTGGATATCTATTTTCAGCAATGTTTTTGCGATTAATTTCAGTTTTCAGCATTCCAATGCATTTTCAGCAGGAAATGCTTTTTCTAGTTCCACTATTTCTTCCGTCCCCGTTTTTTTGAAACGCTTCTTCTCCTTCATATTTTAAGCTACAGAAACCGTTCAACTATCAAAATGTTCAGCAGAGGGGTGCTATATCTCTTCATATTTCTAACCTTTAAACTTTTTGAATTATTACTTCAACTTTTTTTTGAATGGGTTTCTATGGAGAAGATTTTCAAATCCTCTTAAACTTCTTCAACTTTCAAATCCTTCAACTTCCTCATACTTTCAGCTACAGACACCATTTCAACTTTCAAATGTTGAGAAAAGCCTAAACTATTGCCGCAACATACAGCTTTCTGATATCTTTTAAACTTTTTGAACTGCAGCAATTTAACTTTTATGATTTTTCAGCCCTTTTCTGACTTTATAATGGGTGTGTATTGCGCAGCTTAGAGTGCGTGGATTTCCGAGTACCCTTAAACGCCTCATCTTAACTTCACTACGGAACAAACCAGGCCTTCGACATTGACCGGTAAGTAGCACAGTGTGCTTCTATACTCAACTTTAAAAATGTAGCTTCCACATTTTACAATGGCATTACAAGTGGTTTCTAACTCAAACAGGGTTCAAAATAAGTAAGAAGAGTAAACATTTTCCCGGTGAAACAAAGAAAAACTGTATTGTTAACTTACTAATACTAGCGAAGTGCTGACGTTAGCATAGCTGCTAACATTCGTCATACGGCTCCTTCCGGTTTACTACGGGACTATAAACTGTTCATAGTCTCGCTTCGTGTTGTAGTGCAAGCTCGTAGCATGAACGGAGCCAATTATACTCCATGTGCTGTGCGCGCATTATTCTCAGAAATGCCAGAGGGCGAAAAAACTAAATGAACTGTGAAGAATTAAAAACACGAGTGAAGAATGAAGTCATGTATTACATGCGTTGTCAGCGTCCGTGATTACGGAATTTTCTGAATGAATTACACATATGTTTGTGAATTTAAAATATTAATTTGTAAGTCAAGAAAGGAATATTTTGTTGTCAAACTGTTGAAGTCTAATACTTAAACAAGACTGTACTTGCATGAACAACAGGCCTTGCCTGTTCTCTACTTCCCGGCTGATAAGAACAGTAGCAGAATAAAACACATCATGTATGATAAGGTACATGTGTGGATGGATATAGCTAAGTTACCTAGCGAGCTAGCTAGCAAGCCAAGGTAACGGCCGTGCAGCTGACGTGCATGGTGCTAGACCAGAGATGTAGTTCACTGATCGGTTTCACACAAAGCTAAACGATACGACAAATGTCTGACAATCTGAGACTTTCTTGACTTGCAAAATAAATATTAAATTCACAAACATATGTGTAATTCATAGCACAATTCAAACTGGATGAAATAAACATTTATCTCTCGCCGTTAGCTGCTATACATAGTCGTTCTTATTTATTTATTTATTATACTATATTGATCCCGGTAAGGGGGAAATTTGTCTCTGCATTTGACCCATCTCTGTATATAGGGAGCAGTGGGCTGACTATGACAGGCGCCCGGGGAGCTGTTAGGGGTTCAGTGTATTGCTCAGGGACACTTCGACACATGACACGTCCCAGCCAAGGATCGAACTGTCGAGTTATAAAGTAAAGTCCCACAGGACACTGTAAAGGGCGTGACTTCATCTCTCTATTAAACTGACAATAAAGCACGAAGCTAATTAACAGGTTATTTCTAATGTAAAACTAGTCTTTTTCATCAAACTATCCTGACAACAATATGTTTGTTGTGGTAACATTACAGTCAGAGTGTTTTATAACTGTTTGTTAGTTTTACCAGCAGCTAAAGCTGTTCAATTATTATTCTGGCCACTGTATGTGTCAATGTGTAAATCTGTAACAGAAAGTGACCAATAGACATGATTATACACAAGCTTTGTGATCTTGAATTAGACCTTAATGTACAAATAACCTTTGTTCATATAATGCTGATAGTATCGTTCTGTAGTAATCCACTAATATAATGCAGGCCCTATAGGAACATGACTTTATATATTCAGTATACAGAGACATTAGCTAATCCATTATTAGTCCACAGTGAGCCCTCACATAGAGCTGAGATGGAGCTGTCATTAGTTGTGGGTGTTCTGTAGTTCTGCTAGTTTTAACCCTTTATTGCTCATACACACAGAAGAT
Source organism: Lycodopsis pacificus (assembly GCA_028022725.1). NCBI lineage: Eukaryota > Metazoa > Chordata > Actinopteri > Perciformes > Zoarcidae > Lycodopsis > Lycodopsis pacificus. The sequence goes on from CM051701.1 coordinate 24,620,072, forward strand.
AATAATATTGTGTTTCCTCTCTTAGGCAAAGAGAACATTGATCAACATCTGTGCTTTGGCTGGTATGTAGAGGATGAGCCAGGCACCCTGAGCCTCCTCCTGGATGACGGCCGGACCGTCCTCATTACTGAAGCTCTCTGGTCACCGATTGAGGACCAATTAACTGACCCACCAATGAGAGTACAAATAAAATTGGCAGGGAATCATGTGGTGAAGATAGACATTGTAAAATAATAAATTGTTTCATGTTGTTGTTCACATGTTCATTAATGTTGTTATTACAGTGTATTAGTTATTTATACAGGTCATCGTTATTTTTTCACTTCATATTCAACTGTTTTTATATACATATGAATTGTTACACCTCATTAAATCAAAATATTTAAAATCAAACTAATGGTGTGCGTTGTTTCACGTGAACTTAATTTTGAATTTAACTGCTGTGATGCTTATTTTCTATAGACGTTTATCATAGATATGTGACATTAATAAATAATGAATAAAAGTATAAATAAATAAATGCTTAACTAAATATGGAAATAAATAAATCAATGTATGGATGAATAAATAAAAGTTGATAATCAAACAGGACATAATTATTATTACTCATTCTCTATGTACTGTATTTTATCTATCTAATCTCTCTATTTATTTATGCATGTATGTAATGTATGTATTTACTTCAGTGGCGGGCCGTGCATTTTATACCTGGGCCTTCACTGTTGTCCTGCAGCTGAAATACACCTTATTTTATTGTTGCGCCACAGCTCATTTTTAAGGCTGTAACTATGTAGCGTTACGTCTTCATATTAAACCATTCGGTACGAGTCGTTTGAATAACGCTCGAGCATTTAGAGAATACAAAAGCCTAAATTCAGGAAAATATAATGTTCTCAGCTGGTCTGGCTGTGGGATCCACCGTCATTCCTTAATGACAAGCCGCGACCCAAAGAGAGTGACATTCTACTTTCACAACATGAGCGTTGAACGCACCTCTCTGCAGAGTCTTTCCTCTCAGCACCTTGTGTCATGGTGCAGCTCAACTCAGTCAGAATGCATTTTGATTGGTTGACCTAAATCACGTGATGTGATTCACTACCCATCAGCCTCAGCTGGGCTGTTAAATTTCGTGATAGTCACATGCTCGCCCACTGACCAATCACAGCACACTGCACCTCGCGGGAAAGCTACAGATGAACACTGAGCTGCACGTAATTCTGACGTCATTATAGGCGGCTAGCGGCCGCTGACACGTCAAAGAATACGCCCAACATGTCAAACTAAAGATCTGATTGGTGGAACACTATGACAATCAACAATATCGTCCCCATGTACTTTAATCTGCACTGCACAGAGCCGAGTCTGCAGGCCTCTGGCATAGACACACATAGAGGTGAGATCTGAGAGCAACTGAGAGCAACTGAGGAAGACAGTAGCTGTGCAATGAGAAAATAAGATAATGGGAAAAATATTTTTATAAATTATAATACATGTAGTGCATTTAAGAAAAATGATTCAATTATAAAATAAATTATAATTTTATATATTTTTTTTATATAAATAGCTTTGTGATTCTGTTTAGGCCAGCAGAGAAGGCCTTGCAGGCCCTGACGGCCCGTCACTGATTTACTTACTGACTTACTTACTTACCAAGATGAGTCTTGTGGGGGACTATTTCCCCTTTGACAGCCAAGCTGGGTCAAAACCAGTCATACGGTGGTGACTGGACTTTAGCTGCTTATCAGGGGCAGGGCGCTCTCTGTCCGCTGGTGGGAGTGTGCTCACCTGTGTGTGCGCGCACCTGTCTGTGTGTGCGCGCACCTGTCTGTGTGTGCGCGCACGTGTCTGTGTGTGCGAATTGTAAACGCACGACCATGTAGAGACAGAAATAACATGCTGTCGTGTAAATAAGATAAATAACATACGGCTATTTAGTTTGTTTAATAAAAGAACAAGGTATATATATTCATGATTCTGTCTCCTCTCCCCAACACCCCACACCCCATTTCAAAATAAAAGCCCCAGAGAGTGAATTCTAACTGAACTGCTTGTGATGAAGCCTGTCATTTAATAACCTCTGTTTATGTGTGTCAAACATTATGATTATGTCTCGTCTCCCCCTCCTTCCCCCACCCAGTCCCACCCTTTCAAAATAAAAGCCTCATGGATTAACTGTATTTAAACGTTAAGCTCAAAATGAGGCTTTTTTGTTGAAATAATGAATGCTCTTACTAATACTGCGACAACTACTACTACTGCTAATATTTCTGCTATTACTACTACTACTACTACTACTACTTCAACTTTTGCTGTTGCTACTATTACTACTACTGCTATCAAATTTTATTACTACCACTACTGCTATTACTACCACTACCACTATTATTACTTATACCACAACTGCTACTACTGCTATTCCTGCTACTACCAGTACTAATACTACTACATCTATTAGTACGACTGCTACTAGTACTACTACTACTGCTACTTCAAAAACTGACTTTACTATTACTACTACTACTACTACTTATTCTACTACTACTACTGTTATATTAAATACTACGACCACTATTACAGCTATTACTACGACTACTGATACTACTACTTCCACTACTTCTTCTTCTAATTACGAATACTTCTACTACTACTGCTACTACAAATATCACTACTGCTACAACTTGTACTTATTCTAATGCTACTAAGACTTATACTGCTAATAATACTTCTACTACAACTACAACTTCTAGTACTACTACAACAAATATCACTACCGATGGAATTCTTTTAAGCTACAGAAACAGTTAGAATATCAAAATGTTCAGCTCTTTCAGGAGAGGGGTGATATAACTTCATATTTGTAATCTTTAAACTTTTTGAATTATTAAGCCTTTTGCAATTGTTTTTGAATTGGATATCTATTTTCAGCAATGTTTTTGCAATTAATTTCAGTTTTCAGCATTCCAACGCATTTTCAGCAGGAAATGCTTTTTCTAGTTCATATCATTACTTTCCATCAGCCTCGAGCAGTAACTGCCTCCACTCCCAAGTGACACAGATCACTGAGCGTCTGGGCTCTTTCTTTAGACTGGTCTTGTCATTTCTAATAAAGCCATGAAGAACAACAAACACCTAGGTCTGAATGACAAGAAAACCTTCACTAACAAGTAGATGAAGCTTCAATCTTCTTTACTTTACGCCTGAAAGGGGCTTTATCTTTCACTTCAAAGGCCTTGGTTGTGACTTCATTCTGACTGGTTTGATTCGAACTCGTGAGGAGGAGGGTGGGGTGTCCTGGTGGCCTCAGCCCAAGATGTTGACCATGTTATCACTCAACCTATCCTCTTACATTTCCTATGATATCTACGGAAAGTTACTCAACATTTTTTGTGAGTTTTCTTACGAAAGTCGAGCAAATGTGGCAATTTCCGCTCGACATACAGTCTTTTCAAAATAAACTTCCTTCTGCACAGCAAACTCAGGTTTAGGCAACAGAATAGTTAGTTAGGTTCAGGAACAGAGAGTTGTTTAAGTAACCACAGAAGTGCCGTTACTGAGTTATGCAAGTTACATGATAAATAAATCAACATTGACTCGTTTGACCTGGGAATTGAACAGCGGTCTCCTAGTTGAAAGATCGATGATTGTTGGACCCATCTCCCCCCCCCCCCAATGGTGTGTTTTAACAGTCTTTGCACTTCCTCTTTCGAGATTACATCAATAACATATGAAAAAAATTCATGGGGCACCTACGCCTTACTCTGCAGTATTTTTCATAGTTATTGCTACGAATGTTGGATGACACCAGCCTGTACCGCTACATCCCTGTACCACTCCCTGTACCACTACATCCCTGTGGTGCATCCCTGTACCACTCCCTGTACCGGTACATCCCTGTACCGCTACATCCCTGTATCGCTACATCCCTGTATCGCTACATCCCTGTATCGCTACATCACTGTATCGCTACATCCCTGTACCGCTACATCCCTGTACCGCTACATCCATGTACCACTACATCCCTGTATCACTCCCTGTATCGCTACATCCCTGTACCGCTCCATCACTGTACCGCTACATCCCTGTATCGCTACATCCCTGTACCTCTACATCCCTGTATCGCTACATCCCTGTACCTCTACATCCCTGTATCGCTAGATCCCTGTACCTCTACATCCCTGTATCGCTAGATCCCTGTACCTCTACATCCCTGTACCGCTACATCCCTGTACCTCTACATCCCTGTATTGCTAGATCCCTGTACCTCTACATCCCTGTATCGCTACATCCCTGTACCGCTACATCCCTGTACCGCTACATCCCTCTACCTCTACATCCCTGTACCGCTACATCCCTGTACCTCTACATCCCTGTACAACTACACCCCTGTACCACTCCCTGTACCGCTACATCCCTGTATTACTACATCCCTGTACCACTACATCCCTGGTTCGAGTCCAGCTTGGGACGTTTGCTGCATGTCATCCCCCAACACTCTTCGCTTTCATTTGGTGTCAGGATCTCCACCCAGTAAACGTCTCTCTACCTGCGTAATGCATGAATATATCTAATGGAAAAGCTTTTCAACGTAGAAGGTAACAACAATATATTTCTACAAAAAGAGACATCATTTGTGAAAATATTATTGAAAATAAAAGAATGAACTCACAGACACTTTTGGCTTCCGTGCTTACAGATACATCACTGTGTTGTGATCTGTTTCACCGTACGATCAAATATCCAAATGCTTTGGGCCAAATCCACAACATCAATATATTATCTCTTGCCCTCCCGTCTGTCTTCTACAACATCCATACATGTCCACATGTCTCCTCACAGCGTCTGTCCGTTTTAATTACAGGCTACCTGAACGCCCCGCTGCCAACCCCAGCCTTCATTCATGAGGGACAAACCCTCCGCCTGATACTTGTCATTTTCTTTACAGTGCAAACAGCCAGCAGAGACTCAGAGACCCGGGGAGAGAGCCAGCTGTCCGACAGCCTGCATTTAAGCCGGCCTATTTGCATTTCTCCCCATAATATAACACTTCTGTTAAGTGACACATGATTGATGACGGGGAGCGAGGTGGCTTTTCTAACCCCTGTAAGTGCTCTAAAAACAAATTAAAGCTTTCATCATTGTAACGCGTCTATTACAAGATGTGGTAATAGCCCCTCGTTGTATCGAATTATTTGTGTGTCTAAATAATTTTGAAAAATTAAACTATTAATCATCCGCGAGGGCGTCTGACAAAAGATCAGGGCGGAACGTGCTGAGCCTATATTCACAATACACTTAAGAGGTGTTTATGGCTTACTTTGTGAAATGGCTGTAATTGCTTAATTGCTCATCTGTCGGTGGCTGCGGTGTCTCTCAGGGTAAAAGTTACCGTCTGTACTTGAGTTTCAGCGGAATTATCCAAAGTAAAACCAAATGTTCGCTTTGAGCTTTTCACTGCTCATTTGAAAATGTGAATGTAGACTTTTCTTCTTTTTTACAGCACACACAGGGTATCGTTCAAGGTGGTGTCAAATAAAAAGCAAACCAAAAGGAACGACACATGAAAGGAAAGAAAAAGGAATTCACAATCGATTCTCCGTGACAGGGTTCCCGCTCCGTACAACTCGTTGGATGGATTTCCTGAACATGCTTTATCGCAGCAGCAGTATGTTATGATAGAGAGAGTAATATCTGCAGCTCGGCTTGGAGGAATGAGAAGAAGTAAAACAAAAAGGAGAGAAAGTTCACACATGGAGGTAAGTGGAGGTGTCGCTCTTCAAGCTCCAGCGGCTCTCATGAGGCGTTCACGGGCAGAGCGATCCGCCGCCGTCCCCGTGCTCTTTGTTATTAAGCAGGTCCAAGTCACACACAAAGGGATACTGTGTTTTTATATGAGTAATGCATTAACCTGCTCGACAAAAGTTCATGTTAAACGTATGGGCTCGGACAGCACAAGATTTATGGCGATGGCTGCAGAAATTATGCTCCCCCCCCCCAAAGGCACTTTAATTATGTAATTATTGCCAGCTGCTTTTCATTTGTGGTCACCGTTAATTGGGGGCCCGGGGTCCGCAGTTCAAGTGCTGGGTCTCCCCCTCTCCCTCTCTCTCTCCCTCTCTCCGATAAGTTCTGAGATGATTAGCCAAATCCTCAGCAAAACTCATTTGTTATTCAAGCTCTGCCCGGCAGCCCCCCAAGGAAGAACCCCAGAGCCCAATCTCCCCGAGGTCCTCCGCTCCTTATCCCTCCAACGCATCAGCAACAGTTGTCATGAAATAAGAAGCAGCGCTATCTGTGTTTGCTTTCCTTATTAGGCCCCCAGATGCATGGAACACGTATCAAGAGTGGGGGGGGGGGGTCTCCGGCACCTGATAATGTGAATTAACAAACGGAGCCTCGGCCTGAAGGTTTGACTGTCATCCTGCTGCCTCTGTCTCTCTCCGTCTCACCAACAGAGGATCTGGAACCAGATCACGGACTCAGTCAGCTGTTCTGTCTCCACAGCGCCACATGTTCACGGGACGAGACACTTTGTGACAGCAGATCTTTGTGCATTTTTCCTTTTGATATTTGATTTCACAGTTAGGGTTGACACTTTTGTAAAGATGAGGAACAGAAGCGTGACAGCACTTTTTACAACTAAGTACATTTTATATGCAAATATATGTATCTTTCTATATATTGCATGATACGTGTTTTGTAATTCAAGTTTGTTGTGGGTGCTCAGCTATTATTGTTTGGGATAAACGAGGGGATGTGAATATTGATGGTACATTAAATTACATAATTATAGTATTTGTAATGAAAATTGTCTAGATGGCTGTAAACTGAAATAGATGAAATTAGTGTATATATAGATCAGTTCATTATATATCTATAGAATATCTTATAATTCTTTCAATATAATATATCAAACATCATGACATATTTTCCAAACCTCATATGATTGTGCATGAATTGTTATTTTTGCTGATTGTGAATCTGAATGTATAAATGTTATATGTGGAGTCCCACTAGCATCCATACATTCTCTACTTTCCTCATGTTCAATATGAATGATGATTTAAAATGGTTGCTTTGCAGGTCATACATTTTGTTTGGACTTGTGGGAAAGTTTTAATAATACTGAAATCAAAATGGTTGAAATGAAGAAGTGCTTTAATGTAGATTAATTATCAAGAGAGGGATAATACAATGTATAGAGCATACGCTCTACAGGCCTCATACAGCTTAATTACCAAAATACCTCAGTTGTTCATAAATAAAGTACATGTTGATTGTGTGTGTGTGTGTGTGTGTGTGTGTGTGTGTGTGTGTGTGTGTGTGTGTGTGATGACGTTGAGGTAATATAAAAACGTTCAAACATGCTTCTTTTCATTCATGGAATGTGTAATACATGGTGAGATGTTATCTCTGCGTGAGAGTGTTTTGGAGCGACACACTGACGTTATGGAATCAATAAATGAAACAAATGCTTCTCAGTTGAGCAACTTCTTTTTTTCTCTTTCTCTGTTTTATTGCAACTGTTCTCTTTATTATTGTGCTGTAAATTCCTGCAACTGTAAACATGGGATACAGTGGGGATTATGAAACCAGTGATGATATGATTCATGCAGTAAACAGGAAAATAAACTGTGTTTAAAAAAAGGCTTCTAGTCAGCTGTTTGAATTAATTTCCCAATGTGACATGAGGTCAAGTAGTCATTAGAGGATGAACATATTAAAGACATAGAGATATTAAACCTAGAGATATTAAACACATAGAGATATTAAACATGGAGATATTAAACATAGAGATATTAAACACATAGAGATATTAAACACACAGAGATATTAAACATAGAGATATTAAACACATAGAGATATTAAACATAGAGATATTAAACACAGATATTAAACACATAGAGATAGTAAACATAGAGATATTAAACACAGAGATATTAAACACAGAGATAGTAAACACATAGAGATATTAAACACATAGCGATATTAAACACATAGAGATATTAAACACATAGAGATAGTAAACACATTGAGATATTAAACACATAGAGATAGTAAACACATAGAGATATTAAACACATAGAGATATTAAACACATAGAGATAGTAAACACATTGAGATATTAAACACATAGAGATAGTAAACACATAGAGATACAGCCTAGTTACACTTAAATACAGACAGTGATATCAGTCAGCATGGACACTGAGGTCGTGTCTTTGTTGTCTGCAACTTGCAGTTAAAAACACAGATTTATTGTTGAAACAGATTACATTAAATGTGACTTCTTTCAGGCTCAAATACATATAATGTCAAATAAAACAAAATGTCCACACTTTATTTGATGGACTCAGTACGTCATGTCATTTGGTGCAAAGTACAGGTGAGGCATATTTCAGCTGGAGATTAGTTTGCTGTGTTGGGAGACATTTTGGAATATTCTCAATTTCAACTTGCAGAAAACAACAGCAAACCAAACCAACACAATATGTAAATCCATCCAAAGAATCCTACATGTGGTCGGAGTATTCAGTGTTCCTGACATCCTGCACACAATGCACTAATGGGTCGTATCAGATGTCTTGAAATATGAAATATGTGTAAAAGTATACGACCCCAAGTCTGTCCACTCACGGCATACATTATCATTTGTTGGCACGTACCGATGGCTGGCCTGTGAATCGGGCTCCTTATGAGACGAGCCTTTTAAACTGCTTCAGATCTGAGTAATCACGGTCCGTGGAAAAATAAGCTCCTCAAAAACAAAACAGAAGAAAGAGTGAAAGAAAACACAACAGACGAGACAAATGACTTCTCTTCCACCAACCTCTGTAGCCGCACGGTGTCTGTGAATGGTGCCACGTGAAAACAGAATGAGCCACGCTAAGTGCTGCCATTGCTCTGCGTCTGCTCCGGGGCCCCCGGCCCGTCAAGTGGTGAACCAGCCGACACTGAACGAAGACGAGCGTCCCGCCGGCCCCTCGAGTGTCACACATGTGAATACCAATGTTTCCTTTTCTTCCCCGTCAGCTATTGCATCCATTTGACACTCAAAACGGAAAAGTCAACAATGGCAAACAAAACAAAATACATATCTTTGAGTTTGAGTGTGTGTGTGCTGGTGTGTGAGTTGACAGGTCTGACAGGGGCTTGATATTTTACTCATGGAAATTATGCCCTCACCCAGCCATCAGTGTCACACAGCCTCCCTGGGTGTCCATCACAGGCTGCGGGAGCAATAGAAAAAAGAAAACATGTTGTAAAAAGGATGTTTTTTTATGTTTGGAGTGGCCGGCCGATTGGCCTGTCAGGAGGGGGAAGTGGTGAGAAGTGACACACATGTGATTACCTATGCATTAGGGGAGATGATGAGGGCCTTACAGCTCAGGGAAGCTTCAAAAGAGCTGTGAAACATTTAGGCAATCTGGCATCGAATGCATTACAGTATCGGAGTGTTTATCAGAAGCTTATGTATTCCAGCTTTCATAATGCGGGATGAGAGGCCTGCGGTTGCAATTCGTCGACGCGAGCGACGCATTGAGAGGTTTTCTGCTCGGCTTCTATGCTCTCCTGAGATGTTAGGGTGGACATCTCACCACGTACAGTCTGTTGTGGTTGCAAAGCTAAACATCAAACAGCTTCTTTGATAAGGGATGCAACCATTATTTTCATTGCCCAATAATCTGTTATTCGTTTTCTCATTGAATAAATTAGTAGTTTGGTTTATAAAATTTCGGAAAATGGAAATAAATGTGGATCAGTTGTAGATCAAATAAATTGTGTCCACCTTGAATGTAAATTCAACAGGTGGACACAAGCTGGACTCCACATGAACGTTGCTCTATACTGGATGTGTAAAAAGTGGCTATTGTCTGTCACTGTTGTAAGATAAGATAAGATAAGATAAGATAAGATAGACTTTATTGTCCAAAAGGAAATTTGTCTTGGAAACATACAGTGTCTGCTGACCCTCAAAAATCAATGAATGCTGCTTTAAATCTCCTGAATGTTTCACTTTAGGCAAAAACATTGTCAATTTTGAGATTCCGGGCTGTTTTGCATAACATGTCTTCTTTCAGACTAGTGGAAAGAAAACATTCAATATACACATTTAGGGGTTTATTTCACTACAATGTGTCTGCATTGGAATAGTGTTTTTTGTCAGGAAGGTTCCTAACGGAGAAATACAGTAATTGTATGAAGGCTCCACAGAAGCAGATCATAATAGGACCCTCGCGATCTTCTCGATAAACTCTTTTGCTAATGCAAAACTGTTTCAGTACATTCTCATCGACTCTCCTGTCTGCTAGGACCGGGACACTAATCATGACAATAATTGATGAGGATGTGAAGGTGTTCATAGTTATTTAAGACATTTGGCTAATGCATGAGTAAATTAACAGTTCTAAATATTTTCGTCCATTGAAGCATTTTTTATATGCTGTGCATTTAGCTAAAATTGTGTGTTTACATTTTCTAAGACAGCCGGCAGTTGTGCAGTTCTAACAGATGTGTGTGTACTTGTGAACGAGGCTCAATGTGCCTTCCACTCAGTCCTGTGAGAGGACAGAGAGGAGGAATGTAATGCTCGTGTCATTTATTGTCCACAATAAATAGTGGACACTGTCCACAATAAACTGTCAGAAATTTGGGAGCTTTTAGACAAAGATTGTGTGTTGTTCCTGGCATCGGCGTGGGCTAGATTAACTCTAAATGTGAAAATAAGCCCTGTCAGAATGGAAAAAACAAAACAATAAGTTATTTTCATAAATCCCCTTGTGTCACAAATCACATACAGCCTTATGACAACGTATTGCTGAAGAACGTAAAACGAAGTTATGCATTTGCTTCATAATGGAAAAAAGGGATTAGGTGTTGCATGAAAGAAGTAAGGTCTGCTCTCAGACAGACGTAAGAGCTCTCGCTGGGATCTTTGTATCCACTCAAGCAGAGCGCTTCAACAAGCAGAGTTATCAGTAAGAGTCCACATATCATCCTTGTGCAGTTGGATTTGGGACGTGGTGGGAAAGGGTAATTTAAAGGCACCATTAATCAAATGGAGGTCGACTTGCGCCTGATTGCCATTTCCAAATACCTCATTCTCCGTCTTTGGGACATGTTGGCTCATGCACATGTGTTTTAAAAGTTAACCTTCCATGCAACGTGTGAGCTTCGCTTTCCCTTCAAATGGCAGCTTTTTCTATAAAACGGATTGTATAAAAATGTGCTCACAGTGCTCCCGACTGACATAAGTGAGTCAGGAGAGAAAGCGCCTCGGGCTGTAGCATTTTGGGCAAAGATACTTCCCTGCCAATGAGCCTCCATTAGTCAGGTCATCTTTGGAGGAACAATACTTGAGTTTGAGTCGCTCTCAACGGGGCGACCGCTTCACTCTTCACCATGTGCTGAGAGAGTCTTGCCTTGCTCTGCTCTCACTCAAATGAAAAGTACCATTGTTGGGAGTAATATTATAAAAAAGACAGGGGGGGTGGAAAAAAAGTATACATAGAGGAGGAAGGGGGGGGGTCCTTTCTTTTTACAAAGTCCAGCACTCCAGAGCTAACAGTTGGGAGAAAACCCCTCGATAGTCCATTTGATGAGGGGTTTTGAAGTCCCTGTCTTGTAATAATATATAATGCCTGCCTGGGTCATCTGCAGTGAAGCGGGCGGCCTTGAGCGGTGGCCAATTACAGAGAGGCATCAGCGAAGCCTCCCTTTAAGTCCCATCGCGTCTGAATTGTCCCGACAGTGCGTATTACTCTGCTGTCAGGGAACGGCCACTACAAGCCTCTCGCCAGGGCCGAGAGCCTGCAACCCTGCTGATGTTTGGCTCTCTCGGAAACTGCTGAACATTATAAATCGAATAGGGAAAAACACCTCGGCTTAAAATTTAGATTTTTTTTAAAAGGAGGCGTATGTCACACACCCTCGCAGGGCTCGACTCCTAGAGCCGGGGCTACTATTCCAGGGAGATGGAAGGGGTGGCGGGGTCTTGCTGGAAATGTGACAAAACACTTGGGGTTGTTTTTACGAGCAGGCATGTTTCTGCTTTGTAATTTGTTAATTCAGCTAACACTCTCGTAAAGCATGGCTCTTTCACTGTGAAGGTGTCTGCCAAGTGGACAGTGGGTATTTGGATTGGAACGTTTAAATAAGTGCTGCTTTCTCCTCTCTTTCCATTCTGCCTTTTTATGTCTGGAGTCTATGATCGAGGTTAAAAAGGGCTCTTCTGAGAATGGACCTCAGCTCTCCATGTATGTGTGGCCGGCCTACACTTGACGCCATCCACCGTCCAGCCACCCAGCGAGCGTGACAGAGGACACGGCCGACTCCTTCTGACAGTAAACGTATGATCCCTGTTTTCAATCCTAACCTCGCAGATTTATTGGTGCCTTCCCCTGTGTTCATCCTGTTACTCCCCATTCTCCTCTTCACCCTCAGGCAGGAACTTATAAAGCTTTTACAGGGTTCAGAAGCCCTTTATTAGCTCCAGCTGCCCAACTCCATTTACTTTTATGGGATAGCAAGGATCTTGGTCCTCAGGTTTCAGCAGCAGCGCTGAGCCATCAGGTAAAGGTTATGTAACTAATGAATGAATACTCATTCATATCATTGTGCACTTCTGCTGCTATCTCCTCAGAGCTCCGGCTGGTGTTGATCATCATGATGCAGCTGGAGCTCTGAGTACCTGAGCTACTGCCACCTGACACCTTTAACTTCTATTTCTATTGATGTAATGCTGCTTTACAGAGCATGATTATGTTTGGATGCCATTATTACCTTTTTAAAACATCCAATCCACTCCGGAAGGGAAGCTGTTTCTTTTGTTTTTTTCAACACTAACCATGTGAACATATCTGTGACTTTGCAGCATTAGGCGTCGCTGTCCTCCAGTTCTTTTCCCCTTTTAATGAGCTCAGCCAGTGTACAGTACAAATGTTCAGTGTCAATACAGGAAGCAGAGTCCCATTGATGTGGGGAGATGGAGAGCATAAGGTGGCTGTGGAGGTCAGAGTGGTGTCTGACTCTCATGCATGAGATCAGAGGTCGGTTTTTTTCCAACTTTTTATTCAATACTACAATGGTTTATACCCTAACATTAACTGTAAATCCATAGAGAAATGATTTATATCTTTTTGCTGAACCTAACTATGTAATTTTGTTGCCTAAACCTAACTAGGAGTAACTTTTGGTAAGATATCATACAAACCATTGAGAACACGTTAACATTCATTTGTCTCCTTCTTTATTGCCTATGTCGGCTAATTGTAGCTCTACTACTCCACAGGCCACCTTCAAGCATACCGTAACCAGATTGTATGAGCCATAACCACAATCGAACCTGGATTATACTGCAGTTGACAGGCACAGGTATTGTAGAGAAAGAGACTTTAAAAAAAGATGGCATTGGACTACTTTGTTGTGAAACCTTTTTGAAGACTTGTCCAACATCAACATTCCTAACTGGCGACTGGGTTGATTTTCTTTATGACCCTCAGTAATGTCTGGTCATGCAGACTGTATTTTGGTTTAATGGGAAAAGGTTTATAAGACATCAAAATATGATATGTTTTTCAAATGTCATTAGTCAGTGCTGTTAGAACACCATCTCCTTCATTGTGTTGCGGTGGCACCAGAGATCTCAGAGATGGATATCTCAGCAGATAAAACCAAAACCGTCTGGAAAGTAGGAACCTGTTTCTTTATTGAATTTGGGACAAATGACTCTGTCAACTAGTACAATTTTCATAATGCAGTCGTCAGTTGTCGGCGAGAGAAAAATGCTAAAGCTGTTACACCATCGAACCAATCACCGAGCAGCACCACGGTTCTGTACACAGCAGTGGTGGCCGTCAGGGCCAGCTAAGCCTTTTCTGCTGGCCTGAACACAATCACAAAGTTATAGCTATTTCATCATTTAATAATTTTTCACAAATACATTACATGTATTGTAATTATGTTCTCATTGCACAGCTCCTGTCTTCCTCTGTTGCTCTGCTTCCAGCACAGCTTGTTTTAAGGAGAGTTCTTATCCAATCAGATTCAGCCTCTGTGTAAGGAGAAAGGCCCGATGCCCGCTAGTGAATGGGGACGATATTGTTGATTGTCATAGTCTTCAACCAATCAGATCTTTAGTTTGACATGTTGGGCGTATTCTTTGACGTGCCAGTGGCACCGAGGTAGCTTCCTAAGTACGTCTGCATTAACGTGCACCATGATTGGTCAGTGGGCCAGCGCGTGACTAATGTGGAATTTAAGGAAGCTGGCAGAAGTTAGTAAGTAGTAAGAGTAGTAAGAGTTCAAATTGAAAGATATGGAAGAAATTATAACATTGTTTAGGGTTTTGCTTGTTGTAGTTTATTATGTTTTTTACCTAGCTTTGTTTTTTTAACACTCAATGGCTGAAGGAGGAGAAACGGATTTAGTGGCGGAGTTACTGGCAACGCCTTTCTGGAGAAGGACATTTCAGGGAAAACTGGACATCGTAAGAAATAGTTAGTCAACTCCACAGCTAGCAGCCTGACTCAGCAGGAAAAGGATTTGTATGAACGGTGTTCCTGGCTGACATCGTCAGACATTTTATGTCTGGGAATGTGTTTCATTTTATCTGAGCATCTTGGTGTTTGGAGCTATGCTATGCTAACATGAGGATGCCATAGCACAGCAGGACACTACGGTGCTTTTGAAACCTTTTGGAGAAACCCGAGTGGATCTACAGATCAACGAACACGTTCACAGGGAGCTCCACAACCGGCGGAGGTGGGATCCCGGCCCCGCTGCGAACCGGCGAAATACAACTGGGGAGGCTCGACTGTCACTGGCGTCCATGAATGGAGAAGGACTTCTTACTGGAACTGAAACGATGTAAACTCTTTGTCTACAAAGAAAGGAGGATGGACTTTGTCTTTCAGTGAACAGCATTCGGTAAGTGACAAACTGCGTTTGTTTGTTTACATCTGCAGTGACGTTACTACTGTTCATTTGTCTATCGTGTTGTTTTTATGAATAATATTTGATGGCTCGTGCTCTTGTGTGGTGGAATGCGTGGATCCGCTGCAGGTTTGCTGGATTGATGTGTCATGCTTTGTTGTCATATGAATATATGTGACTGGTTCTAATGACTTCGTTGTTGTCATTGTGTTAATTACGTTGATTTGACTATGCATTGTTCGTTCACTAACAAGGACCACACCAATAACAGGATAAGTTTTGAGCGTTTTTATTGGGTAATGATAGTTAGGTTTAGGAAGCAGAAGGGGTCGAGTAATGAAGGGATGTAGGGTATGGGTAGAGGTAGAGGGATGTAGGGTAGAGGGATGAAGGGATGTAGGGTAGGGATCGAGGTAGAGAGATGAAAGGAGGTAGGGTAGGGATAGAGGTAGAGGGATGAAGGGAAGTGATGGAGGGCCATTGGTGTCCGGCGGCTGGTGGGAACGGAGACTGTTGAGTGGGGCCATCTCTGGGAAGCTCCGGCGGTGCAGAGTCCCCTGTCGTTCCTGTAATCCTGCAAGAGAGAAAAATAGGAAAACAAAAATGGGGTTGGGGGGAGGGATGAGAGAACGGAGTCGAAGAGGAAGTGAACAGGTGCGTTTGAGCTTAAATACTTGTGCAGGGGAAATGAGCCCTGTTCTGGGCGTGGTCCCGTTCCTGAACTAAGTTTATTAAACTAAATTTAATGACGCAGCATCCCGTCATGCGCGTATTCATGTATCTGCACTCTGCAGTTAGTGTTTTTTAGGTGTCGAGCTTCATGTAACATTTTATTTCACTTGTCAAATGTTGCAGTGTTATGTGAATATGTGGCTTTTACACAAAAAACAATAATAACCCGTAGCTGTGGCGTCATAATGAGGTGATTAGGAGGTAGATAAACTATAGTAGGACAGCACTGACGGCCCTGGTGTGAAATGCACAGCCCGCCACTGGTAAACAGAGTTCTGTAAAACACAAAAATAAGGCAAAGTGAATGGGTTTGCAGTTTTGCTGAGTGAGATTTCAGTGAAGGATCATGTGGGTGGGATTGGGAAGGTGTCATTTGGGGGTTTTGGTATGGACCTCCACTGATTTTGCGTGAAGGTTAAGACAAACCTGTCTCTTAATAATTCAGTCTATATGGTAGTGTAGTTGTTTTGCCAAATTTTGTTTTTTGCCAGATTATCTTCACTGACAGCATTTCTCCAGTCCAGAAGGTGTACTTGCTCTGCATTGAACTTACAGGGAGCTGGTCTGGGTGGATGGTGGATGTAATTAGTGCAGGACTCTGACACCCCACATGTAAGTTGATACTTTATTCAGCTGTTTTACTGTCCACATTGTTTGAGGCTTCACCAGCATTAAAACGGTACAAGACAGTTGATGAAACAAACAGCAGCAACACAGTATCAACAAACAACATGACATCAAAAACATCAACAGAGTAAAAGTTTAAAAAGGGAGTCGTAAATGCTAAATTATGAAAGATCATGATTTAGATCGCTGCCTCCATTTCATAGATCGTATATAAAAAGGGGACGTAATCACCATGAAGTTTGTGGACTACGGTTTTGAAGCCTTTTGGCCATCTTGTTTTTTTGCTACATAAACTGAAAGCTGAATAGACATTTTTAGGCGACTAAAGTGTTACAATTAACTGAAAACACACTGTGAAAGGGTTCATGTTGAAAGCCAAAACACAGACAACTCCCAGACCACAACAAGCCATGGTAGTGACCTGTCAATCACCAGGTAGCCCCGCCCTAAAGCATGCTTCATGGTCTGTGTGACTCTAAATGGAGCATAATGTACTAAATGAACATCATGCTGTATTGAAGAAGACTTGAAACTAGAGATTGAGACCATAAACTCATGTTTACAATGTTTACTGAGGTAATAAATCAAGAGAGAAGTAGAGTCATTTTCTCATAGACTTCTATACAACCAGAGGAGTCGCCCCCTGGTGGACATTATATTGGCTTCATTATTCAGATCCATTAGTTGCCGCCTCATCCCATTCATGCTGTTGACTGTATCAGTATCAAACCAAGACCACCATCATTCCCTGAGTTGATCCAAACATAACTTGATTATGCTTTTGTTACCGTGTTTAGATATCGTAGGAAAACAAATGAAACATGTTGTTAGTGAACATTTTAAAGGCGTGTTCATTAAAACCCTTTCCTAATTATGTTGATGAAAAACTTAATCCAAGCAGCTTTGCAATCTTTTCAAAATGCATTTGCTGTGGCAGTTCAGAAGTATATCAATGCCATTTTTAGAAGACAAGGTTTGCACATGAAGAAGAATCGGAGTTTGGAGAAAAAGTAAAGACAAGGAGAGAATGGAATACAGATTCTCTTAAAGTCATGGCAAGCTCTATATGTTGGTGTATCGGCTTCTGTTCAAGGCAACTTGATCTCAGGAGTGTCCCCATAACGGCCTCAGTAAGCTTCAAACTAAGTGTTGGTCACATCACCTTACAACGCATCAAACTCTCTTTCTCATTAAGGAATGAGATGGGGAGCCAGTGACGGATCAAAGAACACAACCCTGCCCACTTTGATTGGACAGGTTTTGTGGAGAGGTGAGATGTGTTTAAACTCTCTCAAGCTCTCATTTTGCATTCTTAACACAACTTCTGTCACTTTCTACAATGAGTGCCACACCATAAACGTCTTCAAGGACAAACTGTCTCTGCTGTCATCACGTTAAGACCATAAGGCTGTGGATACACTTGTCTTTTCAATGCCACTTTTGTCATCTGACCGTGACAAGACACATTAACCATCAAGATCTTACTCGCATTGGGATCAGATCAGCCAGACCACATGCCAGACATACACAGTCCAGACAACTTATCAAGCGTCGGTCTCCATCATCTTCATCATCATCTTTAAACCGGGGCTGGAGCCCAGACCTGCTGTCTGAGTCCTGTTCGTACATTTATTGACGAAAGACCAACATTTCCTCATGTTGCTGCTTCAAAATAAAAGCTTTAAAATAACAATAACAGGGGAGTTTTATTGTGAAGAACTTAAAGGTAAACGTGTTTATAGCCGAATTAGCAGAGCTTTGTTCACATATTTTCTTCAATAAAACAAGTCTATTAATACTGCCGGGAAGAAGAGCAACATAATGGGGGCTATTTTTTGTGAGGCAAGTTTATTTGTACAGCACATTTCAACAACAAGGTAATTCAAAGTGCTTCACATGAAAGCATTGAAAGCATCAAAACATAAGGCAAAAGAAAAGGAGATTTGTTTTTGTAAAGAATGTATAATAAATAAAAAGCACTCCACTCCACTATCCGATATAATGATAATAGCATATTATATATGGTATTATATTATAATATAATTATGATATAATATATTTATATGTACTTTGTTTTGGTGATATATTTTCATGAGTTTTTGAAAATCGATATGGTTTGTACAAATCACGGAAAAAAATAGATTTCAGCTGTAAACAGTGATCGTGGTCCATGGTGAGAGTAAAGCTGACGTCTGCTTGATCAGAGCTTTTAATGAAAGTGTTTGAGGCACAGGTTCTCCGTGTTCATGATTCTGTGTTTATCTGTTTGTCCCGGTCCTCGTTGATCCTGTGATGATTGTATATTTATGTGTGTACTTGTCTGTAATCTGGCGGCGGATTACATCACACCCCTGTGGTTTTTCAATTACCTCAGTGACAGGCCGGGCAGCGGTAATGACCTGTGAGCGCTCGGTTCTGCGTTCTGGCTACGCCGGCCCTCCGTCAACCAGTTTGACTTTGGGTGTCCGTCGGAGCCGGCCTGTATTTACACATTACTCAAACAAGTGGGGGTCTGCACCCTGTGTGAGGTATTCTGGCTCTCGATGACAAGACCAAGGTTGCCTATTTCGCCTCTCTCTCTCAGCCCAGACATGCTAATACCAGGAGGCTACGCTGATGGAAAAGGATAATAAAGCAATTTCTTTGTCAACAGCCAGGCGCGGATGATGTTGAGCCGTTGCATTTGGAAAGGAATGCAGATTTCTCGAAGAGCTATCGTTCTCTTTCTCCTCAGGCCTCAGCAAAGCTGACTCCCTGGCCCCTGTGCCCCTCGAAAATAATTCAGATGAAGTGGTCCCATTTTGAGCCTATCCATCCCCTCACATCCCCGTCCTACTGATTTGTAGGTAAATCATGGCTGTCAGTATAGTAGCAACCCTGATTAAAGTTCAGGGGTTTAATAGATCATTTTAAATAACCCCCAAATTACTCCCCTCTCCCCAGCCGATCCACCTGGACCCCTGCCCTGGGTGCATGGCAGTTTTCAGCCGTCGCGGGGCGAGCCAAGTCCAGCATTGTGGTTCCTGCCTATTCCCCCAGGATGCTGCGCTGCAGGCCTAGACCAACATTCTCAGCTGTGTTCAATCTGCTCTGAGACAAGCTGGCTATGAGAAAATGCAAAGGGAAAAGGCACTTGTGCGCACACACACACGCACAACACACATACAGGAGGAAAGACATGGAAAATCCTGGACAGTTAGCGCACTTTGTTCACTTGGTTCAGCTGGAATCTGTCTAGAAACACCCTGACACACACACACACACACACACACACACACACACACACACACACACACACACACACACACACTGCCTCCACCTCCCAGCTCCCCGGGCGACTGGAGTCCGTTTCAATGAATCGTGTTTAACCATTCTAATCACACTTTAGCACATTAATCCTATTTTCAGTCCAAAACACATCTGAGACGACCGGCATGTGGCCCGCTGCCTTTTTTATTTTTTATTTGTATTTTTTATTGCCACCGCAAATCAGATGAAACCCAGAGGCGCTTGCAGGCCCCTGCTTCAGCCTGCACTCTCACTGAACTTGGACTTTCAATCTCTTTTTTCAACTCATAGGTAGAATTTATAGCATGACGCTGATGCCTTCACTCAAAATATATCCCTGCAGAATTTAACAATTACCTCGGGTGAGGTAATAAGTAAAGGGCTCGGTATGAGGAAGTGCACTTTCTTTCTCTGTTCCTTGATTAGGTGGTATTATTGTGTATCGGTGGACACAGTCCCAGTATCTTATCAGTTTGACATCCTAAGTCACCAAGACAGCTGGATCATTTCAGCCCAATCCATCTGCTCTGGGAGCAGCGCTGGAGGGCGGGCCGGTCACAATACTGTATCTACACTCTCATTTAATGCTCTTGGAATACATTTGAGCTGCATCATTTCACTGTGGATCATCTGGAGGCTAACAGTTATCAAGAAGAGGGAAGTTGTTGTTCTGGTCTTTGGGGTCCCAAAAGGGGGAAAAGAGAAGAGAAGAGAAGAGAAGAGAAGAGAAGAGAAGAGAAGAGAAGAGAAGAGAAGAGAAGAGAAGAGAAGAGAAGTGGGGTTTCCTGCCTCTTTCTGTGTGCGTGGAGACCTTGGCAGCACTGGAGGTGTTTATAGCGCCTCCCAAGGTTCCTCCTGGAAAGCCACAGAAAGAATCACAGATCGAACCTCTCCTGGAGCTCTTAAAACCTTACAGCCGGGGGTCCTGTAAAAGGTGCTGCTACATTGATAATTGAGCCCTGCAAAGCAAACAAAGTGTCAGAAACGGCGTTTTAATGGGCTCACGGCAGCGCCGCTACAACGCCAGAGACATTAAGCTAATTGAGTTTTAGAGTCCATGTTAAACTGGCAAAGAGTGATATTAATGAAAATAAACAAAAGAGCTACTCATAGGAAAACAAATGGCTTGGAAGCTGAGTAAACTGAGTGACATCACCAAGTCCCAGCTCAGCATGTGGGTGGAATGATGTAATGGGAGCTGCTCGCCTCCCATTGACTCTAACCGAAAAGCCATTTAACCCCCCCCCCCCCCCCCCCCCTATGACCCAGCCATACACCCAGCCACAGCGGTGCTCCGAGCGACATTTTTTAATTAATCATATGGTTTATTGGAGCAGAGAGGCGAGCCTTTAACTGGGACTATTAGACACAGGAAAAAACACTTGTGACGGCATGACAAGTTCTCCTCTTAATGTGGCTGCTTAACATAATGGTGAGAAAACAAGACATTAATCCACAAGGAAGTAAAGTGGGAGGGCAGGGAGCCGCGAGCGTTCTGCATGATCTCCTGTCAGACGCAAACACACAGGAGTTACAGTGAGTCCACAGCTCCCGTCCTGTCTGTCTCAGGTCAAACTCAGGGCTTGACAGGAACCGCTAGTTGGATTGTAAAAGTAAGAAAATTATTGTTCGGCTTCATTTCCTGTGTAATGAAAGGTACACAGTAATCATTAAACTGTGTGCTACGAATTATTTATTATTATATATCTCAACCCAGTGGAGCTGGTGGAACATGTTCTAGGTAGGGCCATCCAATCAATGTCAGCAAACATCCCACAATGATTTAATGCAAAAATATTAAGGTATCAAACATGCATTACTACTTTGCAGTTAAATATTTAACATTTATTCCAACATGAAAAAAGCAGTAAATAACACTTTGACAAACATGTCAGGACATCTTAGAAAACCACAGATTAACAACAAATACGTTGTCCTAACGAACTGCTGTAAATTTCGGTTGGATTTTCAACGGTATCTTACAGTATTTTTCATAATGATAACCACTTGGTTAAAGCTGCTACAAGTAATTCATTCTGTGTTGATGTTGGCAGTCCAACACCCGACACCAGCGCTCCTTTACGAAGACCGGCAAAGCAGTGAGGGGATGCTCTGCTCCTGGCCGGAGGAGGACACCAAACCAAGAGACCATTGTTCCACCGTTCTCCGGAAGACAAGAGGCAGCAGGTGCCAGAGCTCAGATGTCAGCTTCAGTTGCTGAAGATGATTAAACATCAATTTGACATCAATGAGAAAGTGCTTATATATCTTGTATTTGAGGAGCTGAAATTGGCTGTTTTGGAAAATAACTATACATGATGTAACATTTGGAAGCAGGTTATTGGAGTTATCATGCAGACCTGTTATCTGTATGTGGAACAGAGAAATGCCTTCATATTGTTGACACTGTGAGCACACTAGCGTTGCTATGTGCATTACATCTATAGAATATTGCCGTTTGTGTTGTATTGATTTGGTTTGCTGCAAATAGAGAGGCAGGACAATTGTTTTTTTTGCAATTCAGCATTAAATTGAGACTGTTTTATAAACACTTAAAAGTCCCTCACAGTAACGGTCAGGAAACGGTCGTGGTCCGGGTTAAAGAAACATTTACTGTCGATAAACAGGAAGCAGCAGCGATCTACTGTGTCATATCACACGTATGTCCTGAACAAACAAACACTGGAAAGAGTGGAGAACTGCTGTCTTATTGCCACTTCTTTACTGACATGAGGACATGATTGCGGTTGTATTTGTATGTGTCGCCAATTTATGATGAAACATCACATGACATCTCCTGATTACGTAAATCCCCAGTCATTGTGCGTGAGATCAGGATTCCCATGTAAATATAACATTTTTGGAAGACGTCTCTTCTTTTATACTGTTGACTTAATAAATGAAACAGCAAATCAGATATTCAGGTAACTCATATGTCAAAAAGTGAAAGTAAAGTGTCAAAATGTCACAATGTCCTTACACTTCAAGATAACCCAGAAACAATTTGGTAAACCTAACAAGTCAACTCTTGTTGAACATCTCATTAGGGATTTAATAAAAAGGAGAGTGAACATGTGGTATGCCAGTACAACCTGTAGTACAGCTGACTCTCAGATCAGGACATCGCTCTATCATCACGTTTGTGTCGGCCAACCAGAGAGGTAGCATCTCACTGGTTCCCTCAACAAAAAGCCAATGGGGTTTTCCCATTGGCTTTTGGATTATTGCTTAAAGCCGACTATTCCGACTTTATAGTCTTCTTAAATACTCAGGCGACGGTGGTGGAGTTTGTTTGTAGCCTAATGTTAGCTTTTCACTTCTGGCAAAAGGCATCACACTTCAAAAATCATAAAAGTGTGTGTCATTTGTGACCATTTTCTGTCTGAGTTCATAAAATGTGTAAGTATCATAAACTTGAGTTTGCCACAGAGCTTATTTTAAGATGTTTTGTGTCATCTCAATCCATACAGTATCGTATACAATGACGTCAGTCAGCAGATTGTTGTTGCTTTTTGGTGCAAGACGGTGATGCACCCTGTACTTAGTGCTTGACTGGCCATTTTCTTATGCTGTCTGTTCCCAGGCAGTGTGGTCAGAGACTGGTAGTGGCCCCTTTCTCCACTTGAGCGTGGACTCATTACATAATGCCAACTGGAGCGTGTGCTGAAATGCACAGCTGCTCCGTGGTGCTGGAACCTGGCCGCTTGGAAC
The DNA here is from genome assembly GCA_028022725.1 of Lycodopsis pacificus. NCBI lineage: Eukaryota > Metazoa > Chordata > Actinopteri > Perciformes > Zoarcidae > Lycodopsis > Lycodopsis pacificus. The sequence goes on from CM051701.1 coordinate 24,643,361, forward strand.
AGACTTCCGCTCAAATATACAGTATTCTAAATCACACGCTGCACTGTGAGATGTACAGAGAGAAACAGATGTGGTTAACTTTTGTTTGGTCACTCACCTGTCAGCAAGAGTCACAGTGGGAAAGAAAAGCAAGTACCGTTACCCACTACTTGTGGTTGACTTGAAGGAGACCAAAGGAACAACCGGCACCGGCATCTTTGGAGCCCTAAGCAGTCAGTCCCATCCCTACCAGACCATTTAAAAGTTCAGTGTTCTTTAAAATGATCACAAGTCATACTAAAAGATACCACAATGATGCATCAGGAATGTATTGTAGAATGTACATGGCATTTAATGTGAGACTGAGGTTGGCAAGCGATACAACACACCCTTGTTCAATTCAGGACAGTCAGGGGATTTGCTGCTATACGTGGTCTGGTATGATCAGAAGCTTATGGGGCCTATCGTAATGCTAACATTAGCCACCATAAGCTACTGGTCCGGTCTGACAGTATTCTCCTGAAACAATTTTCAAAAGTAATACTGCAACACAACACAGAGCTGCTGTCTGGCACTATCACACCCACAGCATGAAACTAAACTCAACAAAATGCAAATACTGTCGCTGTCCTGTTGGTCTTGATTGTCAAAGACTTTGTGATAGCATTATGAGATAAAACCGTTATTGGGAAAATGTCTTGGTAAAATTTATATATTGAGTAAGAACTGGTTTTAGTTGTTTTTTTAAACTTTTATTGGTTAATGTTTTACAATTCCATGGTTATATAATATATTGAGTCTCTTTATTCATTTAAGTTTTGTTATTTATTATATATACACTTTTGGCCTCTATATTCTTCACTTCAATGTATTCATTTTTACTGCACACCACATCTCATAGAGGCACAGTGCCTGTGGACTACACCATACTGCAGCCATTTAGAGGAAATGTAGATCAATCTCACTCAGTCTTATAGGCTGCGAGAGATTCATGCAGAACATTACTGACAGCTTAGATGTCACATGGCCATTGAAATGCATGATGTAAATTGCTCTGCAGTTCCTCAACTCTGATTCTGTGAAATATGTGAGGCCCGAAAAAGGCTGAAAGTGTGCTCGATTTTCCCACTCAGCAGCGGAACAGCGCGAAAAAAGTTTTATATTAACTTAACACATGGTCTGAGAATGACTCTTTGTTTCCTCCCTTTTCCACAGCCACCACTTAAAGCTGTGCAGAATAAATAAGCTGGCAACGCAAGGAAACACTAGAGAGATAGAGTGTGTTCTCTGGAGTCGTGCCACTGCTTGGTTGTCAATGTGAATGTAAGTAGGCCGCAAGTGTGAGCAATCACTGGAAATTATACGCTTTTAGAGGGATTTGATATAAAGGTATTAAGCCGGTCTGAGATGTTTGGCAGCCCAAATCTATGGGAATTATATTCATGGACATGATATGCACCACAACTGCGGTTTCTTGTCAATTCCATCGCATTGCACATTCTCCAACTGTTTGTGAGCATATGAAGTGGATCCCAGCAGATTGGTGTAATAGGATAAATGTGGCTATGGAGTGGGCTCGGGTCCGGCGAGGGCACCGCATGGTAGGTGGGATGGAAACTCTACTCCTCAGCCTGTCTCCCTTTCCCAGAGCCTCTGCTCAACTGGTAGCGTCATTGGAAACTCGAGGAAGCCTCTAACAGGCTGCTGAAGCGAGGATGGTTAGGATGAGCCAGGCCCATATTCATTTAGACTCCGCTTTTCCCTCCTTTTCAACAAATCTCTCTGCGATGGGGGCGAACGGCGAGTTAGGAATGATGTCTGCTTCATTCAGCGTACGGGATGCGATGGTTCAGTCTACCATCAACTCCCAGTGTGGCCAATTGCAGTCGGCACACAGCCATGCAATCAGGTCCAAATTACAAGCTCGGTTCGGTTCGGCGTCCAACGTGGTTTCTCTGAGCACGCAATGCCGGGGTGTTATGACAGTACACTCGTGTTTATCAGGTCAGATGTAACTGATATCAACCAGGGTGTCCTTGTGTGTGTGTGCGTGTGTGTGAGATCACTGCACAGCTGGAGGGGCGATCCGTTCCTGCCGCTTCAGGTCTGATTGTAAATGGTCAAACCTGATACTGAAACTCAATAGGCCTTCATACCCAGTGTTTCCTCCAATGCTTTCAACATTCCAGTTCTCTGCGTTCTGTATCTTCACTCTTTACTTCTATTTCTCAAAATGAATACTACAAATAAGATGAAGCACAAAAGTGTGGCCATTAACTCTGGATTGTACTGTACAGAAAACAAACCATTTTTTTAATGATGTCCCAAAAACAAAACGGTCTACGTTCATCAATTAACAATACGATTGTGTTGTTTTCTGTACATTAAAGTTGGTTACATATTTTTCCTTAAAGGGATAGTCTGGAGAAACAGGCAGTCGTATCAGCAAGGGACCAGAGCAATGTACTGCTATGGACGGGGGCAGTAGCTAAACATATGTTAAACACATACAGAAATCAGCACTATCAGTCATGTGACCTTTCCGTCAAACAGCCCTTTGACAGGAACTGGTTATCTCTGCTCCCTTCAAAGCCAAAAGACTCCTTTGACAAGAAACGTATTTGTACATCACAGAAAACAGAAGTTGCTGCCTCGATCGGTTAGTATGTTTGTGTTATTGTGTGACCTTTGTATTTAAAAGGGATAAACTATGTGCACATTCATTCCAAGGATCTAACTATCAAAATAATATATTATTCTGTATTGTTAACACTTACCTTTTATTGGGGTTGGTCTTCCTAAATGAATATATTCTTTGTATATAAATAAGTTAAATAAGGACTCAAAAGGCAATGCAACAACCCACTGTATCATATAGAAATTATTCAGTCTTTGCCTCTTAGAAAATGACAGTCAATTATTGAATTCTGCAATATCTACATGCCATGATCACATTTCCTCTCTCTTAAAATGGAAGATCTCATTTATAAAACATCTCCCGGGGGGGAAAATAACAGCAAATGGAGTAACTCTGTCCACATGTATTGAATATGAGATAAATTAAGCATTATGGCAGGAGGTATGCCACTCTAATTCTCTATCTCCAATCCATCTCCTCTATCAATACGATCTAATCCAGCCGAGGCTGAGGCCAACAGCAATATGAACTTATAGGAGAGGTGCATGTTTGTGCTGATGGTGTATTCATACAGTGGGCAAATGAATAGATGTTTTTATTCATCACCGACATGCTGTTATCAAATTCTTATGTTTGCTACGTGAAGTTGACATGATGCCAAAGCTAAAATGTATTTGTGGAATTACAGCGGCCGGGTGGAGCCATTACTCGCTGTAACAGATAGCTGTGCCTGATATGCACCTCCAACTTTCATTTCTCGTTCAGAGACTTGAGATTTCCCAAGCCTCATGTAGGGATAAGAAACTTTCATATTGCTTGTTTTCACATATGAGTGTGTTAAAATTGCCTGCCAATGCAAAGCCATTTGCCTTGTCAGAGGTTTCATAGCTGCACGAAAATGTATTTACTGTCGAGGATCTGGTGTGACTTTTCATCTCCGAGGGATATCGTAGAGGAGGAGAACCGAGCGATTCGTAGTCTTTTACCTTCAAATATAGTGTGTGTATAGTAGAGGAAACATTCTGAAATCTGAAATGTATAATATGTCCCTCTAACGGGCTACGAGAGATATTTGCAATGGGAGCCGGTGAATAAAGCTACAAACTATAATGCCTAACTGTTAGAGCCAAATATGAGATTATAAATACCACTGTATTTCTTTGTTTGTACATTGGGTGGCGCTGTATTTCCTGTCCTGGGCTCAGGTATATAAGTCCCTAAATCGCTGGGTTCGTCAGGTGTTTGACCCCGGAAGGGCAAACGGTTTTGACTGCAATATACACATTTACTGCATTGTGGGAAAGAGTGGCTTTTGTGTACATTGTTTCCACGACGAGAATAAATGAGCTACAGATCATCATACAAGGTCTCTGTGATGTGTCGAATGCACCACACCTCACAGGTAGTTTAGCCTGCAGCGAGCGCGTCAACCAGGCGACTCCGGAGGGAGCAGCACCTCAGGAGCTTACAGCCAAACGACTGGGCTTCTTTAACATTAGTCAAAACCTGGCTGCCAAACATTGTAACTTTGTGTGGAAAACATCGGCACGTTAGAGACGTAACGGAGGAGAATCCAGCGAGGAGGGCTGCGCGGAGCTGTTCGGTTCTCTGGCAAAGTTGGAGGACGGAGCTACGGGCCTAATGCTAACACGGCCGTGGAGCATCGGACCACCGGATCATCGCCCGGCGCCCAACGCACAGAGAGGTATACGTAGCGCTACTCTGTATGGCCATTTACATTGTGTGCACACATAACTGGGCATAAACCCAATGCATTGGTTGCCGAAGCGTGCGGACAAGAACAATAGACTTTGCATTTGACATTTTGACTATTTATCATGGAGAGCCGCAAGGCGGCGTTGGACGAAACTACCAGGACTGGTGTGCTGAGGGTAAACCCAGCACTATGTCTGGTGGTATTGAAACGCAACAACGTGTAGTTAAGCTCACTGCAAAAGCGCTTGCTAGCAAATTAGAAACATTGCAAAATGGTAGAAAAGTTTAACTAAATAAAGCAACCACTATAAGAAAATCAATACAATATTTATTGTCTGGGGATGATAAAACACAGGTATCAAATGTTCTTGGAGGATTGATTGAGGTGTGTGATGAAGCAAAATGCATGCATGACTCTCTGTTGGGTTTACTACCGTGTGACGAGAGGGAAAAACATGAAACATGGTTTAAAGCAAAAATGCTGTCTTATGATGAATGTATTGCTGCTACAAAACTGTGGGTTTCATCAAATGAAGGTGATGTGTATGAAAATGTTGAGGACGGTATTGATCCAAATGACAGTGTATCTATTCACTAGCTTAGGCCCCCACCTCGGCCGGAGCGAGCCTTCGTCGGTTGTTTGGAGTGTTGAGGAATGGTTGATGGAGATTTGGCCTGATGCGGTTTGGGGGAGGCTTAGCTGAGGATCCACTGCGGCTCCCGGGCCTTGCAGACCCCCCGATCTCCATGGGATAGGAGCATGATGACTATGGGGGGAGATAACCATTAACAAGAGGGAGGGAGGGTGGGGTGCAGAAAACGCGAGTGTGCCGAGGCTTAGAGTGGGTAGGTAGTTGTAGGAGTGTGGCCGGAAGTGGGCGAGTGGCTGAGGTGTGGTCCTGCTCCTGAAATTCAGCTAAGTTTTATCTCCAATTCACTAGCTTAGGCCCCCACCTCGGCCGGAGCGAGCCTTCGTCGGTTGTTTGGAGTGTTGAGGAATGGTTGATGGAGATTTGGCCTGATGCGGTTTGGGGGAGGCTTAGCTAAGGATCCACTGCGGCTCCCAGGCCTTGCAGACCCCCAAAATAAGCCTGTGCGCTGGTCGGCAAGATCGAGTGAGGATCGTGGGTTTAAAGACGCCGTTGGATATGGCCGAACCGATGTTGGACGGGTGTCTGCAGGAGGGCTAAACTCCTGGAATGGGAAATGAGAAAGCCAGGGCATTGTGGTGGCCCGGACGTGAGCTGCATCGAGGACGCGCCCTTGGCGGACAGGTGTCGCAGCGTCATTTGATGATTGGGTAGCCGACTGCTAGGTTGGCCGGAGTTTAAGGGATGGACTTGCTGGGCCGTCCGCGGCCCCACGTGATGGCTGTGGCTACTATTGGTCCGATTTCGTAGCATGAGGGGAAACGACTTGGCATCTGCTTGCAAGATCCGAGGCTGGTCTACGGCAAACGTCGTCCGTCGTGGAAAACCCCCAAAAGACGGCAGAGGGAGCGCCATCGTTGTTGGCCAATGTGTGGGTCCATCGCTGGAAGTGGGCGGGGTGGGGGCGCTGGCATCCCGGTGCCCGGTGTCCCGGCTATGGCAAGTTGCTGTGGTTGCTGGAAGTAGGTGGCCGGGGGGCGCTGGCATCCTGCGTTCCGTTGTTGCCTTGCGTTCCGTTGTTGCCTTGCGTTCCGTGCTTGCTGCGTCCCGTTGCCTCTCTCTTTCTTTCTCTTTCTTCGCTTGCTGCGTTCAGTGGTTGCGTTGTTGCGTTTCAGTGGTTGCGTTGTTGCGTTTCAGTGGTTGCATTGTTGTGACCTGGCAACCCGGTGCCTAGGTACGGGCAGGAGAAAGGTGGTGTGAGAGAACAGTGAAGGGACAGCTTAGAGGGGGGGACAGCTTAGAAAGGGGGATGGAGGAAAGAGGACCTTGCAACCCGGAACTTGTGGGTTGGGGGGCGGAGCCTCGGGGTGCGTGGTGGCGTCACGGTCGTTGGCGTCACGCCGGAGTGTTTGCATGTAGGTACGTTTGTGTTTGTTTTTTTCGTTTTTTTCCTAACGTGACTTTGGGAAAGTTGTGAGCATCTTGGCATCTGCTTGCAAGATCCGAGGCTGGTCTACGGCAAACGTCGTAGTTTGCGAGTGTGCCGAGGCTTAGAGTGGGTAGGTAGTTATAGGAGTGTGGCCGGAAGTGGGCGAGTGGCTGAGGTGTGGTCCTGCTCCTGAAATTCAGCTAAGTTTTATCTCCAAATGCTGGTAGTAAACATTCAAGTCAAAGGAGTAATAAAAGTGGTAACTCCAGTACCACGTCCTCTGCACGGATAAAGGTGGAGGCACTGTGGCAACCCGGGGGACGTGGAGGCAAGATTCAGCGATAAAACAGGTGACTCAGAGACAATAGCCATGTAACCAAAAGTGTCCTTTAATAAACAGGGTAGGGTAAAGCGGGATTGGGTCAAACTAAACAAAAGATTCCTCCTGGTCGGGGTCTTTGGCCTTCGGTCTACACTCCGCGTGAGACGATTCCTCCGTGCTGTTTGGGCAGAGCAGAGGAGAGAGGTGAGTACGCTTAGTTACCTCCCATCTGCTGAAGCTCCTTTCCAGAGGTTCCATGGATCCTTGTATCCTCTGCCCAGTCTGTCGGTCTGTCTCTTTTTCCCCCGGTGGCATCACAGCCCTGGGAATATATGCTCCTTCCAATTAGCTCATGGGCTGCACGAGAATCATTTGGTAAATTGAGAGGCCAGGATTTTGCTGAAGAGAACGGAGTGACGAGATCCTTTTTTTTTGGTGAACCAGACTGGTTAGAATCATTTACTTTGGGAAATCCGGAATGGGTCCTCCCTTAAGCCATAAGAACTAAGGGAGCGACATACCTCCCTTAAGCCATAAGAACTAAGGGAGAGGGTTTATACCTCCTTTAAGCCATAAGAACTAAGGGAGAGGGTTTACCGGTAGTCCTCCCTTAAGCTGCAGAATCTAGGGGAGAGGACCTCCCTTAAGCCATAAGAACTAAGGGAGGGGGTTTCCTCGTTTAAGCCATCAGAACTAAAAGAGAGGTATTCTTTTTTACTAAAAAGAGAGTGCTAAAAAATATTAGTAAACTGAGGGAGAACCGAGAATGATGTTGCTTCTACTTCAACTTATTTTTACTTAAAAAAATATATATATATTTAAAAATATTAGTAAACTGACGGAGAACCGAGAATGATGTTGCTTCTACTTCATCTTCTTTTTACTACAAAAATCAAATAAAAAAATAAAAATTAAATTAAAAATAAATAAAAATAAAAGGGGGGAGGATAACATTTGAGATTCTTCTTACAAAAATTAAAAAATTAAAAGATAATAATAATTAAAGATTTTGAGAAAAATGGGGGAGGATAGGATTTGAGATTCGTCTTCTTTTTACTGTTAGATCCGGAGGTTTTTCTTAGCCCGATACGGGGCTTTTTATTGACTCAGCTCTCTATTAAAAGATTGGCAAGCTGGTGTTTTTTCGAGGAACTCGCCTGGCCCTGCTAACTACCGTTATTCCTGACGTCATCCCTGCTTCCTCATCAGGCACACACTCGGCTGAGGGGCCCCCTAGCCCCGGGCGCACCTTCCTGTCTCGTCAGTTATGGTAGCTTCCTCTTTTGGATCCGTGCTCTTGGTAAATTGCCAGGTTTGGTTTTAACGGCTTGGATTACTCATAAAGCCGTAAGGGATTGTTAAGTGGATGTCATTAGGATAACCATTCAGAACTTCAGATGTTAGACACACATAGATTTAACTTTTTACTATCATGAGGAACATTCACTACGTAAGCAAATTAATGCACTTGAGAAATTTACTTTAAATGCAGGTTAGATATTTATTGCAAAATATATTTAGCAAGGGCAAAGCTTCAGCTCACATAAAATAATAATATTACACATGATTTCTTACTTTCAATTCTTTGGTTATACTCATGATTAGATGCAGAGTCCGCTCGGTTGACGCTGGCTTTGGGCGCGGTGAAAAGTTATTTTTCTTTGGAGTTGTCAGGGGCGAGGGTCTGGCCAGACCCTCCTCACCCCTTCCTGCTCTGCAAACGACGTTCGGTCAGCAATCTTTGATCTTGTTAAAGTTGAGCAGGGAGGATATGTGGTTCTTCGTCTTTCAATCTTTGCTCATGGAAGGGCCGTCTTCCTCTTTCGTCTTTTCTCGTCTTTCTTCCTTCGTCTTTTCTCGTCTTTCTTCCTTCGTCTTTTCTCGTCGTTCTTCCTTCTGAATTGGATCTTCCTTCTAGGTTGGATTCTTCCTTCTCACTTGGATTCTTCCTTCTAGGTTGGATTCTTCCTTCTCGGTTGGATTCTTCCTTCTCGGTTGGATTCTTCCTTCTGAATTGGATCTTCCTTCTGGATTGGTTTTCGGTCTTGCTTCTCTCGTCTTCATTCTTTGTTCACAAAGGGCCGTGTTCTTCTTTCGTCTTTTCTCGTCTTTCTTCTTTCTTGCTTCTCGCATCTTGCTTCTCTCGTCTTTCTTCTTTCTTGCCTCTCGCGTCTTGCTTCTCTCGTCTTTCAATCTTCTTTGTTCACAAAGGGCCTTCTTCCTCTTTTCTTCTTTTCCTCTTTCTTTTCTTCATTCTTGAGCAGAGACGAAGTCCACCGCTGCGTCTGTAGAGCGGAGTCCAGGGTCCTCTCAGGTGGAGCACTCGACTGGCTCTTACGACGTTATCCTCCCGTCCGTTAGCGGGTCACTTCTTTTATAACTCCTTTGGGCTATCTTGACCGCCCCTCCTTTCTCACTCGGCATCTGATCCATCCCTCATCATAATGTGTGTGCGCTTGTACTGTGGACGTGTGGACATCACCTTGCCGGCCGTTAGGCCCGATGTTGCAATCCTAATGTCTCTTCATTTTTACACACTCACATTTCTAACTCAGACTGGTTATCTTAATCATAGTTACAATTGTTATAATCAGTTACAGTTATTAATCAGTTACAGTTATTAATCAGTTACAGTTGTTATGATCAGTTACAGTTGTTGTACGCTTTATTCAGCACACGCTTGCTTTTAAAATCATTTTTAGCTTTTCCTCCTATTCTCTCTCTGCAGCAGTTATGTCCACATCTCTTCAGGCCTGCACCCAGCTCACTTCCTCTTTTCTCAATACTTTCACTCTCACTCAGTCTGCACTCTCACTCTGATACACCTATTATTATTATTATCAGGCTGACATTTGTTAAAATCACTTTATATTTGTTATGTAATACCTGCTTGTTTTAAAATAATTATTCTATTTCATCTTTTAACTCTTAATTTTACGCTTTGTGTCCCTTTAACCTAATTTACAGGCCTACCATGTATTCTTCATTGAAGGCTGGTCCTGGGAACTCAACTCTTTTTTGACATTACAAAATAAAAAATGAATAGGAAGCAAAAAGAGTTAGGCCTACTCAATTTCTTCCCTATAAAGTAAAGACAATGATAATTAAGACTTTTGAGAAGAATGGGCTAATACTAGCAAAGAGGAAAGAAAAGAGGTTTTAACCAAAGCAAAAATGTGGTTATCAGAGGCGCAAGAGCGCAAAAAGGGAACAGAAAAGCAAAGACTGAAACGACTACAAGACAATGACAAGAGACAAGACAATGACAAGAGACAGAACAATGACAGAAAACAAGAAAATGACAAAGAATGTGAACATAACGTGACTAATTCTCCTGATTTGTATCCAAGCGTACACCTTTGTGAGGTGGTGTGAGGGAGACGGCCTCCTCCGGATCTTCCCACACCCTCTGCTTCACCCCCAGATCTTCCACAGGCGGCGGGGCTTGCTCAGACTTCACGGGCTCCCAACCATCCGAAAACTCCTCTCCTCTCTCTCCCGCCTCCCACTGTCCCGGAAGCTCTCAGACAAAACAAGGAAACAACAACTGAGCTCGCGACGGTGCTGGGAAACGTCATGCGCGAGACTTTTGACAGACCGCTCTACGAGCCAGAATCCAACAAAAGGGGCATAACATACGGTAAGCCACCTTTACAAATGTCAGACTAATCAGATTTTACTTCAGCAACAGTGCTGAATAACCAAAAAGAAAAAGAAAAAAAAAACGCAAACAGAATGCTGACACATATGTTATTGACTATGATGATGGTAATAATGAGGTGTCTGAACATGTTTGTTCTAATGTGTATTTCCGAGACAATCAAAGACGTGGAGCTTTCCGCGGACGGAGCGGAGGACGAGGGACGAGCAGAGGGGGAGGAGGGGGAGGAGGAGGGAGCAGAGGTGGCCGGAGTGGGGCTTGCTTCGTCTATGGAAGGATGGGACACTGGGCGCGTGATTGCAGGAGCAGAGAAAGAGTGGACATGGGGAGGACATCGGAGGAGGGGGACATCTGGACACCACATTCAACGGATGCAGGTCATGTAAAAACACGCACACACACTGAAGCACAGACACAAACTGACGGTAAAGAATAATGGATAGAAATATTAGAACTATATCAAATAGAATTGTGGGGTTAGAGTTATTGAAGGGTGTGAAGTAGTATTTTTTGTGTGCTTTTGGAGCAGGTACAAACAGAATATCTATCGGTACCATTAAGAGAATGAAAGTGGTTTGAATAAACGATTGACTGTTGTGTGCAAGAGGTTTCTAACTCACCAAATGATTACTGCAGTGTTGATAAACTAGGACACGGTCACAGCAAAGGCTGTGCTCTTATCTAAATTTAAACAAAATAAGTGAGACATTTTCTCTCTCCTCTGCAGAGAAAGAGGCTTTGAAAACAATTAATGCAACTAAAATAGCTAAATTCGACCCACCAGGGGAAGAATCTTACTTTATATGGATGAACATGATCATAAAGTAAGCAAGAACAACTTTGGAAAGAAAAAGAAAAATATTTGGGTTATGATTTATCTAAGAATGGCCGATACAAAAGAAAAGAAGCCATTCTCAAAGTAAACAAAAAGACAAATGATGTCATTCTTAGCAATGACTAATTTCTGTAAAAGTTGGGTTCCTAATTACGCTGAATTAGCTAAACCTTTATCAAAATTGATTTATGATAAACCTAGGGCAGCACACAACAAATTGTGCTGGACTCTTGAAGCAGACAAAGCTTTAATGGTATTAAATAAGATGTGAACAAGTCCATCAGTGTTGGGATTGCCAAATTATGACAAGTCATTTACACAAACCGTAGACTACAGAGGGGGTTTTACATTCCATTTGAAGATGCAGATCTGACTATGTTTGTTGATGACTCGTGTAAGAAGAAATTAGATGGTAAAAATGCAACGGGATATGCAGTAGTGACAAATAATAGTGTTAAAATTTGAGTCTCAAACTTTTTTTCAGCACAAAGCTGCAGAACGAATGACTCTCACAGAGGCGAACTGAGGAAAGACAAGGTCATCACTATCGATACAGATAGTAACTATGCATACTCATGCTTACATGTGTTTGCTCAGCAGTGAAAAAATAGAGAGATGGTGACATCAACTAACAAACCTATTATACAGAGAGAATTGATCCCAAATTTTCTTTTGAAGTGCAACATTTAGATCACGAGATCTTAAAAGACATGCAAACAAATGCTGCACAGCAAGAATAAAAAACCTATTGGATAAAACAAAACTGCAAAATAAACAAAATTTCTGGGAATGACCTGAGGGCCAACTAATATTACCTAAGACTTTATATAGATATACGGCTCTTTTGAGCCATGGGTTGGACCATGTCTCAACAGGTGGGAAGGTATCTATGATAAAGAGGGTCTTTGCATCATATGGTTTCAAAAACTACTAAAAATAAATTTTGTTTTGGGTCTAGCATGCACTGTATGTGCAAAATATAATCCATTTCAACATATTTGCATGGATTTCATTGAACTAAACTAAAATGAAGAGAAGAAATATTGTTTGACAATAATTGACAGATACTCTAAATTGATCGAGATGTTATTACGGAAGCAAAAGCTTTGACTAAAGATAAAGAACATTTTGAAATACCAGTAATACATCATTATCACAATAATGTACATTTTATAAAAAAAGTAATAAAACATTTGGCTGAGGTATTTGGAATAAACATGAAATATCATTGCTCTTATCACCCACAGTCAGCAGGGCTGATTGAAAGAACTAATGGTACAATTAACTAAAAATGAAGAAAATACAGCAGAATAATATATAGGAATATAAATACGCATTGTAAAAAGGTGAACCAATTGTCCGCAACAAAATAGTGGCACTGATAACTCTTAATCTTGGGGCACCTGTTCCCTCTGGGTGAGTCTGGAAGAACAGGGATTTGAAAGCCTCTGGGGCCATTTGTCTGACCAGTGAAGATACTAACACGCTCAGAGGGTTAGTGGTGTCTGCAAGAAACAAAAGAGCTCAGTGGTACAACTAACATCGCGGAAATTGTTAACTTTAGATAGCCAGGGCTATGTGGGATAAGGGGAACTATGTTTTGCTTTGCTTTGCTTTGCTTTAATCTGAATCAGAATCCATAATAATTAGTCCAATATTATGGTGGGAAATTGAGAAGATAAAATTGACAATCAATAAATACAAAATACAACCAAATGAACATTACACGCTGGGAACAATTCTGTTCCGCATGACACCAGAAATTGACCAAACAGGTTTCAAATGTGCCTTACAAGTTGTTTTCTCCTCCTCAAACTGTCTAGTAGCGACAATTGTATCACTCTACACTATCTGTTGCCACCTGATTAAACAAAATGACATCCTGTTTCTCACCCGATGCCGCAAACTATGTAGAACATCACACAGACAGCTGATGGATATGGACGATGCCCAGGGCTGGCACCTGGTGGTTCTGTGGGGGTAAGCGAAGCAGTGGAGCAGAACTCGTGCGTTGGCACAGTTGGTGAGGTCATTCTATGCATTGCCTATGGATGATGCCTCCATGCGTAACCTCCTAGAGACAGACCACGACCACAAAGGTCAGCCCATCTGGCAGTTGCAGTCAGTCTGTGTACATAGATGACATTGGGGTCCCGAGGGGAAATCAAATTGCTGCGGGGTTTGAAACAGTACTATTTTGGTGGGCAACAATACGTAGAGGGGTCGAGACGCGCTGCTGGCGGAGAGAGGAGTCTACAAAAGTGTTTGGTTCATCTTGAATGTACTTTCATACCATGTTTGAGGAGATTACTGCAGCGATGAATTGATGTTGAGATGACGAAACAAACTCCAGTGTGATTACAGATTTCCAGCAGGATGGTGAGGAGCTGGGAAGTGACGATTACACTGAACTGTGAAGTAATAATGATTCGTATGCCGAAAATTGAGAGAATAGATGAAATGATGATTGCAGTATTACCTAGCTAATAAAGACAGGACACAGAATGTTTGTTAAAACATTCTTTTTATTAAATATGTTAATCCATATAACATTAAAATACATGGGTTTTTGATTATATTCAATTCTTATTGATTTTGATGTTTCTTTTTGTTTTTATGCTTTCACTTATTAAGTAGTTAGATTGGACATTTATTAATTTCTTCATTTCTACATTTCTTCATTTATTGATTCATTGACTTATTGATTTATTCATTGATTTTTATTAGAATTTATACTGATAGTATAAACAGGTGGGAATGTTGGGAAAAATCTAAATGACTAATTAGTATGCGTTTAAATGATTAAAGAATGTTACACATTTAACAGAAGCTCATCTCCTCTGTAGTGTTTAAGGCCTGTGTCCTTGATGTACATTCTGTATGTGAATCAACCCTGTCTCCTTCTTTGCAAAGAATAAATGTCCAATGATGAATGATTTTTTACACCAGTCTCGAGTGAATTTTTCTAACAAGGACTTATGACAGGTTTAAATCCCAGCCCAGCAACAGAGTGAGGGGAAATGTTGTTGCCACTACAGTAACCTCTATGGACTGGCCTGAGGAAGCTATGGAACCAACATCAGATACAGGGAAGGCCGAAAAAACTGGATGCCTGTGCTGTGCCCATAATCACCCATTGGAGGAATGTAAACAGTTCAAAGGAATGAAGTACAATGAAAAACTTGACTTTCTTAGGGAACAGGGATTTTGCTTTGCATGCTTGTGTGTTGGTCACATGAGCCGAGACTGCGAAAGCCGCTTGTCCTGCAAAGAATGTGGTAAAACTCATCCCACCATGCTTCATATCAGAGGGCAAATACCAGTCAACAAAACTCTCTTTGCTACAGGGAGTGTAAAATAATTTGTCTGTAATGCACTTGGTCATAACTTAACATTTTGGCTCCTTTGTTGTATTTTGTTTGAATTGTTATGTCTGTCTGGGTTAACAATTAGGGGTCGGTGTGTTAGAGCCAAATATGAGATTATAAATACCACTGTATTTCGTTGTTTGTACATTGGGTGGCGCTGTATTTCCTGTCCTGGGCTCAGGTATATAAGTCCCTAAATCGCTGGGTTCATCAGGTGTTTGACCCCGGAAGGGCAAACGGTTTTGACCGCGATATACACATATACTTGTTGGTAACGTAAAGGAGCGTGTTTGGGTTATCAGCATCGAAGAAACTAAATTCTTGACATCAATAGAATTATTGATGTAAGTAACAATTATTAATGATTATTAATGATTATTAATGATTATTAATGATTATTAATAATAATGGGGCACCACCCTGCGAACAGGGACCAATAACCAAACGATAAAACTAAGTCTCATAATTAGTGTTCACTCATAATGTCAATAGTCTGAGTAGTATTACACATTCAGAGTGAAAGTGAAGGTTTGAGTACGAGCACAGACCACATATACAGTTATTATCACAATACACATGCACAAAGTAATCACAGACAGCTGCTCTTTAAAATATAACAGCGTTTATTAAGTTCTAATACTAATGATCTAGTCAACTAATATCTAAACTAACAACTATACATTCATGAGCCCGCTATCTAAAATCAACAGACTATTGAACAGTACTTTAAGCACACAAACAAGATAAAATAAACACAAATTAAACTCTCTCTAACTCTGCCCAGAATCTATTTGCTTTACGGTACGATGCAATCGTGCTGATTGAGGGGAGTCTTCTGGGGGGTTTCTTCGGAGCTTCAGTGGGCTCATGCTGCGCGTCGGAAGCCGTGTTTCTCTCGGTGGGAGAGGATCACTGTCGTCTGGATAAGGGAGTTTCGCGTCCTTATGGCTGGAGCAGACGAGGCGCTTGGGGGAGAGTGGAAGTTCTACGGTCTCTCGTTCTGAAGAAGTCTGCTTCTTCACTTCTGCAGGATTAAACGGGTTCGCTTCGTGGATGCGAACAAAGATAAAGTAGACAGTTTGGTGAATTCGGCCAGCGAATATAACTGTAAAACCTAGGATTTTGGTTAAAAGGAGGAACAACGTTGCTGTGTGCCTCCTGCTACCCCGGAGGGATCGGTGGAAAAAGCATTGAGGTGGGGGCTGCAGGGAGTTTTGTAGAACAGTGGCTGAACTACAGGGGTCTTGGGGTGTCTTGGCTCTCGGCCAATGAGATTGCAGCGGTGCATTCAGGTGACTTCAGGAACGCATAGTTTTTTTGGGGGGGGGGAGGAAGCTCACACCCTAATGTGAAATTACTTCAGAGGGGGTTTGGTGCTCATCAAACCACAATCAGGATGAAACCTTTGCTTGCAAAAGGGGAGACCTGATTCTTTGTTTCACAGCACATGTTGAAGCCATATTGTCAGATCCAAACATACTGCATTGTGGGAAAGAGTGGCTTTTGTGTACATTGTTTCCACGACGAGAATAAATGAGCTACAGATCATCATACAAAGGTCTCTGTGATGTGTCGAATGCACCACACCTCACAGGTAGTTTAGCCTGCAGCGAGCGCGTCAACCAGGCAACTCCGGAGGGAGCAGCACCTCAGGAGCTTACAGCCAAACGACTGGGCTTCTTTAACACCAACACTTGTGACGGTCGTGCCGTGCTACAATTGAAAGTACTTGCTCAGGAAAGCTACGAGATATTAGTTTCTTGTAGTCCTTTATTTGCGGACAGTATACAGACTACTGTGGGCCGTAGCCTACGCCAACAAACAGGCAACACTGTTAACGTTCTTGAACAACTTTTACCATCAGCTCCCAGTCATAGCCTAACTCTCTCACGTTCCAGCACTAAACCCACAACATCCGTCAAGGCATGAGGCCTTCAGTGACCTCCGTAAATGCAAGAACCAATCTTATATAACATCTTAGAACACTTTCTGTAACACCATAACACCTAACATAACAGGTTAACATTATATGTCCTCAGTCCGTTACACTACAGGGCCTTTCCGTGCAGTGCAGCTGTCGCAGCGGCGGCAGTAGTCCTCCACATCCCGCCGGGTCTTAGTAACCCCGAAATGACCAGATCCTGGAGCACTGTCTCTCTCAGAGCCCTGGGCACCACCACCTGCCACTGCGTCTCTCCCGTCGCTGGCACTTTCCACCCCCTCTGCAGCACACAATCCTGCAGGCGCAGGGCTTGAAAAATTGACCAGAGTCCTTTCGTAGCTCGAGAACACAAGGCAACCTCTTCCCGAGCTGGTCGCTGCCGGGCTCCCACCCAAGTGAGCACTGGCCTTATGTCGACATCCTCTTCCTGTCTGCACCCCCACTCCGTTGCATCCACAGCTGTCAGTCCGTGGCCTGCTGGCGTGCCCTCCGGTCCCACTGCAGCACATTTCACATCAGGTTGCAGCCTCTCTTCTTCCTGTGCCTCTCTTTTCTCACAGTAGCTGTGTAACTCCCCTGTCCAATCAAACACCACCCCGTTTCGCAGCAGAATGAACAGAGGTGCAGCTATGCAGGAAAACCCTCTCACAAACTTCCTGTAGTAGGAGGCCAGGCCCAGGAAGCTTTTCAGGTCCTGCACAGTGCTGGGGGTAGGTCAATCCTTCACAGTCTGCACTTTGTCATCCATGGTGCTGACACCACCGCCCCCAAGCTTGTGCCCCAGAAATGTGACCTCTCGTTGCATGAAGGAGCATTTCTGTGGGTGCAGTTTTAGACCTGCTGCTGCCACCCTCTCCGGCACCCGCCTCAGGGCCTTGAGAGACGCCTGGAATGACTCACCATGCACCAGTATGTCGTCCAGGTACACAACACACTCCTGCCGAGGGATACCAGCGAGTACCCTGTCCATTAATCTCTCAAACGTGGCAGGGGCATTACAGAGGCCAAACGGAAGGACTTTAAACTGCCACAAACCCCCATTAGTGATGAAGGCAGTTTTGGCCCGAGCTTCAGGGCCTAGGGGGACCTGCCAATACCCGCTCTGCAGGTCCAAAGAGGAGTACCAGGATGACCCTGCCACTGTTTCAAGGGCCTCATCGTTGCGTGGCAGGTGGTAGGAGTCCTTTTTGGTCACTTTGTTGAGGGGTCTGAAGTCCACACAGAAACGCCACTTCTCCTTCTGCTTTTTGGGGACCATGACGACCGGGGCGGCCCAGGGGCTGGTGGAAGGCTCAATGATTCCAGCTCGCCGCATCTCTTGCAGGGCTTTGTCTGCCGCAGCCTACCTGGCCAGTGGGAGGTGTCGAGGTCTCATCCTGATTGGCTGTGCATCTCCTGTTTCGATGTTATGCTGGATGAGATCTGTGCAGCCCACATCGTCGTCCGACACTGAAAAGCAGTCCTTGAACTCAAGTAGAAGCTGCCACAGCAGACTTTGTTCACTCGGAGTCAGACCATCACAGTTTTCCTGCCAGACCTCCTTCACTGCCAAGACCCTTTCATTGTCGTCAGGTGGGGATTTGTTTGTCACCTATGTGTGTGAAACTGCAGCTGGCCGGACAGTGGTTGGAGGTGGGTGCAGCTCAGCAGTTGGCAGGGTGGAGGGCGGCGTAGATGGCTCGTTTGAAGGCATGCCGCTGGTAGCAGCAGAGTTTGTTGTCTCAGCCGTTAGTGTGGTAATGGTGTGGGTTGTGACACAGCCAGGCCGGTGTGGCTGTCGCCACATCTGGATGACATGGCCATCAGGAAAAGTGAGAGTTGCTTTTTTTGTGTTTATGACACAGTCCAAAGCTCTGAGAACATCCAGTCCCAGTATACAGTCCTCCAGGTTAGCAACCCACACCGGACAGTGGACAGATTTCCTTCCCAGCCCCAGAGACACTATTGCTTCCCCAACCATGGGGGCTCACTCTCCGGTGACTGACTGCAGTTTCACTATTGTGGGGAAAATAACAGTTTTATTTTTCATCACATCGGGCCTCACCAGGGTTGCTGATGAACCCGTCTACCAGTGCAGAGCAGCATGTCCCTCCAATAGTCAGCGGTGCATACCAACAGTCTACTATCCAGGTTCGACCCAGCACTACTAGTCGCTCCAGCTGAGCATCAAAATCCTCCAGTGGTCGGGTTGCTCCCACTTGGTCGGAGAGTTGCATAGCTTCGTTATTTAAAGGGGGTCGGGACAGAGTGCCAGGGGTCCGCATCGTCCCGATTATGCGGTCCCCGGCTCGTTTCCCTTGTTCGTGGTGGTACGGGGGCAGTGTCGGACCAGGTGGCCAGGTTGCCCACACCCCCAGCAGACTCTTGGTCGTGGCTTGTCCTGCCTCTCATCTCTCAGAGTGGCAGCCCTCACCAGCTGGGTTAGCTCCCCCACCCAGGCAGGCTGCGCCAAGTCCATCTCAGTCTCACCAGCAGCTCTCACCGTTGGTGGTTTTTCACCCACTTTACCCAAGGCGCCAGCACACAGCATCTCTCTCTCTGTAGCTGACTCCAAAGCCTCCTGAAGTGACCCAGGGTGAGCCAGTAGTGTCTGGATGCGCAGGTCAGCTGGAAGCAGGTCCTGGAGGAAATAGTCCCTAGCTAGCTCGCTCTGGATGGGAGGGGGCATGTGGGCGTAGGTGCGGTGAACAAGCCACTTGATGTCATTAGCGAGCTCCCTCAGCGGCTCCTCTGGCCGTCGCTGTCTGCTGCACAGTTCATAGAGGAGCAGGCTAATGGCAGAGCATTGTCCAAATCGTCGCTTTAGAGCCCCAATTAGTGCATCGTAATCCCTCCTATCATCATGACTTAGCAGCAGAAGGCTTGATAAAGCATCACCCGTGAGGCACATCGCTAGCTGGAGAGCTTTTACTGAAGTGGACCATTTACTGGCTTGCGCTAACAGTTCAAATTGTGCTTGAAAAGCATCCCAGTTAGATTTACCGTCATATCTGGGGGTCTTTATTGTGGCCGGAACAGCTTCTCCGTGTGGCTCAGGGTGTTTGGCCATGTCCATTTCTACGGCCGTAGTCATCACTTTACGGCCGCTACCTCCACCCCCGGTGCGGTCCGCGCGGCCCAAGCCAGCCTCGGCAGCCATCCTCACGGTCATTTCCTTGACCCGCTCTCTGTGCTCCGTCATCCGCCAGGCCTCTGCTGCTCCGTCCCGTCCCGTCACTGTCTTCCTCCCGCTTAAGCTCGAGACGGCTCCCCGACCACATGTTTCTTACCACTGATGAACGTTAGCCACTTAGCTTCCCTGCTGCTAGCCGGCGTGGCGATGTCGATGAATGGCGAAAATTTTACTTCTGACACCAAATGTAGCGACCCTTGCTCAGGAAAGCTACGAGACATTAGTTTCTTGTCGTCCTTTATTTGCAGACAGCATACAGGCTACTGTGGGCCGTAGCCTACGCCAACAAACAGGCAACACTGTTAACGTTCTTGAACATCTTTTACCATCAGCTCCCGGTCATAGCCTAACTCTCTCACGTTCCAGCACTAAACCCACAACATCCGTCAAGGCATGAGGCCTTCAGTGACCTCCGTAAATGCAAGAACCAATCTTATATAACATCTTAGAACACTTTCTGTAACACCATAACACCTAACATAACAGGTTAACATTATATGTCCTCAGTCCGTTACAGTACAATTGAAAGTCTCAACTTTTTTCAGTGCATTAATGATGTGATGAAGCATCATCCAATCATATTGATTTGTTTCATCCTGTTCCATTCAGTCAAGAAGATGCTGTCAGCCAGTGTTATTTAATGATGTCAAAGTGCGCGTGACTAACAATTCCATGGTGACTCACCGTCGATGTAGCTGACCACGCTTTGTTGCTTTTGTCGGTCATAGTATCAACACAGCATTGCTGTTGCATTTCTGACTTTCTTTGGGCAGTAACAACGAGATTTAACCATGAACTTTCAACTTTCATGCACAGTGGATGGTTATCATGTTGGTCTTGTCATGGTCACCTTATCTGCTAAGGAAAACTTCTAGATGTGGTTGAAAGGCCTGGAAAAAAACTAGTAAGTAGAACACGAGGGTAAAAAAAGAATCCAATTTCTGTTCCCAAGGTCATGAATTAAATTCATTCTCCACCTCAGAAACGAAACTACAGTACATAAAACTACAGTACATAAAACAAACTACAGTACATAAACTACAGTACATACAACTACAGTACATAAAACTACAGTACATAAAAGAAAATCCAATTTCCTTTAACCAAAAACTTGTCACATGGCAAGAGGGATTTTTCAGCTGCTAATTTCCTGGGAGGAAGCCTCGAAGCCACAGTGCCACAGTGGGGATCATTTTAGGCCAAACATACTGGAGTAACTGATTCCAGCAACTAGCCACTCGGCTGGGTGTGGGAGAAGATACTGTCCTTTACTCGCTACAACAAAGAGATTCCAAGTGTTTCACACTTTTGGGTGAGGTTCTCATTTAATTAGTGTTCACAGACGATATACAATAGGATAGCACTTATCTTCCTGGTCTCCCTCTGGTGTGTCTGGCTTGCGGTAAAAACCGTGTGATCTCCCCGTCACCCATGCCTCATTACCTGTCAGTCGAACCTGTGCCCCATATATTAATTACCGGCCACAATACTCCACACTGCCACCCGTGGTCAACCTGAGATAGGCTGCTAATTCAAATATATAATACACAGACATAACTAATGGCTCCTACACATACCAAAGAAAATGTTGGCATTAAACATCTCTACAAACCAAGGGTACCTTGAATCGTGACGTTGAAGAACCAAAAATACATTTCAGGAATACGTTTCATATCAGCCTTGTATCAGGCTAGCAAAAACGCAAAATACTACGTAATTAATGTTGTGAAACAATTGGTTCGGTTTGAACAACAAAACTACTTGGTTAAGGTGAGAAAATGTGTGTGTGTGTGTGTGTGTGTGTGGGTGCGTGTGGAGAGAAAGGGGAGGTCTTGAAATTACAGTCGAAAACTACAAAGATGGCGGAGTCGAATGACTTAGCCAAACTAGCAGAGGGGGGTGAGACTGTGGGTAATGACGTGTGTGACAAAGGAGGGGCCTTAAGATACTACCGCTAACCTACCACCAGATGGCGGAGTCGAGTGACTTGGACAAATTGGCGGCGGTGGTGCTGTGTGTAACCACGTGTGTGATCGGGGCAACGGGGTTACCCGGGGGCAGACTATGTGTGTGTGAGTTAGGGGAGAGGCAAGAAGGAGAGCAAAGGTGGGGGTCATGAATCAAACTTCTGCGTGTGTTGTCGAAGCGAGTGTGTGAACAGCTGGTCTCATCCTGAACAGGCCTGCCGCTGTCGTAGGAACTGGCGGCGGCGTGTGCATGATAGCCACGGTTCTACACTCCGCTCACAGAGCTGATTTAAGAAAAGAGAATATCACACGAAGTGTAATAAAATAAATGAAAATTCCCAAACAAAACAGATCTTTATCACTGCGGTGAGATGAGAGTATTGTGTTCCTATCACCCCGAAACTCGGTCGGCGAGACGAAGGTCCACCACCGTAGGTTCAGTCTTTCAGTGATAATACACAAACTTTCCATTCACCAGCAGTGATGAATCTAATGCAGACAGCAGGCAATACACAATATATAGCGGGGCTCCGTGGTCCGCGATAATTGCGCAATGACGCGGTGTAACAAGACAGTGATTGAACACAACAGGGTGCGGGAATAATAACACATAAATTAATAAGCTAATGCTAATGCTAAGCTATTGCTAAGCTATTGCTAAGCTATGCCCAAGATGCCATGAACCTTACTTGGTGAAGTTTCATTCGGTGGGGCTCGTTCCCGTGATGGGAATCGATCAGTCCTCGAGTGTGGGCTCGGCAGCGCGGCATTTGAGCTAGCACAGACTGAGTAGCTCGGTCCTCGGGAGCTCGGTCGCTCCCGGTCGCGTGACTCGCTCTGGAGTGGACGCAGACTGAGTTGACATCGGCGCGGCGTTTGAGCTGACGCGGATGCGGGTCTCCTCACTGCAGAGGGGGAGACCTGTGGTTTAACGTCGGCTGAGGTACGTCATCGGTAACATCGTTTCGTTCCTCCCGGTAATCGTCGGCGGAGAGAGGGGGTTCGTCCTTGTCTTCCTGCCGGAGGGTTTGATGAGGGTGCGCGGCCCTCGTGGACTTTCTGTCGTCAGCGTGATGCTGGGGGGGGGGAGGACAGAAGAGCCCCGTGCGTCTTCTGTGCCAGGGCGAAGCCCAGAGGGAAGAGGAAGAAAGTCGCTGTGTTGAGCCTTATGAACCTGGTCTCAGAAACAGTGGGGGGCCCTGTTTCGGCCAATGGAGGGTCAAGCCTCAGGGTGAGAGGTGGGGGTTAAGGATCAGAGTCCATTGGGCTTTTGGAAAGGAAGAGGGAGCATGTGAGGAGCTAAGTCAGCCAGCAGGTGGCCGCCAGACCCCAACACTATCTACGATGTAACGTAAGAAACTTAACATAACAACGAAACTTAACAACATAATGACATAAAGTAACAACATAACCTAACAATGTAAAGTTACAACATAATATACCAGTCAGTGGCGGCTGGTGGAACATGTTCTAGGTAGGGCCATCCTATCAATTTCAGCAAACATCGATATACATAGCTATATACACAGTATATACCTATATAATATAATTTAATATAACATGTTTATGTATTGAGATGCCCCTATGGACCTTATTATAGGAGATAAAGATCAGGAGAAGTAAACATGAAGTGTAATTATGAATACTGATGTTAAATTAAGCTATGATGAGTTTTCACTGTTGATTTACCATCTCTATTAAATGTTGATGCCTCCATGACCAAGTTAAGCAGATGAGACTGAGGACAGCTATGTAGAAGAAAAGATGTTCACTTTGTCTAATATGTAGCTTGACAGAGTTCTCCATGTGTGTCCTGGTGTTCTCATGTTTCCTTACTTCCTCATCCCTCACTCCCTACCCTGGTGTTCTCATGTTTCCTTACCTCCTCATCCCTCACTCCCTACCCTGGTGTTCTCATGTTTCCTTACCTCCTCATCCCTCACTCCCTAACTGTCCCTGCTGGATCTGTCCCCGTTGTTTTAAAAAGCTAAATAAATGATTAGCATGATGTCATCCAGCTAGCCAAACCTGTCTGGTACAGCTAGTAGTGAAGCTTCGCATGTAGTCTTCTGTCTGATTGTGAGGTCAGGCTGATCTGATATCAGCACACAGGCGGAGAGCATGAGCAGGAAAAGCATATATTTTGCGCAGATATCATATTTTACACATATTACTGGGTATATTCCATTTATTTATTTATTTGTGGCTCATGGCCCTCTATTGGCCAGCCGCCACTGGTAACAATGCAACATAACAATGCAGCGTAACACTTAATGTAACTACATAACGTAAAGTAACGACGTAAAGTAACGACGTAGCGTAACCACGTAGAGTAACCACGTAGCGTAACCACGTAGAGTAACCACGTAGCGTAACCACGTAGCGTAACCACGTAGCGTAACCACGTAGCGCAACGACGTAGCGCAACGAAGTAGCGCAACGAAGTAGCGCAACGAAGTAGCGCAACGAAGTAGCGCAACGACGTAGCGCAACGACGTAGCGCAACGACGTAGCGCAACGACGTAGCGCAACGACGTAGCGCAACGACGTAGCGCAACGACGTAGCGCAACGACGTAGCGCAACGACGTAGCGCAACGACGTAGCGCAACGAAGTAGCGCAACGAAGTAGCGCAACGAAGTAGCGCAACGACGTAGCGTAACGACGTAGCGTAACAACGTGGCGTTATGTTACAATGCAACATAATGCAATGTAACAACGCAACGTAACAAATGTAACAAACACAGACATTCGACACATGGTTTGCAGAAACACACAGTACAATACATTTTTTTCCTGGAGACTGGGCAGAATTAGTTGGGACTGCAACCAAACGGTTGAGGAAGCCATCAGTGCAGTGAAGCAAGTGTACTGGAATATTATAGGTATAAAACAATGAAACTTCATGGACTGGTGGGTCATTTTTTTTTACCCTCTTATCTGTTGCAAGAGACAACCTGTGAAAATGGAGAATTCCATTAAATAAAATGAACAATGAGGAACAAAAACAAACTCTGCCCCCATGAATGTTAATGTTTATATTGATTATGTATTAGCTCTCGTCAGCTTCCCTCCTCCTCATCAAAGCCAGTAATCTCACGCTCTATAACTATTTTCATATGGACTCTGAAAAGGCAGGTTTCCTCAGCCGCTCTCATCTGTCACCTAAAGCAAGACAAATGAGGGAGCAGTTCATGTTCATGTACATTTCTGCGCAGACTACACAAAGCCCATACATTAAGCCAGCGAGGTTCACTGCAAAGGCTCGCGCTGGCTTCCTGCAGCCTGAGATCAGATTCAGCTCTTTCATTTTCTTCATGTGTAACGCACCCTGCCAGCTGCTGAAGCCGGTGTCACAACGGCTCAATTCTCCTGCAGGGGAGTATTGATGAATTCAGTAGAACACTCTAAGCTACAGCTCAGTTAATGTGAATGCTTTACAGGACATGATGAAATGCCATATGTTTTTATTTAGATGCAAATCATACAGCCTGTCTCTGACACTATTGGTGGAATAGATTTGACCGCGGACATACTGCTAGATGTAGATATTGAATTCACTTTCAGACATATTCTCTCTCATGAATGAATTTGATGAGATGTAGAGACAGAGAGGTCGAGAGACGTACAGATACACATGTAGGCCTGAATAAAGACAGACAGTAGATGAGATCTGATGAGACATACATACCAGATGTACTTCTCTCCTCCTCTCACTTCAGTTCAATGCAATTCAGATGAGCCTCTAATGGAAAGAGACTAAGGACAGTCATGCTGCATGTTTTCAGGGCCGTAGATCTGATGTCAGGAATACTGGCTCTTACATGTAAGTAGAGACAGCACAGGTGAACAGGCTAACAAATATAAATCATGATTGTTTGTTTAAAAATGCACATATATTTACAGAAGTGAACATTGGATGAAGCCAGCTTCAAAATTCCTGTTTCGTTTTCTTGACATATTAGAGTAAAATATTTCTACAGAACAAATATTGGATATCTCTTTGTATCACTCCATAAATCACAAATACTGTCAACAGCCATAACAAATCAATATAGACAGGAATGAAAGTGTACAGTTTGATGTATGTCAGTGCTCCTGAAGTGGAGATTTCTGGCTCAGAATCTGAGAAAAAAAATAATAATTTAGAGAATATGGTGTTTAATAAATAACTAATAGATATCACCATGAAAGCACCCAGTTGATTACTCACATTAAGACAATTATTTTAATATTACAAGTTTCCAAAATGGGGACTTTTGGTGAATTTAGAATAAATCTACAGACACAAATAGACTAAACACCTACTTGTGTATTTTGGATGTTATGGCAGCAAAATAGAACAAAATGTATAAATGTACCAGTTTGAAACAATTCTTTAACACTGGCTGTTCATTTGGATGTGTTTAATTAATTCAACCTTAATTTATAATATTATATTTTTTCAGAAATACTTTCAAATATTCTATTGTTTTTTACTGTAATTTGAATACCTGTTATCTATATGTCTGTTATATATCTATGTATAAGTCATAACTCATGAACCATGTGATGTTGTTGAAGCTCTGGAAAAATGAAACTTGAGTGAAGACATTTTGTTTTGGTCAACGTTGTGCATTTAAAAGCGTTTCACAGTTTACAGGATAGTATATAGTTTCATGTACTAATCTGAGCATTTCAGTAACCATCATACATTCTGCTGGGTTAAAATAGTAAAAATCTCATTTATTAATGGATTATGTTCATCTTTGTTGGCCTAATAATGATCATATTTCGGAACTCTGTAGTACATACAACTTTAAACACTTGTAGTACCTCAGTGTCCTCAGTGATGTTGATCCCTCCTTTTCTCTTTCAGGTGGAGGGAGAAGGAGATTCATATGAGCAGCTATAGGAGAATACTGAGGATGTGTCAACATGTCTCTCAGTACACTATATATCATTCATTATCAATAGGAGAATAAAATGTATTCATTTTTCATTTAAAAACACATTGATGTGCAGCTTCTGTATTGTTTCCTTTCAGTCAGAAGATATTTTTGTCACAGGTGTTACTAACAACACGTGTCCCACTAACCCCACCAGCATGACCGGCACCAGGGCACCAAGGCTCCAGACCCGGAGCGGCTCCGTGGACTTCAGCCATCATTCTTTCCGTTGTTTCCACCTGTGCTTTCCCTGCCGTCACACGTCAAAATGTCAACATGTGTGCAGTGAGAAGGCCTGCTGCTGACAAAGCATCCCTCTCTCTCCACATAAGTGTCTCAACAGAAGAAAGGGCTCCCCTCTGTGGTGGTCAGGGGCTACTGCAATACTGAAGGCTCAAATGAAAACTTGAACAAACACTAGTTGACTATTTCTTTTTAGAGTTCTGCCTCATGCATATCTGTCAGATACGTTTCACTGAAGGCGCTCATGCTTCACTGTAAACAGCACAACAGCTGAGGTCTGAACATCTTACCTCAGAAGAAGCTCTATATTCTGTAATTACAAGCTACTTACACATTGGTGGCTTATAAAGACTGATTCATTCTCGTTATCTTTCAATTTACCTTTTTGTTTTCAAAACTTAATTTGCATAAAACAATGACAGATGGATTCAGTAGTTCCCCACTCTGTCCTGTCAGCGGGAAGTCATGCTAAGTGCAAATACAATTAGAAGAATAAATTCATAATCTGGTATTTTTCAGCTGTGTGATTCAGTCTTTTTAAGGTCAAAGTAAATTTGTCTTCCCTATTTTAGAGATATTCACATTTTGCTTCACCATTATCCAATTCGCTTTTATTGTGATGCTTCGGCTAAACCCGTCCCTCAATGGTTCCATTTAACATTGGCAGTACATACATGTATATATATATACATATGTATTTATGTGATTAACAGCCAATTAATGGAGAGAAACTCCTGACATTTTGTGACTTTTGTTATCTTTTGGTGAAATACATTCATTATTCAAATGAAGCAAATAGAAAACAGAACATTAAGGCCCGGTCCTCTGTTCCACCTCTTCTGGATCACCGTTCCTGCAGACTCGGTTCTGGATGCACGGAGAGCGTGGAGCAGAGAAGACATCCAGATCTGTGGGGTTTAGTAACATGCAGCGCTGGCCGGACCACCCGTAAGGATCAGATAAGTGTATGTGGCAAGTCTGGCCCGGATCAGCGTGGCACTTGGAATTACACTGATGTTGAAGTGCCCCCCCCCCCGCCCCCCTCCGCGGCCTTATAACCACACTGTTCCCTTGTAATAGATTTCAGCAGGTTTGTAGCTTTCCTCTGCGCTTGTTTATTATTGTTCCAAATGACAGAGTGCAGAGTTTAGGGTGGAGGAGCCGGGCTGATGGTGGTGGTGGTGCCTTTGAGCCTGCTATGGGTTTTCTATACTCATGAGAACCAAATGTCATGACAGGGATCAGGAGAAGAGGAAAATCATCCAAGGTGAGGATATGCGTTAGCTGGGCCTTCACAAGTACAGCAATAAAGACGTGTGTGTGTGTGTGTGTGTTCCACGGAAAACCAATCATCGTCAAATTGGAACACGCCAACTGTCAGTCCACACCCAGAGAGTCGAACTTTAGCCCAGCAGCTCAAGAGCTTTATGGGGTTTTAAAAGCCACATATGCTGAAGGTCCGCTCATCGCACCATCCTCTGTCTGATGGGCAATTTGCTACTGACGACAGCTGTGTGTACGTGTACAGACACACACACACACACACACACACACACACACACACACACACACACACACACACTTGAGTGATGAGAGTGGGTGAAGAGGGGGTCAACAGTCACTCTCCTTGTG
Organism: Lycodopsis pacificus; assembly: GCA_028022725.1. Classification (NCBI taxonomy): domain Eukaryota; kingdom Metazoa; phylum Chordata; class Actinopteri; order Perciformes; family Zoarcidae; genus Lycodopsis; species Lycodopsis pacificus. The sequence goes on from CM051701.1 coordinate 24,671,782, forward strand.
TATTGCTCAAAGCCCCCCCCCCCTCCTTTCAGCTACACAACAACCAGCAGCAGCTCGGTAGCTCTGCTGTAGAAGTGTTACATTTAACTTGAATTCTGTTTTTTCTTTTTACATCTGTCTTCTTTATTGATATGCTGTCATGGTCGATCACATGCCACATGCCAAGGTCTTTATTAACTCATTCACTTTCCTACAACAAACAAACAAACGTGTTCAGAAAGTTAAAGAACAAACGGCTACATTGAGGTTAGTGTACTGAAGTATTTTCCTTTGATGAAATGTACACTTTAACCGATGGAAGTCAACAGCTGCTATATTGAAATCAAATTTTTAAGAAAACTGAAATTAAATTTTCTGTCTCTGTGCAGTTAAAATTGAAAAAAATAATAAAATCTTCATTTGAAGATATGAATATGCATAATTGCTGTACTGATAGCTCATTTCAAGTAAGAATGCTCACAACAGCCTTTTTGTGAAATGATGATAAAGACAAGTTTGCAACCTAATTTTGGCACTGATAATGAATTATTATTTTTAAACCTGAAAGTTTAAATACAAAAAGTACAAAAATAAAAACTTTTATTTCAATGTTGTCATACATAATACACACACACTAATGCAAAATGACAATTTGAAAAATGTGTTTTAATCTTTGCGGCAATGGCGTTCATACTCCTTCATGAAACATAAGAGCGGAATATTGTACTTTAGACATTTAGTTATTTATTTGTTATTATTGCAGACTTACAAAGCGTTCTGAATACAACATGATGCATTCGTATATCTGATCTTCCCAACATTATGTCCAGCTCTACACATCACAGCAGTTCACTTATCATGAGTACTAGTATCAACATGTGGAAACAATTGTATAATGTCTTCTGTGGTTCTGGACCTTTGTTAAGGTAAATAACCTGGATGATGTCATCAGGGTTATCTCCGCTTGGGCTAACAATGGGAACCAGGGGTGAGGAGTTTGAAAGATATGATTGTTTAGCAGGCAGGGAGGGTCTGACAAAAAGCTGCTAATGAGCTGCATTAAGGGCCAGTGCAAGGGACAGATTATCAGGATGTGTTAGGCCATATCCACACTAGGCCATGTCTCGTTGGATGCAGAGTTCTCAAATAGAACCGATCTCCGTCCACGCGGGAGTTTTCAGCATTATTCTCAAGTTGATCTGCATCCACACGGCAGCCGTCAAAGGCGGACAGCACGTGACCATTAACGTACACTGGGCATGCGCGTGATGGTGTAAACAGGAAGTGGATTTCTTGCTTAGTTAAAAAGAAATATGACAGAGTAATAAAGTAGTCTTTAATAATGAAAGGTTGTATTGGATACTTAAGATCTTCCTCTATAAACTCAAACAGACACTGTTCATGGAAAGTTTTAGAAGTTTTATTTTTCAGACGTAGTTACAGCGCTGGCTCTCTCTCTCTATCTCTCACATCAACTTTACTTTAAAATCAACACTTACACGGAAACGTTTACTCGATTATGGTCCATAAATGTGGTCAACACACGTCGATCACTCGCTTCCTCTGTGTTGTTGTCTGTTGTTGCCGTGGGGCTGATGAATGTAACGTTAGCTCCATCGGGGTATTCCTTCATGAGATACGGCATCAGGGGATAAGCTGGGTCACCCAGCAGAAAAAACAGGGACATCATCTTCGCCCTCTATCAATTCTTTAGGGCATTTGCTCCATCTTTCAGGGCACAACATCATGCAACAGGTCCGACTCGCTAGCTTCTAAGCTAATTTTAACATTACCGCCAATGGGGAAATGCTAACCGCGATTAGCATTTGCGAATATAATATATCTTCGTATATATTTTCATGCTCCATAAAGAAATACTTGCAGACTAAGGTCTCCCAAGGCTACCAACCGGAAGAAGTAAAACGAATCAGCGTTGATCACTCGTCTCTCACTCGTCTCTCACTCGTCTCTCACTCGTCTCCTCTGTGTTGTCTTGTCTGTTTGTAGCTGTAGCTCTGAATAGCATTTCTTGCTAACTGTAGCTTCAGACAGTCGCTCTGTGGGGGCTGATCGGCGATGGTCAAGCAGCTCGCTAATCGCTAGAATAACAGCTGCTTCCTCCACATAAATGCAGACTTTTTACTGCACAACAGCTGCTAGTACGCAACAGGTAATACAACGTGCACAAAACCGGCTCTCCACGGCTGATAGCGTCTCTGGATTTAAAGTTTGTCCACACAAGATGAATTGATGGCAGACCCTCTGCGAGGATGAAGAAGGTGAAGTCAGTTGAATTTCCATCTTATTAATCAGCGATGAATAAGGCAGCGGGAAAGGAAAATTCTGGGTTTGTACTCGGCCAGAACCGGACCACACAGTCCAGTCAGCAACACAAATATCTTCGCCTCAGGCTGTTTGTTTTCTTCCGGGTACGGGTCACGTGATAGTGAGTGTGACGAATCAGGGACGGAGACGTCATGGCTGGTAATAACCAATCCAGTAGCGAGCACGGGTGTGGGCTCATTTTTTTCTAACAGACATCCGTATCCGACGTCTACACCGAACCAAAACCCCGGAGTTCTCAAATAGCTCCAATCTCGGCGGAGTTTTCAGGTTCCTCCGTTTAGGGCGCCCCAAAACTCCGGCGTGGTGTGGCTGCTCAGTGTAAACGTAGGAAAACTGGATTAGTGTGGATATGGCCTTAGCCTCTTGACCTGCCCTCTCAATCTGTCTCTCTGAGTCACTCAGTTTCATGGAGGTGCAATACTGAATAGCTGGATGGCCCCTTTAAAGCAGGGGTAGGTAACTTTGGAGAGACCAGCAAGAGTAAACTGGAAAGTATTCAACCAAAATAAATCCCAGCCCCTCCTCCAGGCCCTCCCCCAGGCCTCCCTCCAGGAGGAGGGCCTGGAGGAAGGCCTGGAGGAGGTGCTGGGATTTATCCAAAGCCCATATTGTGGAAATGGCCATTCTTACTGAGTACTTTCACTTTTTATATTAAGGCTCATGATGATACAGTACTTCTGTACTTTTGCTTACTTCTACTTACTTCTTACAATTTTTAATACAAAACATGAAATGGAATATTTTAAGTGTATTTTAGGATCTCGACACTACTGAGAGCAATTACGTTTTACTGATCTAAACCAACCCATACCAACAGAAAGGTATATGACGTTACTGGGTTCTGTCTTGATATTTAACTGCAGTCTGGATGTTCTGTGTTCCATTTGCTAAAGCTCTGTGACTTTATTCTTCTGTTGCATTGTGGTCAGAGGCTGTGGCTTGCTGAGATTGCGATCCTCGTCTTGGTAAAACAAGAACATTTTATTGTTACTCAATGACAAAATCTTTTGTAGGATAATGGCCAACAGGATGTAAGGCACTACGTCCGAGGGTAAATCTCTTCTCAGGATTACTTTGACTTCTTCTTGTGTATTTCTGAAACATGACTCCAGCTTTAGTAAGTCCAAGTGTACAGACAATGGGTCTGATCTCCTCACTGATCTACAGCCTCTCCAGCATCAATTAGAAGCCATACGGACTTCTGATCTCAATTCCAAAAAAAATTCTGATGTCAATTCTTTCTATTATTTTTATCCGTATTTGCAAAAGGATATGAAACAGTAGCAGACAGACCAAGTAGCAGCAAAGTCCCTACGTCTATTGAATTGAGCAAAGATGCATTTTATTTTTCCCTTTAGTTTGCTAGCCCAGTTAGAGGGTTATAGCTTTAACAATTGTGAAACTGAGCATCCGTTAATACTTAACAGTTTCTTTTGCTGAAAAATGGCTGCTGTATCTGGAATTGAGGTTGACACCTCATTGCTTAAACAAAATCAGTAAATTTGACCTAAAACATAAACAATGAGCTAAAAGCTCAAATACACTGAAAAGCTCTGCAGAGCTGAGGGGAACTGTGGAGTGAATCTTCTGTGAGTGATCTCTCTCAGATTACACACTTGATCCACTGTTCATGAAAAAGAATCATTGGTCTAGCTTTACACTTTCCTTATTTCCTTCCAAGCATCCTCCAGGGCCAGAGACCCCAACACCCCCAAACACACACACACCCACACACACACACACACACACAGCTGCAGGTCTAATGGCTTTAGCACTTTGAGACGTTTGTTCCCAGACGCCTCTATTGTCAGATTAATTGCAGAGCAACTTATTAGTCCATTCTAATTGAGATGAGATTCGGCCGCTCCGTGGGCTCTGTGGGCTCCGTGGGCTCTGTGGGCTCTGTGGGCTCGTCTCAGTGTTCTTCAATGGAGTCCACTGAGGAGGCTGCCGTTTGCATCTGTATTGACACTACACCTACTTAGTGCAGCTCTATTTGTGGAAACAGCTCATACTGACTGGCTACACAAGCTGAAGTTTAAAGGATGTCGTAGTTGGTGAAAAAGCTGCCATCAACGGGAGAATTATGAAAAAGTTGTGTTTTTCTGCAACTGCCAGACACAGTAAAAGAGAAAAATGGCTGGTTTATGGAATATGTCTTATTTATCCCAAACATTGTATGAACCTCAGCTTAATGTAATAACTGAGTCTGAGGGGGAATCAAAGCGCAACTTGATATACAGACTTCAGCAACAATTGAATTTTTTGAAAAATCATCGGTCACCTCCAGAAAAGCGGCCCGAGTCTCTTTAGGAACACGGGGAAACTCTATCCCAGAGTTCCCCCTCCTCCACGCTTGCATTTCCTGCTGATTTAATAGAAATGAAACAGGATGGATTTGAGGATATTTCATTAATCTTTCTTCTCTTTCGCTGCAGAGGAAATTAAGGCGAATAGAGTTCAGAACCAACTTTTTTCCACTCGATTTCCTTTTTACTCAGGCTAAAGTCTGCCAGGACTACTCTCTCTCTCTCTCTCTCTCTCTCTCTCTCTCTCTCTCTCTCTCTCTCTCTCTCTCTCTCTCTCTCTCTCTCTCTCTCTCTCTCTCTCTCTCTGGAAAGTTAAGACTCAATTAGCCAAATTCCTGGCTGATCCCTCTGACTGAGTGGATGTGTATTCTGCTGCAGGTGTAAATATACCGTAAGCAGAGGGGTTGAACTACCAGATATTTTACATCCAGTCATTCCCTTTGTAATACTGAACATTGTAATATTCATCATGTTATGTATATATATATATATATATATACTATTGGATACAATAACAATGCTTCATACTTCATAAGCTTTTCACAGAGTGGGTAACACACTTTGATAACATTTGCTCCCTAAAAAAAGTTTTTTTTTGCATTTTGTTGATCTTTTGTTGATCTGTTTTGTTGACAGAACAGATGATGAAGATGATTCTTCTTTTAATCTTGTGCGAACAAGATAATTGTGGTGGAGTATAATATTTGCTTGCGAAATGTCACAAGGTAAGTAGTATAGAACTGTATAAAACGTGTGTACTAAAAGAAAAGTACTGGTGCCTCAAACTAAAGTACAGTACTTGAGCAGATGTTACCGTACACCTCTGGTCATCAACTCAGCAGCCTGGTCTCCTAACAACTACAATCCCACACAATGGAACTGCAGTCCGTTGCTTCTCTCCTGGATTACAGGTTGTTGATGTATCACAGATCTTCTTCTGATCATAGTGGAGGTCATGTGGATGGATGGTTGGTTCACACAAACGTGGGGCTTTCACCCAGAAGACCACTGTTCATGTCCTGTGTGAAACCAGGAACCAATATTGACTGATTTCATTTACGTCTGTAAGTTAAGTGACGTAACAACTGTTTTTATTTTAAGACAAAGCACGATGTTTTTCTTAACCTGAAATAACAACGTTTTGTTGCATTTTTGTTTGTTTTGTTTCAATTTCCAAAGTGAACCACGTCTTTCAGTGTGAACGTAATCTGGGAGAAAATAAGGCTGTTTGTAGCTATAGTTATGAAAATGAATGTGCTGGAACATGTAGATATCCCACAAAATCAATTTGTATGTAATCCCTGTGGTCATGAATTAGGAAGTATGAAGATCACAAAAGCCCACCATCATTATATATAGTTCATATATCTTACCAGAAGTTACTCCTCAGGTTTCCTACAGAAGCTCGCTACACGTATACAGTCCTTTCTCAATCAACTTCCGTCTTCACAGGAAACTACTAAAGTTAGGTTTAGGCAACACAATTGTTAAGTGTTAAGTTTGGGAAATAATATGGAAGTTACAGGTCAAAATATCAATATCAACATCTTGACCTAACTAAGTAGTTGTGCTGCCTAAACCGAGCCAAGTATTTCACAATCTCTTCATAAACCTAACCAAGTATTTCACAATCTCTTCATAAACCTAACCAAGTATTTCACAATCTCTTCATAAACCTAACCAAGTATTTCACAATCTCTTCATAAACCTAACCAAGAAGCTTCCTGTTGAGACAGAACTTTACTCTGAAAAGGGGAAATTGGCACGTGTGGCTGGACTTTTGAAAAGTCAAGATATGATACAAACCGTTGAATATGTTCCATCTAAACATAAGTGAGAATGTAGTTTATTTGTGTGAAACGTAATTTTTTCAGACGCAGGGTTTCAAGAAAAGGTGCCAACACAATGAATGGCTGCTTCTCTTTCCTATCGGTCTGCATTTCAGACATACATGTTTATTGAATCCCAGCTTGCATGGACCTTTGTATTTCCATCTGCTCATACTGCTTTGCATTGAAGCGTTTGATTGTGAGGGATCACGTTTTCTAAGAAGTCTGTGGTTTACAGACTCTACAAATCTTTGTTGTTTCCTTCGTGTCTTCACAGAAAGAAAATAAATCTGCTCGTGTTTGGAACTTTTGCCGTTTATTCCGAGTTGTATTATCTGCAAATATCCCAGGTTTTTCCAATGAATGCATATTCAATCAGTATTACATTAACCATAACATAACCCAGTGCATTGGTTGGAGGCTATCACTAGAATGCCCTCATGCTTATTGAATTAGCCAAGCTGCGATAGAAATCTGCAGCAGTTATGTGCCAATAACAACATGCTGAGAGGGTCTAATGTGAGCGGGTGCAGTTTGAGGTTGAATAAGGGTTTTAGAGCATTATCAGGCATTGCTTATTGCAAGAGATATGCTCACTGTAATGAAATGTTCTGTCGATTTCAGGCGTGAAGTGTTTTAAACGGTTGATGTGACGAGTGAATTCCATCCATCAGACTCTGGTCTCCTCAAAGATACGTTCCCATACACCAGAACTGCATTGTCAAATACCTTTCGAGAGAAGGTGTTTTTCTCCTGGATGATGTTTGTAATTGATGCATCACATATACGTTTAATCAAAGTCTTCGCAAATCAGCATCGGGTTAGGTTGGGCTGGATGGATGAGTAAAACATTAGACTTTCATCCATGAGACCGGTGTTCGTCAGGCTCGTCTCATCCAACATTTGTAGCTACGCCGCCGTAATGCGTAGATAATAATTTTGTATGTTATCCCCTTAAGACACTATAAAGCCCACACAGGGCGGGTCGTAGGGGCAGTGGAGGTAGATGGACCCAACAAACACCAATCCTACACCCAGGAGACCACTGTTCTCTTCTACCAAGATCTTTTCCGAAACCTAACAAAGTACTTTTGTTGTCTAAACCTAACCTAGTTTATTTTGAAAAGACTGTATGCATGTTTTTTCGTGGGAAAACGTGCAAAAAATGCGGAGTAATTAATCATAAGAATCCTTGTATGAGGATATTTTGTCATGTCCCTTGGTAAACCAAAACTAATGTACTTACACCCAAATCATATTCAGACTCACCAGAAGTTGACTGTATAAGTTGCCATTGGCAGCCGATATTTTCCTCCCTTTACGCTATTTGCTATTTTGCAAAGTCACTGTCGCTGCATCATGTGGGTACGTTGCCAAGAGACTTGTGATTTGTTTCAAGTACAAACTAACCACGTTTTTCCTCCAACAATATTATGATAATGTCTTGAGCCAGACCTTTCTTTAGCGTTGACACAGCGCTGTGTGATGTCTGATGATGCGAGACGACCCGAACCATGATCTTTTACTGTACCTAACCAAGTCAGCCTCATTGGGAATGCAGTTTTGAAATGGCAAAAGCGCCACAAACGGTTTAAACGTTGATATGCATGTATGTAGAAATGTTGTTATAAGGTATTTTTGGTTCAGAAACTTTGGGATTCAACATATCTGTGGTTTGCAGGAACATACGATGCAAACATTTTATTCTGCCAACCGGGTTGCGCTAATAGGATCTGTTAAATTGCTGTATCCTAAAACCAGACAATAAATATCTGCACGGCACCACAAATGTGTCTGTGTGATTGAAATACATTGTATTGGTTATTTAAATTACCCCAAAACCAACTCAGTAATTGAATTTTACACAGATTGTTGCAGTAAAAGCCTCTTACTTCCTCTCCCAGAGTGTGCGCTTGGAAAGGAAGCGGGGAAATAAGTTGACCTTGTAAACTCCTGGGAGAGCACGGAGCCAGAGAGCTGCAGGGCAAAAGCTCTGGCAGTCTTCAGCTGCGGGGGAATGTTGATATGTATTTCCAGGATTATTAAATTATGTATATGACAACGTCTCAAGGAACGTGCAGCATTAGCCTCAGGTTTATGAGCAGGGCCTGGTCATCTCCATGCTCCAGTTACTCCTAATGATGGTAATTATTACATGGCTTAACTGTAATACTGGATTGATTCTCAGGCTCCTGAATAACCACTCATGCTGCCCCCCCCCCCCCCCCCCCCCAACAAAGGCCATGTTGAGGCCGGTGAACAAACGAACCTCGCCTTGCAAAAGGAGTCCCTGAAGCGGGCTGGCAACCTGCGCCAGTGTTTCTGACGGGGGTTCATACTCCAACCATATAAAGATGGGATTAGGGCCCAGGTTTACACAACGAGGAAGAAAATTAAAAGTTTGGGGGGAAATATGCGGCTAATTCCTTTCTGTCATCAGTGGATATTAAAGATTTCTAGCCGCTCTGTCAAATTATTTGTAAATGACAATGGTGGCACTGTTAAAATCAGCTTTAATTTCCAGGGGCAAGAAGTGAGCAGGGAGTTTAAGTGGGGCATTGTCTCATATCAATCCCCCACTAGACTTCAAGGTTTCATCCGTCTGCTGAAAAGAAGCCAAGCATTTGGTCTTGCCTGATATCCTTTATTTTGAAAGTGATTGCTCTATTTTTTTCTCTTATTATTTAATGTGTCTTTTGTATTTAGACGGCACATGCAAACTATAATAAATGGCTACAGAAAGAAATATATAATATCTCTGCACATTCAGGTATTGAAGGGTCTTTCCCCCTGCCGTGGGTAGAATGGGCTGTTTGGCACCTGTACTGGATTAATGGGGGACCTCTGCCAGTAGCTTGACAGAGTTAAGCTTTTAGATTGAGTTACACACAGAGGGGTGGGACCCATTATGGCCAGGTGCTGGCTAGGTAATACCTCCCAGAACCCAACAATCTGGTTCTGTTTCAGTGCTGCACTGTGCTCCCCTTCCCCTGCTGCCCTGGGTTTTGGTGGTGTGCCATCACACTTGGTATTTATCAGGCCTCTCGAGGTAGACGAGGCAGGCTGCGAATCACTTCGGCCCCCACTCTTTGCAGTGGCGGGAACAGTTCAGTGTAGAGTGTAGTGTAAGGACGCAGCTATGCTAAAGTTCAAACCTAGCTTAGTTTGAACCAAGCAACACCATAACTTAGTAAACATGGGTTGTACCATATGTGGCGAGAGGAAGGGGGGATGTGGTTTAAAGTTTACGTGGACATTAACCAACAGTCAGAGCACAACAACGCCACCAGGAATTTCACTGAAAGATTAAGTTTTGCCCACAGTATTGAGGATTCAGAGGACACTCAGGTTCATTATACAGATTCAGCAGGACACGTGGTTCCACTACAAAACAATCTTTATTATTTCACAAACACAAATAATGTTAAACACAAACTACTAATAAAAGAGCCCTATACATTTATTTAAAAGAGAGGTGTAGGGCCCTTTTATTAGTATTAGTAAAAACAATTCGAAATATATATATATATATATATATATATTTATATATATATACATACACATACATACATACACAAAGTGCCACCACCAATGAACACCGCAGTCCCAAAACCACTCAACCCCCCCATGACAAGCACCTCCAGTACCCGGCAGAGCAGCCCTCCGCTGCCACGACCCGATGCAAACGCGACGCACAGCCAGACACCAGGCCCCGCAGCACCCCTAGGAATCTCAGCCCATCCCGGGGCTAACGTACTAAAATCCCCCAGGAACGTCGCCAGAACCCGGCGCCCGGCCACGACCCACGCCCGCACCAGGCCACAACCGCAAAAGGGCGCTCCACCAAGCACCAAAGACACCCGCCGTGAAGAGACCGAACAACTCAGAGACCACAGCAGTCACCGTGCCGAACCTGCAGAAATCACCTGCAACACCAGCCGTGCCCAGCCACTTAAACCGCTCCCGTCCGAGCCGTTCACCGGAAAACAGCCGAAAGCCAACAAACCCGACAGGTAATGAACAATCGAGTGCAACTGCATTTATTAAAGTAATTTAGTCAAATCAACAAATGAAAAGAAAACCTAAAAGCCAGTCTGTAAAAATGTGTTTTAAGAAGTGATTTAAAAGAGATCACTGATTCTGCTCATCTCATCAGGCAGCTCGTTCCAAAGCCGAGGGGTCCTGATGGCAAAGGCACAGTCACCTTTAGTTTGAGCCTCGACTTTAGAACAGCCAGAAGGGCCCACCCGAGGATCTGAGGCTGCGAGCTGGCTCATAGGGGGTCAACATTTCCTCTATATATGTTGGGGCCAGACCCAGACGTGCTTTAAAAGTGATCAGTAAAATCTATTCTAAAAGGTACAGGGAGCCAGGCTTGGGGTGATGTGATCTGTTAGAACCAGTGAGAAGCCGAGCTGCTGCCTTCTGAACAAGTTACATTACATTACAGTAATTTAGCGTAGACGCTTTTATCCAAAGCGACTTACAATTCAGTTTCTATCACATTTCTACACCGTAGGCACAGCTATGGGAGCAATTTTGGGGTTAAGTGTGTTGCTCAAGGACACATCGTCATGTGACTAGCAGAGACCATCGACCATCGATCCTCTGATTGAAGGACGGCCTTGCTCTCCACTTAGCCACAGTCACCCACGTTGGAGGCGATAGAGTGACTTTTGGTGATGCCAGAAAGAAGGGAGTTACAGTAATCATGTCTTGAAAAGACGAATGCATGAATTACTTTTGTAGTAATTCATGCAGTAATTCAAGTTGAGCGAGCATTCCTTTGATTTTGGCGATGGTTCTAATTTGTAGAAAACCGGAATGGACAACTTTTGTGATTTGTGGTTTGAAGCTTAAATCTGAATCAAAAACTGCTCTGGCAGTGGACTTTATGTTAACGGACAGGGGGCCAAGCCACTTAATGGGAGTGGTTGGGTTTGGGGGACTAAAAAACAGCAGCTAGGCTTCTGGGGTCATCAGGTCTCAAGGGAAGGTATATCTGTGTGTCGTCTGCATAGCAATGAAAAGAAACATTGTGACTTTGGATATGACCAAGTGGGAGCATGTATATGGAAAATAAATGTGACCTAAAGTTGAACCTTGCAGTACACCACAAGTAATGTGAGATGTAGAGGATGCGTAATTGCCAATGGTGACCGAGTGGGTTCTATCTAAAAGGTAAGAATAAAACCAACTACCGAAGTGCAGTGTCCTTGATGCCAACCCAGGGTTTAAGACTGTTGATTGAAATATCATGGTCAATAATTCAAATGGAGCTCTCCCCTCTGTCGGCTGCTAAAAGGAGATCACTGATACCTTGAGGAGGGCGGTTTCTGTGCTATGCAAAGCTCTAAAACCTGATGAAACTTAAAACGTTATTATTAAGACACATAAAAGCTAAAAGCTGGGTTGAGACCACTTTCTCTATAACGTTTGATAGAAACGGAAGTTTAGAAATGGGTCTAAAATTGCCAAGAACAGAAGAATCAAGATTTAAAAGCGGTTGGACCACAGCGTGTTTAAAAGTAAATATGCTGATTCCTGCATTTACATACTTTAAATCAATCTAGCAAATAAGTATTTTTTTAGTGTACGTAATTATGATTGACGTTTAACACCCTGCTGGGCCAGGTACCATTAGCATAACAAACCTCAACCTACCAGCCAAGGCTAGCACAAGCTAGCTGGCATGGTTAGCAAGGTGCAGCTATAATTCATGTATGTTGGGATATTAATTGGGATGATCATTTTGGCTAGTGACAAACAGGCTTGTTAATAATGTTCTTACTGGAAAAAATGAACAGCCGACTCCTTCGTGTGACAACCAGCTATAACAAGCCAGGTATGATGACACAGACACTGATACCTGCTGATTAGTGTTAACATATTACTAAGATATAGATATATATATACATGTATAAAACCATAATAGCAAGCCATAATATTTATACATATTATTTGCAGGAAGAAAGGCACGACTCAATGCTGCCACACCCTTAATTATGCATAACCATAAACACTTGAGCCATATATACATAATATATACATCATTTGAACAGATGAGTTAGCAAATACACTTAAAATAGTTTTTCTGTTGATTGGGTGAACAATTTTGGACATAATCCTTCTTATATGTTGCACTAGTCAGGCAGGCCCCAGCTTCCAAAGCTCGGAACAAGCATGGGGATATTGACCCGCTTGGTTTGGACACTGCAATGAGAACAGATCCTAGATCAGTATTATGTGATAGAACTCATTGCCACCAGTACTGGATATTGTCCACTTCTTGGCCATATGCCAGAGCTACTGGAAGCAGAAACACATGTTGAAATGCAGCTGCTTCATGTCATCATGTCACCTCTCTCCTTCTTCATTTGCTCTCTGAGGCTCTGAATGTCAGTCCTCCATAAAAAAACTGCTTTTTAAAAAAGACCAGAGCTTAACATCGAGATTGTGTTCATGTTTTATTTTTCTACATTGTTGTAAATAATTTGCAAAAATGGAGAACAGCTAAGCAAAAGCACTGAAACACTATGGTAACTCTACACTTGTACAGCTACAGTATTGAAACATCTAACCAACAAAGTTGTAATATCTTAGGCTCAGATGTAATATGGAACTAAAAACTTGCTTGCAGATGCATGCAAGTTTTTATTATCCACGCTAGTGACATGCTTTGTGAATTGCAATGTCTGACTTTGGCCCGGCTTGAGATTTCTCCAAAACAAATGGATGGATTGCATGAAATTTGATACAGATATTCATGGTCCACAGATGATTAACGTTGGGGATCTTTTGACTTTTCCTTTAGTGCCACTACTGTATGAGGTTGACATCTGTGGTTTTCAGAGCAGTGTCTCTACAACTCTGTTCTCTCTCTGTTCTTCCATCACTGTGTGGTTTGGATCGGCCACCAAACAGGACAGGAACAGACTACAACGGATTGTCAGGTCTGCAGAGAGGATCATTGGTTCCAGCCTGCCCTCCATCCTGGACTTGTACACCTCCAGAGTCAGGAAACGGGCTGGAAAGATCACTGCTGACCCATCACACCCTGGACACAAGCTGTTCCAACTCCTCCCCTCTGGTAGGCACTACAGGGCTCTGTACGCCAAAACCACCAGACACAGGAACAGCTTCTTTTCCACTGGCCATCACTCTCATGAACAATAAATAGGTCATACTGCACCACCTCTGCAGCAGCTAATTCCCTGTGAACCACTTTTTTTTGTGTTCAGGTAACCTGTAGGGTCGTGACCGCACCGTCATGCCCGGAGGAGTCTCAATTTGGTGCATTATGACAGGGGTTCTTAACCTTTTTGACCTCGGGGCCCAACTTTTCAAGTACAAAGTGTCCCGGGGCCCACTCTGACTATATGCATCAAAAGTGTCAGAAAACCTGTAGGTCATACAGAAACAGAGCAGTGGGCCTTTGGAGTCAGTAAAAGTCAGTTTAAGATGTTTGTCCACATAAAATAAAAAAGTATCTTTCAGTGTAAATAACTGCATGTAGCTGTATCTGTACAGGTAAAGGACAGTATAGGGCTGTAACTACACTATCAGTGAACAACTGCCTCAAATTTGAAGAAGATTGGACAAAGTATGACTATTCTACAGAGTTTCTTCCATGAAGAGATCCAGGCGGAGCTCTAAAAGGACATTTGGAGACCCAAATGGACACATGGTAACCAAATGATATGCTGACACACTAAAGGTGTTTCTCCCTTTATATTTTGATATTATATTATTTTCCTTTTATTTTTAGCCTTTGCAAATTGCAAAAACTATGTATATATGGTCGAAGACATGGTGTGTGAGTAGCGGACTTGCTGTGCGTAATGGCTGCGACCAAGCGCACGATCGAGTTTGAGAATAGCTCAGTTACGCAAAAGTTGGTTGACGGCTTATAGAAGAGGAAGATAAGGTTTGTACTATAAGTACTAGCGTTTTCTGAAGCCAGCAGCTCCATGGTAACATCCGCTAGCACGTTGTCGGGTCTGTAATGTGTCTTTTTCCGTCGAAATGCTGCAAGATACGACTTGCAGAGGTTATGACGACTTTGGACAGTGTGTGTTTGGGCTCCTTTTGTGGAGAAACCATAAGAAATGAAAGAAAATCGATGATTTCTTTGCAAAGATGAGGATTTTGGGCATGCTGGGATACCAAGCACGGACATGTTTTGTGACGTATTTGCGCAAACAAGCCGTAGAAACGGAAGGGGAGGGGATCGAGGATGCCGGTGTCCTCGCGTAGTTGAACAGGCAAAACCCTTGTTAAATAAATGAGATGATACAATGTGATGATCACAAAGACATTTATTATCATGTGTATGTAAACCTGCATACACAACAAGAAGCCCAACAGGCTTTCCCACGAGCGTTGGATGTTTCGTCGCTACGTGCCACTTTATTTTTGAAGGCTTCAGTGCTTCGTTTGATAGCATTAGCTCACATTCCACACACTGAGCCTTCGGCTCTGCCTCGCTGTCTCCGTTCACAAAGCCGTACTTAAGAAAGTCAGGGTTGTACTTGCACACACATTTAGACTTTTGGGGGGGTATGGCACCACTGTCGTCTTCATTTTTCATTTTTAAAAACTTATCCATAACTTTCGCTACAGGCTAGCGGCTAGCTGAGTGTCTTCTTCTGCTTATTGCAGCTTGTTAAACAACTGACTGACGCATTACCGCCACCAGGTGGTGGGAAGCTATATTGTAACTGAGCGTCTCATGGATAACAGTGATATCTCTGGTGTCTTCAGTTGATAACCTATGCGGTCCCGCGGCCCTCGCGGCCCACAGGTGCAAAACTGAAAGTTTTTTGCGGCCCTCTAGGTGGCGCTCGCGGCCCAATCATGGGCCGCGGCCCTATGGTTAAGAATCACTGCATTATGAGGTTTGTGCGCCCTGGCAGGAGGGAGAACACATCGGCAAACTGTTCCTGTAACTGTGCAATGTCTGTTCTCTGGGTTCCGGAGAGATGGGCTTCACAAAGGAGCGAGGTTGGTGTTGGGATCAACAGAGGGGTGTGTTTGAGTTATCAGCTTTCAGAAACTGAATTCTTGACATCAATAGAATTATTAATGTAAGTAACAATTATTAATGATTATTAATAATAACGGGGCACCACCCTGCGGACAGGGACCGATAACCAAACGATAAAACTAAGTCTCATAATTAGTGTTCACTCGTAATGTCAATAGTCGGGTACGACTATACATTCGAAGTGACAGTGAAGGATTGAGTCCGTACACAGGCTACTACATACAGGTTTATTACATACATATGCACAAGTAATCACAAACGACTGCTCTTTAAAATATAATAGAGTTTATTAAATCAAAATAATAAATGATCAGATCAATTACCATAACAATCAACAAACGCCACCATACAGTTTTGTGCCTAATACCAAAACAAATGAATAAAATGGGTAAGGGGGGTGTGTATATAAGTATGTGTGTGTGTGTGTGTGTGGGTCTGTGTATAAAAGAAAGGGGGGTTCTTAACACTACAGTCGAGAAACTACAAAGATGGCGTAGTGACGTAGCCAAAATAGCAGAGGGGGGGTGAGACTGTGGGTGAGAAGGGAGAGGGCTTAAGATACTACCGCTGATCCACCACCAGATGGCGTAGTCGAGGGACTTAGACAAAATGGGGGATGGGCCTTAAGATACTACCGTTGAACCACCACCAGATGGCGTAGTCGAGGGACTTAGACAAAATGGGGGATGGGCCTTAAGATACTACCGTTGAACCACCACCAGATGGCGTAGTCGAGTGACTTGGGCAAAATGGCGGATGAGGGGGGGGGGGTAGCTGTGTGCACGTGCGTTGAGACAATAGGCGAGCGTTTCAACCGCCCTCAGCCGGAGCTTTATGTGTATGCAAGTTACCGAAAACAAGAGGAAATAAAAGGCAGAGGGAGAGGAATCAGAGTTTCTGCGTGCGGGGTCGCATCGTAGTGAAAGTGTATATCGCTGGTCGTATCCACAATCAGCTACCGTTGTCGCCTCGCGAACATACGGCACTGATGCGTGATAGCCACGGTTCCACACTTCACTCACAGAATTGATTCAATGAAAGAGAGCAGTAACAAATGAAATAAAACAATCCCAGCGGACAAAGATAACAGGAAGCATACAAATGCTGCGGGCTCGGCGGTCTGTCAGCAATTGCGTAATATTCAGCAACACGAAAACAATGACTTAAACACGACAAAACACGGGAATAATAACATATAAATGAAATAACCTGAATTAAACTTAGGTTAAATTAAGCTAACTTATGCCCAGACACCATCAGTCTTACTGTTTGAAGCTTCTTTGCGACGATGAGAGTGTTCATTCGTGGATGAATGAGTTGCTTCGTCAGGAGGAAAAACAAAAGGCGAGGTGGCGCTGCGGTTTTGAGCACCGCGGGGCAGTGTTTTCTGTGGCGAGAGGCTTCTCACTGCAGATGAGTAGGCCTGAGTTTCAACGTCGGCTAAGATACGTTGTCGAGTCGTATCTCCCGGTAATGAACGGTGAAGAAAGAGGTTCGCTCGATCTGGTCCCGTAGCGTGTACACGAAAGGCGAAGAGCGGATGCGTTTCTCGCGGGCTCAGGGCCGTAACTCAGAATATACGTGGTCGATTTCGGCCGGTGAAATGGCACGTGGTCGCTGAGTTGAGGGTGATGAGGCCGATCGGTCCTTGGGGCATCTTCATAGGGACCGGACGGAACCGGAGCGAAGAGAAAGAGTTTTGGCTGTGCTCTTCCTTATAAGCGGCTCTGCTTGCACAGCGGGGGGCTGCTTTTCGGCCAATGGAGGGTCTTACTGAGCGGTGGTCGGAGGCGGGGTCAGCTTAAAGGGGCAGGGATCAGAGTTCGGGTCAGATGTGTACAGGACGGAGCCTGTGAGGGGCTGAGCCAGCCTGATGATGGTGCCAGGGCCCAACATTTGATTGGAGGATTTTGGAACCTCAGGCCCCAACTCCTCTCTGTCAGGTACCATGGACACCAGAGAAACAGACTCCGCCTCCCTCCATGCTTTTAGGAGGTTGAGGTGGTAGATCTGTGTAGCTCCGCCCCTATCAGAACGCACTACCTCATAGTCGACATCCCCCACCCGCCATGTGACCACAAAGGGTCCTTGCCACTTGGTGAGGAGTTTAGAGCTGGAAGAAGGAGGCAATACAAGTACATTTTCTCCCGGTGTGAATTGTCTCAGCCTGGCCCCTCTGTTGTACAGCCGTTGTTGTTGGTCCAGGACGTATTGGATTTCACTTTTCACGGTGCTCGGACCCTCCTCCCAGTTTTCTTTAATCAGGTCGAGCACCCCCCGTGGTGTCCTGCCAAACAGTAGTTCAAAGGGAGAAAATCCCGTGGAGGCCTGTGGAACCTCCCGCACTGCAAACAACAGAGGATCAAGCTATTTATCCCAATTTCGTACATCGTCGTGAATAAATTTACGGATCATGGATTTCAAAGTCTTATTCAGACCGTCGGTCTGTGGGTGGTAACCACTGGTCCGAATAGATTTAATGCCCAGTAATCCGTAAAGTTCTCTCAGTGTGCGTGACATGAACGAGGTGCCCTGGTCAGTCAGAATCTCTTTCGGGATTCCGACTCGGGAGATGACCTGAAACAGAGCCTGCGCAACACTCTTTGCAGAAATGTTGCGCAAAGGCACTGCCTCTGGATATCATGTTGCGTAATCCACCAGGACTAACACAAAGCGGTATCCGCGTGCACTCCGCTGAAATGGCCCGATGAGGTACATGGCCATTCGCTCAAATGGGACCTCCATTAACGGCAGAGGACGCAAAGGTACCCTCGGAATAGCCGGCAGGTTTACCAATTGACACTCCGGGCAGGATGGGGACCGGGGGAGGGTGTTGGAGGACCAGCAACCCGGACCACTTGGCCCACCTCCATAAGCGGACACTCCCTCCAGAAATGTCCGGCCTGCCCGCACCTCCAACACTCCTGCCCTGACGGTTGAGGGACCCCCTGTAGGTTGGGAAGAGTGCCAGTGTTTGCTGGGGTCGATGGATCGGGGAACTGACGGAGGGTTGCCAACCCCGGAGCTGGTGAGGCAGGGCCAGGGCCTGCGGATGTAGCTTCCTCCGAGGGGTGGCCACTGGCCGGGCTGAAGCCAGTGGGCGACTACTGTCCCCCTGGCCGCTTGAGTGAACCGCCAGGTGGTCCTCAGCCAGGGTGATGGCGGTCCCCAGTGTCGTAGGGCGGTGGTATCGGACCCATGTTCAGGCCGGCAGCCCCCCCCACGAATTGCTCCAGGACCACCTTGTCTATCACTTCCTGCGCATCTACTGGACCCCCTGGTTGCCGCCACCTGGTTGCGCCGTCCTTCAGCCGTTGCGCATACTAGAAGGGCCGGTCCTCGGTCCCCAGCCTGGCCTCGCGGAACCGTCACTGGTGGTCCTCCCGGGACAGGCCCAGTCGGTCCATAACGGCCTTACGCACGTCCGCGTAACTATGCCTGGCTGCCGGGGGCAGCCCCAGGGCCGCTGTCTGCGCCTCCCCTGTCAGAAGAGGCAAAAGCCGGACCGCCCGCTCCTCCACGGGCCAGCCGCACGCCTCTGCTGTTGCCTCAAACGAGTCCAAGAATGACTGCATGTCATCTGCTGCAGTCATTTTGTGCAGAACCACCCCGGCCAACGTAGAGGGGGCCGGTACCGGTGGAGCTGCAGCGGTCCATGCCGCGAGCTGTTCTAAGGCGTAGGCCTGCCTCTTTGCCTGGACCTGGAGCGCCCCAGGAACTGCCTGTTCATCTCCACTTGCTCCCTCTGCATGGCTGCGATCCACTCAGCATCAGCGCAACGATCGGCTGCTGGGTCGGCCTCTCGTCATCTTCCATGTGTTTAATCCAAGATGGGCTCCAGTGTAACAGGTTATTGTTACCACCATGGATCCTGTCAGCACAAAGACGTCAGCACACACTCGAATAGCGTTTAGTAATGTTCTTTATTGTCATTAATGCAGTTCAGGATGCTCTCGGCCATGCGCTCTCCTGCCGTGCCCCCGAGCGCACCGCCGTACATGTGTCCGTCAGGATCGTCTCTCGTCCTCTCTCGCGCCTCCGTCCCTACTACTGCTTATATTGGGAGAGAGACAATCAAGGACCAGTTCCAGCTGTGGCTCATCAAACCTCTTCACAGCACCGTTCCCTGAACCACTCCCCCCCACTCTGTCCCCTCTGCAGCTGTGCCCAACCACGCCCAGCCACCACACTAGTCCACTCGGCCTCTCTGGTCCCAGTATAACTAGTCCGCTCAGCCTCTCTGTTGCCAGTATAACTAGTCCGCTCAGCCTCTCTGGTCCCAGTTGAACTAGTCCAGTCGGCCTATAAATTCAAAACCTTTGAACTGAATGAAGGTCTACCGTCACATCAGGGACTAACAGTCTCAAACAGCAGAAAGTCCTCACACATCTCACTGAAGGGCGAAGCTCCTCACTGAATGCAGTCCCAGTCCCAGTTTATCCACCATGAGCATGTTAGAATTTAGCATGTTTCCCAGCATTACGCTACCGTACAGGTCACGAACATCGTGGCTGTGTCACAGGAGTCGTGCATTAAATCAGACATTAATCAAGACGGATGCTAATTTATTATTAGCTATGCTGAGATCAAATCAAATAATGCTGGTTATAACCAGTCCTTCCTTGATTTGATTTTGCTTAAATTGATTCAAGTTAAAATTGGCAATCATCTAAACATTTCAACAGCAGGAGAAAAATACTATACATTCAAAAAGTAACATTCATACCTCAAAATAACTTTGATGTTTAAAAACCTCTGCCAAGGGGAAAGACTCCTGCTCCTTTTACACAGACAGAGAAATAATCCTACTGAGCATGTGCAGACTGAGTGTCATCACTATGGCTTGTTTCTGATTGGATGAATTGAATGTGTTACAATTGCCTTCTGTTAAAATGTGCCCCAGGTCTCCTCCAAATATATTATTATATATTATTATTATATTGTGATAAAATGTAGCTTACTTAATTAAGTAAAAGGAAAAATACAGATGTTTTAGTAGTAGGCCTGCACAAATAAAACAAAACACTTTGTTGCAGTAAAGAGAGTAAATGTAATTTGTTACTTTCACCCCTGGAAAATGTATGTTGGATGGGGGATGTTGGTGATGGGGAATGGACGTAAGACTAAATGCCCTTTTCAAACACTGGCAGGACAATCCTATGTGGACGTGTAAAAGACATTTTAAAGACAGGGCTGAGGTTTACATTCTAATGTTTTCAATCCATCCCGGCAGCGTCTGTGCCGGCTTGTTTTGATAGAATAATTCTAGGTTCCATTATGTCCCTGCCACAGCCTGCAGAGCTGATTTGAATTTCTTATAATTCCAAAGTGTGTTAAGTAGCACCTCCGTGAAAAGGAGGGGGGGGGGGGTTCAGACCTTCTAATGTGTAAATGTGTTTCTGATTTCTGACATGACACACGGTCAGGCAGCAGTGTGCATGCTTGTGTGTGTGTTTCCTCGATCCTGCCACATCGCTGCCTGCTTGTAATCAGTAATCACCAGGATTGGCTGATGGATTCTGGTTATAATGAATGATTGATGACCCCTGAAAGAAAGCGGCAGGGGCATTTCTGTCCTCTGACAACATGACGTTAGCACTAAATTGAAACCATTTAAGTAGAAAATGACTGGACAGAGGCATGGCTCAATAGCAGGTACCACACTGCCACATTTGCACTGACACATTTGCACCCCCCCCCCTACTCTTTGAATAGTCCGTGTATATTCAATTGAAATCTCTTGGAGCTGTTCTTAGGAAAATCAACCCAAATGCTAGACAGACTTGAATGCTTCTAAAGTGCCTTTCAAGTGCAAGTTTAACCCTTGAGATCCATATGATGTGACAGCATTCATGGAACACTTTGGTTCTATAGTGCGAAGCTTTTTACACCTACTTCCTGTTTTTGTAGCCAGTTATTTCTAATTGCACTGACAACATTTTACTCGCAACTGAGACAGATGATGAGAGAATTTAAAAGCGGAGGCCGCTGTTCGTTTGACGTTTCTTGCTTTTGTTTGTTTTTTTAACCATGACCACGGTCGACTGTAACCTTGACGACAAGCGTTCCCCTGACTTAATCAAAGTACTTATTTCAACTAATAAGATCTTTCACCAAACCTCTAGGTGTTGGGCCCCATCCTAACCAAACCTGAACACATCATAAAGTGAACGTATTATTATTGATTTGTTACAGTATAACAGTATGTTATGGACAGTATGTTACAGTATAACAGTGTGTTACAGTATAACAGTGTGTTACAGTATGGACAGTATGTTACAGTATAACAGTGTGTCAGTGTGTTACAGTATGGACAGTATGTTACACTATAACAGTATGTTACAGTATAACAGTGTATTACATTATAACAGTATGTTATGGACAGTATGTTACAGTATAACAGTATGTTACAGTATAACAGTGTGTTACAGTATACCAGTATGTTACAGTATGGACAGTATGTTACAGTATAACAGTATGTTACAATATAACAGTGTGTTACAGTACAACAGTATGTTACAGTATAACAGTATAACAGTATGTTACAGTATAACAGTGTGTTACAGTATAACAGTGCGTTACAGTATGGACAGTGTGTTACAGTATAACAGTATGTTACAGTATGGACAGTTTGTTACAGTATAACAGCATGTTACAGTATAACAGTGTGTTACAGTATGGACAGTATGTTACAGTATAACAGTGTGTTACAGTATAACACTATGTTACAGTATGGATAGTTTGTTACACTATAACAGTATGTTACAGTATAACAGTGTATTACATTATAACAGTATGTTATGGACAGTATGTTACAGTATAACAGTATGTTACAGTATAACAGTGTGTTACAGTATACCAGTATGTTACAGTATGGACAGTATGTTACAGTATAACAGTATGTTACAATATAACAGTGTGTTACAGTACAACAGTATGTTACAGTATAACAGTATAACAGTATGTTACAGTATAACAGTGTGTTACAGTATAACAGTGCGTTACAGTATGGACAGTGTGTTACAGTATAACAGTATGTTACAGTATGGACAGTTTGTTACAGTATAACAGCATGTTACAGTATAACAGTGTGTTACAGTATGGACAGTATGTTACAGTATAACAGTGTGTTACAGTATAACACTATGTTACAGTATGGATAGTTTGTTACACTATAACAGTATGTTACAGTATAACAGTGTATTACATTATAACAGTATGTTATGGACAGTATGTTACAGTATAACAGTATGTTACAGTATAACAGTATGTTACAATATAACAGTGTGTTACAGTACAACAGTGTGTTACAGTATAACAGTATGTTACAGTATAACAGTATAACAGTATGTTACAGTATAACAGTGTGTTACAGTATAACAGTGCGTTACAGTATAACAGTGTGTTACAGTATGGACAGTGTGTTACAGTATAACAGTATGTTACAGTATAACAGTATGTTACAGTATGGACAGTTTGTTACAGTATAACAGCGTGTTACAGTATAACAGTGTGTTACAGTATAACAGTATGTTACAGTATAACAGTGTGTTACAGTATGGACAGTATGTGTTGAGGATTCGACCCCTGAGTTGCTGATTTAAAGATGATTATTGACCACTACAGGGTTCCGGTCAGAGAACACGCAGACATCTGTTTGATCCATACGTTTCTGTATTCAGTCTTATAGTTTGTTGACAGATTCACAGATGATGCATGAGTTTGAACAATAGATGACCGATGAATGACCGAGTTTCTGAAATAAACACAGAAAACGAATTATAGAACTGAAACACTAACAATAGTAAACTCTTAAAGCAAACACGCATACATTCACAGAATACAGGCTTGCTAGCCAGGTTAGCCACTTAGCTCAACTTTGGGCTATTATCTCGACAGCTAATTACATGACAAACACTGACAGTAAATGCACTTAAAACATTAAGTACAACAACAAAACGGAACAGTTACGCCACATATCTTCAGTTACACTTCTATCACTTACATCGTCAACGACTCGATGTGATTCGACCGTTGGTGCTACGTAAGATTTACCGTTAGCGCAACCGGAAGCGGAAACAGTCCGCAACCGGAAGCGGAAACAGTTCGCAACGTCCAATACAACTTCAGAATAAGAGCGCCGTAACTTTATCGTCTTTTGTCTGTGAAGAATTCACAACAGTATGTTACAGTATAACAGTATGTTACAGTATGGACAGTGTGTTACAGTATAACAGTATGTTACAGTATGGACAGTTAGTTACAGTATGGACAGTTTGTTACAGTATAACAGTATGTTACAGTATGGCCAGTTTGTTACAGTATGGACAGTTTGTTACAGTATAACAGTATGTTACAGTATGGACAGTTTGTTACAGTATAACAGTATGTTACAGTATGGACAGTTTGTTACAGTATAACAGTATGTTACAGTATAACAGTATGTTACAGTATGGACAGTTTGTTACAGTATAACAGTATGTTACAGTATAACAGTATTTTACAGTATAACAGTATGTTACAGTATGGACAGTATTTTACAGTATGGACAGCCTGCTCTCACTCCCAACACGTCGCGGCAGCTTGCTCAGGAAAAAGTGGATTTCGTTCTGAGAATCTCTGAGTCTCATTGAAGAGGCATGAAAGGCATTAGAAAGAAGCGCTGCTCATCACTGCCACTTGTTTCCCAGTGAGCGGAGGCCTCTCTGTGCGAGGGTTATTGCGTTTACAACTCACTTGAACCTCATGTGTGAAGTACACGACTGCTGGACAATAACTACATTTTGTGATTCACGCCCTTTGATGTGTGGAGGCAGACATTAAACGTGTGGTTGGGGTTACAGGCACTTTGTGGTTGGAGAACCAGACGCTCTTCATGGGGCAGCGGAGGAGGATTTGTCTCCTTGAACTGTAGCAAACGGCTCTGAGGAGCACATGGGTTTCATCGCAGATATTGAACGCAGCCAAGGACCGATCCAGCAAAGAGAACCTGACACGAACAATAGCCTACATATGGATATGTATGTTTTTTATTTGGAAGTATAAAACAAAACAAATATAACACATAAAATGAACAGTAAAATATAGCAAACTCTTAGTGTACACGTTCTCCTCAACAATATAAATAAACAACGTAAAGAAATACCTAGGAGGCCTTTGTTTTGTGTATTGCTGTATTTATGAGGGCCAGTTTTAGTTTTAAACCATGAGGACATTTTAGGGGTTTGGCAATGCATTATGTCAAAGAGGGCTCTCACAAGTACAGAAAGACAAACTGCTGTATGTGTGTGGGTTTATGGGTGGGATTGAGAGAGGTCTATTAATAGAGCTCTATGTGTCTCCTTTCAAATACACAGGAAGTAAATACACACACACACACACACACACACACACACACACACACACACACAAAGGCCTGTCTGGCACCGCACCAGCCTGCATGTGTATCTGTGTCTCTATCACTCACATTCACACACGTTCACACACTTTACTAAACACGAGCAGGAGGCCCTCAAATACACACTTGCATTCTTCACATCCAGTCCAGTTATGTCTACTGTGACCTCCACTCCCATCACAAACATCCACTTCATTTATTTAGCTTCACTTTCCAGCTTTTAACAGCCCTCTGATTCTAAGAAACAGTCCAAGTTAACAGCAACAGTGACAGTAACAGTAAAAAGGAATAGTGATGTTAATAGTAATAGTGATAGTGACAAATTCAAATCATTATAAGAATAATAATATGAAACGCTAACACATATGCAAACCACATTAGCTGACAGTGGAACACCATGGAGCACTGGAAGAAGAAGGTGTTGAAGGTGTTTTACCTGAGAGGGCCACAGGGTTCAGGAGAATCAGAGAATGTCAAAGTCTTTCCTGGGTGGCAGCCTCCAGCTTGAGGTGACCAATGATGTAAAAGCCTGCCAGATGCACACATTTGAATCTTTCCCACCTTGACCATACGTCCTACGTCCTTTGTCCTTAACCGTCTCAGCATGCTTCCAATGAAGTTCTTGATGGACCGTCATAATTAGCGGGTGCCGTGCTTGACCATTTTTGTCACATTTTCCAACACTAAAATGAATTCAATACTTTCTAATTATCTGTCTGTCTGTCTGATGTTGTGATTATGTCAATTATTCAGATGCTCCTTTCTCCTGCAGTCCAATGTAAAAGGACATCAGAGTGAAAAGCATGTATTTATCCCCTTTTGGACGGATGCATTACCAAGTCTTCCTGTTTCACTTGCCGTGTTTAATCAGGTTTTACAGATCAGGGCTCTGATATATAAAGATGCATCCGCTATTGTGGCTCTGCGAGTCTTCAGCCTCCATCAGCAGCCTGATTGACGCTTCTATTCACCTATAAGTGCCGCCTTCACTGCGCTTTTCCCCACAGCTTTTATTTTACAAATGGACGTTTTTGCTTTTTTAGCAATCCCTTTTGACTCGCTCCTTTCACTGCCACTTGGAAGTAGAAATATAGAAATAAATGTGGAAATAATAACAGCATATGGCCTCTCTCCCACTCTCCACTGGGCTGGAATCACAGTGTGACTGTATTACAGAAGAGGAACATTCCATATCAAAAGGCAACAACAAGCAGGGCTTCTGTCAGATTGTCATGCATGCAGGAGAGCAGAAAAACTCCTCCATGTGTCCTTTTACACGCTAAATAAAATCATTTTTACCCATCTGTAATTGATTTGAGCTGGAATGCAGAAAGAAAATGTAAAGTTTAAATCTAATAATCCTGTTTTGCTTTCCATATTACTGAAAGGTGTGTGCAATAAGCTGAGCGCTGCAGCTGCTGAACATCGAACATCTCTCTGAGCCTCACACCCGAGAAAACCTGACCCTGAAAACCTACAATGGTGGATTTATAAATATTTCAATTTCTACACTAAACATCTGATGACATGTTTGTCATGAATCAATACAATATTGCATTTTGGATTGGGAGCAACATTTCAGGAAGCACAAGTTTTAACGCAGCTTTTATTTCTAGAGGAATTTCTAAATTGTCATTTTCCATTTGCTGCCTTGTGACAGCATCCTTCAGTGGGACAAACTCACAGAACACTCACAGGTGATAATGGACACCAGCTGCTCCACTTTACGGTCTGCAGGGGCAACAGGAAGGTGCTGGAGTGGTTCAGGTCTGTGAGGTGACTGGATCCACCGATCAGCTTCTTTTCAAGAGGCACTTCTAGTTTCGCCACTCCGGAGCCAACGCACACGGTGAGCACACATTCATGATCCTAATAGAATGAAGACGTTTCTTAATGATCCGATGTGCTGGAACAGGGTGCGCGTGAGGAAATAGAAGAAAGTGACACGTATACAGCCATATAAATATCATTAGTAAAGACATGCGCAGTGCAGGAATTGTGATACCATCTCTGTTTTTCCATCTGACGTTCCACCGAAAGAATGGATTTAAAAAAAGAGATATTGAATTATTACATAAAGAGACAAAGGATCATATGTATGATGTAATATAACTGTGCTAATGCTTATTCTTGTTTTCTATCATATAAAAGGCATGAGGCGGTGCAGATTCATTTATTGACTGATTTAATATCTGAAGTCCCAAATTTATAACAATATGAGTCCATGTTAAAAACGTTTTCTCTCAGACAATATTCAGTATAATTTGGTTTCAGCAGTGTGTGTAGGCTGACGTTTATTATCATCCACATCTTTAACGTAAAATAATGAACATTATTCATATTTGCGTGCGGGAGGAAACAAGTCCGCGGAACTCATCTGCGGAGATGATTGAAATCAGCGTCTTTACCGCATTATGGAGGAGAATGAAGCACCAAGCTGACCTCGAATCATCTCCCATATCTCGCCGGCACATTTTCAAATCACAAACTTATCTGTCGGCCCGACATGAGTTGCGTTAAGACCACATTGAGCGTTAAATGCAATCAGCGAGTCCCATTAAGGGTCTGAACCGGGAATCCACGTTCCTCCACAGCATCACCCCCCAAACACACAGACACACACCAGCACTCAGCGCATATGTTGATGAGCGGTGTAAATATGCAATAAGTACTCTGTTTCCCAGGCTGAATGGAGGCGATAATGGGCCGTTATCTTATCCCGGTCGGGGGGGAAATGTTCGGCGCTTGTCGCCCCGCAGAGAGGGAGCCGCTGCCTGCGGAAGGAAAACGCGCTGATCTGCTCCCCGCGGAGAAGCGAGCGGGCGGATAATGAGATGAGTCCCAGATATAATGCACAGCGGCTTCTGTCTGACATGGAAATATGGTTATTATTCATTTACTCATATAGGGAGAGGGAAAAAACAAATAAAAAGCCTTGATTACAATGTACCGCGCCGGTACGTACGCGTGTATCTACAGGTTGAGAGGTTATTTTATTAACTTAGGAATCGTGTCTGCCTTGGGAGTGTTTATACGAATACTACATGAATAATAAATCATCGTTTCATAATAATGATGGCAATAAGGCATGATTCCACACATAAATCACCTCATAGAACGTCTCAACAAATGAATGAATCAGAATAAAATAAGCAAAACATCCATTGAGTTTTTGTGAAGGCTGAATTTGTCTTTTTGAAATTGGTAAATTATTGTTAATATTACCTTGAAATAACTTGACACGTGTAAAGTTGCCTGCGTGCTGTGGTTTGCCGTAGCTTGATATCATGTTCAGCAGAGCTGACCTCTTATTTATTTACTATTTCTTATCAACGATTTAAAAAACATTCTGTAACTTTTGGTCCAGTTTAATTTTCAATATTATGAACTGATAAATAAAGGTTTCTAAGGTGTCGGTTTTGGGGTTGACTGACTTCATGAATGAACCCCCTTACTGTAAACACTAATGTAAATGTGTTCCACAGATTGTGATGCCTTCGCTGACAAGGAAATAATCGGATTACTCTGTGACCCAGCAACGGAGTTTTTCCAAAAGTCTGCAAACAGTGCGGATTATCTTAATTGAATTAATTCTCAATACACAGATGTGCGGCCGTTCACGCCGCGAGTTGCGGCAGCTGACCCCAGAGCAGCCGCTCCGCCGTGACGTCAGCGGCGTATAAAAGCAGCCCTGCTCTCAACAGGTCCATTTCAAACCTGAAGTCCACATCCTCGAGACGAAGCTCGCGCAGGGAAGAAAAGAGTCACCATGACGCAGTTTTAGGAGAACTTTCCTCACGGAGTTCTTCCAGTCCGGACCTTTTCTTTCAAGGAGCAACTTTCACTTCCCCCGAGTTTTTACCAGTTTCCGAGCCCGCCGCGCACCGGTGTGATGCCCGCTGGGATGTTCAGCATAGACAGTATCCTGTCCGGCCGGCCGAGCTGCAAGGAGCCGCTGCTGCTGCACCGCAGCGGCCCGGTGGTGCTGTCCGCCGGCCTCACGGACTCTATCTACACCGACTACAACGGACTGTACTCGGCCACATGCGGTACTTCTCCCCCCGGCGTTCAGTCCGTGAACGGGACCAGGATAGGATATAACGGCTACTACTACGGACAGCTGCACGTCCAGGGCGCCGGAGGAGCGCCGCCGTGCTGCGGCTCAGTGCCCGGCCTCAGCCCGCAGCAGTGCCCGTGCATCCCGGCAGGTAGGACAACCAAAGTCTTCCTTTCTTCATCATTTGACCAACTTCAATTTTGGCGTGGAACTCCTCATTTAAGAGATCAAAACAGAATTCCACACAAATAATTATTTGAATATGTTTTAAATACATATTGCTCTTTTTTCTCTTATTATTTCCAGTTTAAGGAGAACATGAATTGAGCTTTAGTCATTGCACCGGGTCTCACACAAATGATCCGCAAATAGAAGACAATATTTATGTATGTAGTATTTTTAAAAGTGTGCTTTTTGAGGATGTCCTTAAATTAGTGTTTCTACGACATAGTTCTAAAACACACAATATATAAATATTTCAGCTTTTATGCCCAAAACAATTGTAACGTTAGTTTACGCATGAACTCAAATCTGCACTTCCACACAACCGACACCAAATACTGGAAGATATTCTAATGTGATGTCAAATGCATGTAATGAAATGATGTCGTTCGTTTGATGGGCCCAGTGCTGTTCGTGTCCAGGATCTATGCCACTGAGCCGTTTCCAAACTGCTGCTTTACGCATGAATTTAACAAACTCGTGTATTGGAAAGAAAATATTGTTCAAACGGTCAGCCCACAGTTTGAGATAAACAGAGTTTGTGGTTTTTAATGCACGAGCAGCACTATTCACGTGCATAAAAAGAGACCAGGCTTAGTGTCACATTCATGTTATTTTACGCACCAGCTGTAATCTGCGTACAACCGAGGCCAGAGTTTCCAATGAGCCGCAGTACTTGAGAGCACTGTTTCTGTAAATGTGCACGCTGCGGGAATTTGATTGCTCCAGATATTGCAACTGAGTGATGTGTCTCTCCGTCCTACCCGCCGTGCAGGCTACGACAGCCCGGGCTCGGTGCTGATCTCTCCGGTCCCGCACCAGATGATGTCCTACATGAACATGGGCAGCCTGTCGCGGACCGAGCTGCAGCTCCTCAACCAGCTGCACTGCCGCAGGAAGCGGCGGCACCGCACCATCTTCACCGACGAGCAGCTGGAGGCCTTGGAAGGCCTCTTCCAGGAGACGAAGTACCCGGACGTCGGCACCCGGGAGCAGCTGGCCCGCAAGGTCCACCTCCGGGAGGAGAAGGTCGAGGTCAGAGGCTTCTTAGAATCGTTTACAGGCTGGAGGCTGCTTCAAAACAGGCAGAACAACATGCACCTGCTCTCAATTTAGAGTTTAGTTTCGTTTAATGTAAAATGAGCAGGGTTATTACAGTAACACAGACATCACTATTAATATTCATATTTTGTGCCTCGTTGTAGTCCGTAACCGATATATTTGATTTATTATAGGATGGTCTGTGCCGTTGAACGGCCTATTGTGCATCTAAAAAGAAAAGGAAAAGGGAGGTGACGTAATTCAGCTTGCTTTAAAATAAGTACACGGTTATTTAGCTAATCATGACCGTGAGATATTACAGTGGTAGATGTGTTGTATTTTGATTTTTTTGTGTATTTTTTTCAATTATTTTTCTTTGGTTCAACATGTTTTGGTGCGAATAAAAAAACAACAGATATTTACTGTAGAAAACCAGGATATACATTAACCAATTATTAACCATAATAATAATACAAATACATCTACTACTACTTCTGTTAATCGTTATTTCTCTTATTATTAGTATTAATCCAAGTTATAATAGGCTACTCAGCAGAATGTTACGGGTCCCTTATTTTAAGGCGAAAATAAAACAAATGAAATCACACAACGCCAGTCTTGTCGCAGGTGACGATATGAATACTATTTTTTACACTACAGTAGTCTGTAAGTAGATTAATATATTCTTAATTAAGACATTAGCGCATGTAAATGCCGTTGACGCAAATGTGTAATTTGCCGCCTATAATTAAAAGTAGCTTGACAGTGAAACATTACAGAGAAACGTCCACATATCAACACACTACATAATACAGGTATCAATATACAATAAAAGATGGGACACACGTGTTCGGCTTCTGTGGAATAACGGGAAAAGGCTGAAGGCTGTAGGGCGTTTGGTATTCATGCTGAAGGAGACGCAGGGATCTCTGAGTGAAATGCTGACAGAGGAAAAGAAGAAAGTCCTTCAGGCTTAGATGTTGAAACTGTGCTTCTTTATCACGTAGGTTTGGTTCAAAAACAGACGCGCGAAGTGGAGGAGGCAGAAAAGATCTTCATCAGAGGAATCAGAGAGCTCTCAGAAATGGAACAAAACGACCAAAATGTCCGCGGAGAAAACCCACAAGGCTAAAAGCGACGTGGACTCGGACAGCTGATAATACCGCGGACACGTGTGCGCGCGCGTGTGTGTGGACCGATAGCGGGAGGTGGCGTGGACTGGACGGCATGCTGGTGGTGGTGTGATGAAACGTGTTGCCATGTTGCACAGTTGTACATAATCTACATTTGTATTATTGACTCGGTGTCCGCTATTTATATTTAATTTAAGTTGTTGTGACGTCACGCACGCCGAAGGGAGGACTGACTGACATGTCTGAATATATCGTAATGTTATGTGTGACATTGTTGTGGATATTAAATGTTGTAACTCTGGTACCCCCCCCGTTGTAACAGTATTCATTGCGCTCAGCCGGCCGCGGGGGTTAGAACACGTGGAGACTAGAGACACGGAGAGGCCGAGGAGCGCAGCATCACCTCACAGCTGTTATGAACAAATATGCCCACGTTTGTGTTTTCTTTTTTTTTCATTTTGCAAAAATAAGCAAATTTTACGTAAAAGGACAACGAATATTCATTAAAATATAAATGAAACATCAGCAACAGGTTTGGTTTGGTTTCTTGGAGGAGAGGCGTTGATGTGCGCTGAGGACGGATTCACTCAGTCTGACCTGTTGAACAAGACGGACACATCACACGTCATATATGCAAACAGTGAATTTTAATGATATCAGATTGACGTCACCGAAAAGAAATCCATGCTCACAAAGATATCGCTGGTGAATGCCACGTGCGATATACAGTATACACTGCCTTCAATTAGCAGAGTATACCAAGGCCATGTTTCCAGTTTTCATTTTATAAATAGAAAATATATAACAAAATATTTTGCTTATTTTACATAGACTATATGAAAAAAAAATTTTTAGAATAATTTCTGAATCTCTTCATTATTTTTGTCACAAATATGCAATGATGATTGCTGGCAAATGTGTTGATACCGTCCAATGACAAGCCTCTATTTGATCATCAACACCAGCCGGAGCTCCGAGGAGATCGCTGCAAAACAAACAGCCCACAAAGTGCTCAAAAATGATATTCATGAGTTATTATTCCTGTAGTCGGAATTATGGAATGCATTTAGTTAACTCTTGAATTTAGGACTCGAAACAGCTGTTTTTTAACTATTTTGGAGGTTTTCTGAAGCAGTTCTTGTTGCAGAGCAGTAGATCTAATCAATACACTCAGCGGCCACTTTATTAGGTACACAGAGTCCAATACAAATGTTCTGTCATTGATCGACTAGCATAGAGCTCGAGACCCTCTCATGTTGGTAAATGAGGAGGAAACAAAAATAGAAACACATGACTTATAATAACTGTAAAACCTGTCATGTCATTGAATTTACATATTTCCAACAATGTTAACTAAATTATATGATGCCCATGTCTATAATGCGCTATTAACACAATTATAATATGTTATAATCAGTTTATATCACTATTTGATTATAATTATAGGCATTTATGAACATTCATAATGGTTTATTACAATAATCATAACACATTGCAAAGCGTTTTATAATGACATACGGTCAAATATCATAATACTTCATATTTTCTGGTCACTCGTTGACCTTTTTTTGCTGGGATCATATTTTATTTTATTATAATTCACTAGTTGTAATGAAGTGAACATAATAAACTGTAAAGGTATGGCCGAGCTCTTGTATTGTATTGCAATAAATGGTACAGGTGTACCTAATAAAGTGGACACTGAGTGTACCTCACTGGCACAAAGAGTAAACACAACAACAATAGTTCAACCAAGAGCTGAATGTGTGGAGCCTGGGCTGTTCCAGATGTTCTGTAGAACCACTGGATGTTAGCTTCCGGGCTCTTAAAGGGAGCTGCTGCTTTCTAATTGAAAAAAGAGAGAAGTTCACATGAGAGTATGAAGAGGAGCTCAAACGCTCTTTAGTTATCAAAGTAAGGTTCACTTCGCCATCACTTCAGATAAGAGCCACAGCTACTGCAATCCTTAACTTGAGGGTCGTTCCATTCTACAATTTAGAATAATGGTTTATTAAAAGTTGGGTATTTTATACGCTGATTTCAGTATCTTTAGATCCAAAATGGCAAGAAAAAAAAAACATCCCTAAAAGTCATTTTTTTCAACTGTCAGTGTGGAGAATGCACTGAAAGAGCATTCAGACCATCACATTGAGAAACAGAAAATACAAGTAACGAGATAAATGAAATAAGAAAAATCCTATTCATGAGAAAATATATTTTCTTCTTCTGGTCAGAATTGTGTGCTGGGCGGACGCTTGTGTTTGGGGGACTTGGACTCATTCAAATTCTCCCTAGAGCCCTGCAGTGATTATTTCCATCAGACTAATCAATTGGTCTATAACATGTCCAAAGTAATGAGACGAATATGTCACAAACTGCTTATTCAGTCTGAAAAACTACAATTAAAAGCAGCAGATCATCATGGTGGAAAAGCTCTGATCTGACCAACGGATTCATTGGACTTGAAGGTTTTTTGCTCTCGTCACCATTTAACAAAGTCAATTGGTCTTCAGTTGGTCTTTTGGTACACTGTAATAATCCAGCAGCATCAGCCGAGTCTTTAAGGCCGCTGTGCAACATAAAGCACTTTACAGCCTCTCACCGGAGCATGGCAAGAATATATGTGACGTACTGGCTTCGATCCTGTGTTATTGTGGTTGATAAAAACAGAAAAGTTTTGCTCAGAGATATTAAATCAGCATGAACTGAAATAAACCATATATTCAGAATGTTATTCATTCCTGCTTTCTGTTCCTCAGAAGTTCCCCAAACAACCTCCGGCAGCTTTAGAAAGCACCAGCTTTACAATGAAGTTCGCAGTGAAGCTCCTGCATGGTGGCCGTTACGATGGACCCCAGTGCACCGTGATGAAGCCCACACACACACACACACACACACACACACACTCACACACACACACGCACGCACGCACACACACGCACGCACACACTCACACGCACACACACATACTCACACACACACACACACACACACGCTCGTCACATGATCAAATAGATTGGACAGTATCAACATACAATTTACCATCAATCATCATTACATATCTGTCGATGAAAAAAAAGAAAAAAAAGAAATGGTTCGTTTAATTGAATAGATTTAGTTTATTTAGTTTTAGTTTATGTAGAATCATCATTTTGTTCTCACTACTGACTATTTTACCAAAAAAAAGAAAACCACAATGCCGATGGTTTTGCCTTTTCCAGGGAATATGAATCCAACAGCAGCTGATTTCCTGTGATGTGACTTCCTGTTTGACATTGAGTGTACCAACATGTATCACAGTGCTTCTCACGTGCCCGGTGTTTTCCAATCAACACTCTGCTGGCGTGTCCGCTCTCTTCACGGGGCCCCTCAGCCCATGGGCCCTGTAAAGTCTCTGTGCTCCTGGAAGCTGCTATATAGCTGATAGTGAACAGATATTCAGATTATACGTTTTATTTTCACACGCCAAAACAAATGAATACGTTTCAATATTTCCTCTCGTGTGCTATTTTTGTCAGCAATTTGAGGATCATGTGAAATTACAATAAACTTGAAGTATTTGTTTCGCCACACTTCAAATCAAACCAAAGTCTTTATTTTCTACAGTAGTTGGTGTCAAATCAAACAGCAGGCGACAGTATAAGCTATAAAATAACAAGACGGTTAAAAACTATTTCTATTCTAATTCTCAAGGAGTTTCAGCTCAGCAGAGGTCCAAATAACATTCATTATTACTGGCATGGGACACATAGTAAACACAAGCAGAGTCAACATTACAGACCAATAGAACACACATTTCACAAAATCCCCAAATATGACACAATGCCATCTGATTATCTCCATAAAGAGGCAGATGTGTCCGTAACAGAACAGGAACGAAGTGGTAACTGAGACCAGAGCAGCAGCAGTGTTTGTCTCAGGGTTGATCCTGATCACACTGCTGCAGGACGCCTTCCATCCATAATCACCAGCTAACCTGGAAAGCAGTCAAGTACCAACATTTGGCACTGCATTGCTTTTCTTAGATTACTCTGTCATTTAATATTTCTTGACTTAAATCATAATTTGATGCATGATTTCATGCCGCAATGATCTCGCACAACGTTTTGTGTTAACCCCTTCAGACCGGAGTTGTTTTCTTTTTTTCTTATATTACTTTTTCTGACCCTTCACCCCTGAAGAAAACAGGTGAAATGACCGAGACAACAGTGGATTTTAGACGTTATTGCACACATTGCAGTTGTTACCCGTACACATTGATATTACTGATATTACAATGTCTTGTTTCTACATTCTTCTTATTCTAAATGAACACAACTGTGAAGAGATAAGTTATGATAGCAGTCAAGCAGTTCCATCTCTAAACATTTGTTTTACTTCTACTTTTGTTTGAAGACTAATGAGGCTTCAAACAAGTGGACCAAAACCCACAGAGTATATTTACTTTTATTAGAGAATATTTAGGTCACGAAAGGCATCAGGTCGCACCGTAATACTCATGTGGGTTCAAAGATTGACGGATTGAATCGGGCTTCTCGAATGCATTTGAAGATAAAAAGAGTTGTTATTTGCTGCTTTCACACCACATGTCATGGTCTTCCTCAGAAAGTAGAATTGTCAAGGCTGGCATGGAGAAAGCTTAGTTGTCACCCCATTGCATAAGCATGGGACTTCATGGTGGTATCACTTTGCAAGTTTTACTGATTTTCTAACTAATGGTAATAAATGATTTACCAGTGCTTTATAGATCATAAGACACAATAAAAGACACATTTAGGCTACCAGGTTGTGAAAAACCTTAACTACTTTAAATCATCCTCCACCATGACACTGCATTATATTATGCTATATTTTATTAATGATAAATATTCATGCATTCTTTGAGTCTGCATGTCAAGATGTTGTTGATAAATTCAATGTAAGAGCTAAAAAGACACATATTTCATTTCTCATGCTGGAGGAAAGGAAACACCAGCTAAAGGGATTGTTCACAAGCTGACAAGCTTAAAGGGCGGCTCCATTAGAATCATTCGTACCACTAGTACCACTAGTACCAGTAGTACCATTAGTACCAGTAGTACCATTAGTATCAACACATATTTCATGCTCATTACGACTGACACAACATCTTAAAGGGTTAATTTACTGTAGCACCCACACATTTTAAAAGTGTGGCTTTTTTAGTATTATGTTCAGAAATGAATTAAAAAACTTATAATTCTATTATCAGATGCTAAAATACAAAAGGTATCATATTTGTACGGAAATATAAAATAAGCATTTGAAGCTGTAAGCTGATATACAGCAATAGGGAGACAGTCTGACAGACATTCTAAGGTGAACTGGAGCACAAATACCCAGATTTCTTTATTTTATTATGGTTAATATGCTAATTTGACATTTTGCATTGCAACATTTATTCTAATCAAAGAAAACCAAAGTATCTCCCCAAAACAGAACACCAAAACGTAAATATGGACAACCACCGTGTTCATTTTGTTATTGGCACACATTGGAATATTGAAATATTGCTGCAAGTGGTGGAAGCAGCATTCAGTGCTCAGACCACAGCGGTGAAATACCTGGATTCAAAACCTTACTCTATAAAAATGATGTAAGTGTTATTAGTGTAAGAGTGAAACTGTGTGATGTAAACACAGGTTCATATATGTAATATCTATAGTTACGTTCAGTGATGATCAGATATGACCATTAGACCACTAAACTAGTGTTTAGGGGGCTTGATGTGATGAGGATTGAGTGATGTGACAAGAAGAGTATCGGGAGAGTGGTTTGACTTTGGATACATCCCAAGTCTCTTAATTGCATCCCCCTTTCCCTCACTTGTGTCCTTTCCTTGCGTCTTAGTCCCTCCGACCAGGGTTGCATGAGAGACGCAAGGAACCCATGCGAGGAGAGAGCAAACAAGGAAATATGTTTTAGGAGACATGAGACGTCCTTTCCTCTGAAGCGTCACGTGAAGCGACGTCTGTTTCTGATGACGGCGGATCAGCTGTCAGTCGGCTTTAACAGCTGGAGAGACTTCTGATAACTTTGTCTGTTCACATGATTGTACTTAATAATAGTAACTAATAATACTAATAACTAATAAAGACACACAGTGATCACCACTGTAGAGGTGTTTCTCTCTGTAGTCTGTTACCTCTTTAACAAACTGTGTTCTGTTTATGAGCGCAGGACCGATTTCTACCGGCAGAATGTGTTCGACTTATTTATGACTTATTTGCGTCTGTACGTTTTGAAATTGTAACTGTGACGTCATTATTAATTAACCCAGAATATGATTATAGTTTCTCTTGAATACTGGAATTATTTTACTAGGCTCCATGTTTCAGGTTAAACTTATGATAAAACTCATCAGACACTCAGGAATGATCCGCCTCATGTGACTGAATGAAATGATGATACATGATGTAAAAAGCTCTCCGACTTTAAATGTATTTATAATAAAAGTTATTGAGAGAAATATCAGATCATAAAAACACAAATCTTTCTAATAAATGAAGAAAGTTGTTTGTGGTCCTTTTGTTGTTCAGACTACAATGAACATTTATTTAAACCAGACGGTGAATCAGAAACCTAATCAAATATAAACTGGAGTTTATTCTGTGATCCTTCTTCACTCTGGTGTTAAACTCAGTCAGTCAGTCCGATCAGCTGCAGCGTCCAATCACATGACTGATAAACAATGAGGGGGTGTGTCGGCCGTTAAAAGATTTCCTGGAAGTCTGTTCTCGTGGGTCCTCGCTCATGGCTCCTCAGAGATCCCTCCTCTCTCCTCACTCCTCTCTCCTCTCTTCTCACTCCTCGAGCTAAATAAGAGCTTTGGGACGGCCGTCAATATGGAGGAGCAGAACAACTTCCGGTTCAAGCGAGGCTCGAGAACCGAGGAAACGACAATTAAGAGACTTGAGAAGTACCCCTAGTCCGGTTCAGTGGAGTCTTGACTAAAGTTATGAGGAGAACCCAGATGTTGGGCTGATTCATTCCGTATCATACACCCACGATTACATTAGCAAAGAATACTTAAAGTGAAAGTATTGATTGTGCAGTAAAATGTTCCCTCTCAGTGTTGAACTATTATACATGATATTTCTGGATTGTTTATGTACATTTCCCTCGATGTAGTGCAGTAGAAGTATAAAATAGTTGTAAAAAAATAAATGTTTTAATTATTTTATTTATTTACTTTATTAGCAATGAAACACATTTAAACCATGTTGTGTTGATGGAAACTCACAGTGATCCACATAAAATCGACAAGAAAACACCTATAAAAAGCATGTTCATACGCTGGTCATTTGCAGTTAAGGAAAACATGTTTTGGCTGTCGAGATGACGTTTGCTACCAACATAATGAGGAAACCGCATCCGTCTACTCTAGAATATTAGAGTATGTGTTTGCTGATGACCCTGGAGTAAAACAGCAGATATTGATCAATCTATCAAGGTATTGGCACGCGTTAATTCATCTTAAATAGGCCGCAATATGTTCTCCTCATTATGCTCGGGTCAGGAGGAGAGCGAGGTAACGGCAGCCTTCTGAGGTGACTTTTAAAAAAACAGATTAGAGCCGGGGCCAGATCACAGAGCCATGAAAACACACCATCCCTATTAATGCCTTGTATGAACAGCGGTGATTTATTAAGTGCTTCGCTGCACAGTACCAGTGAGATCCACAAAGCCCACAGCCAGTCATTCATCTCTCTTTCAGCAGCAGCAATTTTCTATTTCACAAATTTAATGCAACTGTTTTTTTTTTTTTTTTTTTTCAAAAAATCATTATTTCTTTGACCTTTTTATACACAGCTCCCAGCACTTGGAAAAACAAAGGTGGAGTCCATGAAAAATTAGGTATTGAGTTCACTTTCAGAGTAGATAAATCTTTGCTCCATTTGCAAGCAGTTTGAAAAAAAAAGAAGTCATTTATAATTCTGTTCTTTTTTCTGTGGGCGCGCTGCTCTTACGTAAGCCCAGCTGACAGTGCAGAGGCCTCATTTATTTACTCTTTTCTGCCGTACACCTCCACATGTCACGCTCTCAGAGCTGGCTGTGTGTGTGTGTGTGTGTGCGTGTGCACGGTGGGCGGGTGGAAGCCTCTGAATGATGCTGTTAGTGTTCGGGGGTCTGGAGAGTTTTAGCAGTCATGGATTTGGCGGCTCGACTGACAGCTCTTGGGTGGATTCCCTGCTCTAAAGATAGACAGGGGTGTTGGCTGCTCTGTGGTCCACATCCAGACATTTCAGAAAATGGTCTCCCTCATCGCGGCCGGCTCTCCGTCATAAACGAAAGCTAAGACAAATAATGCATATTTTTACAAACGTAAACTTCCTCCTATGTTATTACCATACTTCCCCGGGATGACGTGCGGTTTGGAGTGTGTTCTTGTTTTCGTCCACGACTATCTTTTTTGGCCCCTGGGTCTTTCCAGAGAGCCCGAGCCATGAGGCCGCATTAGGGGCTGGATGGATACACCAATATGCATAAAAGCATGTACAAATACACGCTGCTGCCACAGCCATTTAAATAGCCAGCATGTGGCTGCAGTCTATGGAGCTGCCTGCTAACTCCCTCACCACCTCTGGCATCGCTTCCACAGAGGTTTATGGAATTAAAAGTGTTTTGTGATTTGTGACTATTTTACAAAGGACTTTGCAACTTTATGTTAAACTTAATCTAAACTTTATTTTCAACTTTAGTCTTCATCAACATGTCATTGTTTCATCAGTTTACCCCAAAACCTCGTTATAAGATATGTCAATCTTTTCTCCCTCAATTGTACCTTAAACATGAGCACTAAGAATACCGTCTCCTGTTTGTCACAGATCATTGATTATCATCTCAAGTGCAAGATTACATCATAAAGGACAATAAAGTTATACCACGTGACATTCACAACCTCTTTCTCACAAATACAAAGTGGGAGTCATCAGCAATAATACACACACCTCAATTCAATGTGCTAGTAGCCTAATGTTAGCTAACACCAGCTAACTTTAGATAGCAGCCAGATCGCACAGAAATACGTGCGATGACCACGATCTCTTAACAGCGCTTTAGGTGGTGGTGGTGGCACGCAATGTGGAAAAATGCTGATGGAAAATATTTGTCGTAACTTAATGGGTCAAGAGAGATAGCTTTTAATCAAGATCCATGGAGAACTTTGTATGAAACTTTATACGAGCCAAAAGTCATCAATGATTTTTTTTAAATGATGTAGGCTAAATAAGAAGTTACTGAACAAACTTTTAACCCAAACCACTAATGTTTCCTTTCCTAAACCCAACCAACTTGTTTTGTTGCCTAGTGACATTGTTTCCGTATGTAATGCCATGTTAAAGGACCAGTGTGTAGGATTTAGTGGCATCTTGTGGTTCGGTTGCAGATTGCATCCAACAGAACACCCTTCTGCTCACCCCTCCCTTTCCAAGTGTGTCGGAGAACTACGGTGGCCTTCAGGTAAGGTAATAATGTTAAAGGCATAGAGTTTGGTTTGTCCCATCTGGGCTACTGTAGAAACATGGCAGTGCGAAATGGAGGACTCCATGAAGAGGACGAAGAAGA
Organism: Lycodopsis pacificus; assembly: GCA_028022725.1. NCBI lineage: Eukaryota > Metazoa > Chordata > Actinopteri > Perciformes > Zoarcidae > Lycodopsis > Lycodopsis pacificus. The sequence goes on from CM051701.1 coordinate 24,712,726, forward strand.
TGGAAGACCATAGGGCCTTTATTGACTTTATTCATACCTGCCCTTTATGATCTAAACCAGTGATTCTCAACTGGTGGGTCGCGACCTAACAGTGGGTCGCGGACCCGTTTTCAGTGGGTCGCGACGGGCCTTTGCCTGACAAAACAAAAAGAAAAAAAGTTGTGGTTTTATTTTGAAGGGCATTTTCTATGCAGCGGAATTATTCCAGCATTTACGGCACTTGTTCAGCGGTGCAGGAAAAACACCGACCAATGCGTTGTGATCACATCACGTGATGCAGCTCAGCCAATCAAATATGAGTATTCTGACACGTTTCCTGTCTTGAGTGAGATGTACACACACCGTGACACACGGGGAGAGACGAGGATACAGAGAGCAGAGCAGGACTGTTGAGCTGTGAAAGTTAAATCATAGGACGATCTCCAAAAGAGAGAAATGTCCAGAGAGACCAGAGTCATGAGACTGACTGGACAGACTCATATAGGTGAATTCTTCAAACACTAATTTCTCTTTTTGGAAGATGAGAAAAATATGAATGAACTGAATTTAAAGCTGCAGGGCAATTCAGTGAAAATAATTTCTCTAAAATGAATTTCGTTACGTAATTTATTTTTTAATCCAGCCGTTATTTTACTTGAAATGAGAAGAACATGTATTCATGTATTTCTATGTATTATTTATAATCCATCCAGTTAAATTTGAAAAATGAGAATAATAATAATAATTTGTTAAAATATAATTGATGTATACTTTCTTTATTTGATTTGGCAGTTGTTTACTACACAGAGACGTTACTACTACTAGACTTCTTGAATATAGATATACCCAAATTATATATATATATATATATATATATATATATATATATATATACATAATTATATATATATATATATATACATAATTATATATATATATATATATATATATCTATATATAATTTGGTCGTGGGTCACTTGTCATTAAGGGTGGGTCCCGCAGCCAGACCAGTTGAGAACCACTGATCTAAACTAATGCTCATTCACAAACTCACACATCTATTGTGCAATTACATTATCATCTTTACACTAGAAAATGCATTTCCTGCTGAAAATGCGTTGGAATGCTGAAAGCTGAAATTTATTGTGAAGAAATTGCTGAAAATTAAGAAATGGGAGACTATCTGTCTGAAAAATGTTGAAGTCCGAAAGCATTTAAACTGCACTGCTGAAAAACCTTCTAGTTGAAATGTCTAACTATGGTGTCTGTAGCTGAATGTATGAGGAAGAAGAAGGCTTTGAAAGTTGAAGTATAATTGGATTTGAAGATTTTCTCCATAGAGATCCCATTCAAAAGAAAATTGCGAAAAGCTTCATTCAAAAAGTTTAAAGATTACAAATATGAAAAGTCAAAGCACCCCTCTCCTGAAAGAGCTGAACATTTTGATATTTGAACAATTTCTGTAGCTTAAACAAATTTCAGAAGGAGTGATATTTGTAGTAGTAGAAGTTGTAGTTGAAGTAGAAGTATTATTAGTAGTAGAAGTATTAGTAGCATGAGAATAAGTAGTAGTAGTAGCAGTAGTGATATTTGTAATAGTAGTAGTAGAAGTCGTAGTTGTAGTAGAAGTATCATTAGTAGTAGAAGTATTAGTATTTAGAAGAAGTATTAGTATTCAGAAGTAGTAGCCTAGTATCAGTAGTAGTAGTAATAGCTGTAGTAGTGGTCGTAGTATTTAATATAACAGTAGTAGTAGTAGTAGTAGTAGTAGTAGTAGTAAAAGTAATGGCAGTATTTGAAGTAGTCATACTAATAGCTGTAGTAGTAGTAGTAGTAGTAAAAGTAATGGCAGTATTTGAAGTAGTCATACTAATAGCTGTAGTAGTATTAGTACTGGTAGTAGCATGAATAGCAGTAGTAGCAGTTGTAGTATAAGTAATAGTAGTAGTGGTAGTAATAGCAGTAGTGGTAGTAATAATATTGATGGTAGCAGTAATAGCACTAGTAATAGTAGCAACAGCAAAAGTTGTAGTAGAAGTAGTAGCAGCAGTAGTAGTAGTAATACTAGAAATATTAGCAGCAGTAGTAGTTGTCGCAGTATTAGTAAGAGCATTCATTTTTTCAACAAAAAAGCCTAATTTTGAGTTTAATGTTTAAATACAGTTAATTCATGAGGCTTTTATTTTGAAAGGGTGGGACTGGGTGGGGGAGGGAGGGGGAGAGGAGACATAATCATAATGTTTGACACACATAAACAGAGGTTATTAAATGCCAGGCTTCATCACAAGCAGTTCAGTTAGAATTCACTCTCTGGGGCTTTTATTTTGAAATGGGGTGTGGGGGAGAAGGGGAGAGGAGACAGAATCATAATGTTAGATAAATACAAACCGGTTATTAAATGACAGGCTCATCACAAGCATTTCAGTTAGGATTCATTCTGTGGGGCTTTTATTTTAAAATGGCATGTGTGTGTGGGGGGGGGGGGGGGGGTGGAGGAGGGTGGAAAGACCTCTAAAGTGTCCTAAGACCTGAATGACTGTATGAGAGACACACACAGAGAGATCGAGGGAGAGGAGTGCATGTGCGCGTGTGTCTGTGAGTCTGTGTGTTTATAAACATCACTAATTACTGGCTCAATCGTGAACACCTGTGAGCCTGAAGCCATTTCATGGAGATAAAACAGGGAAACACCTCTCAAACAAATCATCAAAACTCCCATAACCGTAGCTCCTATTGCTCCGATATTAATAATTGAGAGGAAAGCTGAGTTGAAGAACAGATCCTGTAAAAATTGTGTCTGTAGTGTAGAAAATGTGGCTTAACTGGTGATCTAGAAATGGGGTACCGTGTTCTGTGGAAGATGTTTTTGAAGCAAAATTTAACATTGGTCTCTATGGAGCAGAAAGTTGGTTTTCCTCTCAATTAACGGCTTCGGTGTCAAATGTGGAAATCTGTGGGATTCTACAGTATTTTTTCTACGACAAGGACAATATTAGCTACTTCTACATCCAGAAATTATGCATGAAGAGTGAAGATTGTGGACACAGTGGCAAAACACAAATGTTTTTTTCACAAGAATCTCAAGCTGCTCTTCACTCATTGTTGGAATGCTTAACAGCATTCCAACAATTATGAATCCCCTATGGGCTGCTGTACACTTATGCCTAATGATGATGTAAAGAAACTAACTCAAGAGAAGATTTTGGAAATTCTTAACAAAAGGTATAGTCTTGTTTTCCTGGAGTTCCCCTCAGCTCTATTGAGCCTTTATGTATATTTTAGCTCACTGTTTTGGTATAACATGTCAGTGTTGTGTTTTGCTTCCCACAAGTGACCCCCCACAACAAATGTTCACTCATTAGTTCACTCAAACCAATAAGAGATGAATCGCACTTAGTTGTCCTTCCTTGCTCCCCTTACAGTCAGGGTGGGTGTGAGGATAATAAAACAGGTATATATTCATCTGATATGGTGACTTTAAAATAACAGTGTGTAGCATTTATGGGGATCTATTGGCATATACAGTAATAAGTATTCTTTATTTAATGTATCGTCACCTGAAAATAAGAATCTTCGTGATTTTGTTACCTTAGCATGGGCCGTTTATATCTACATATTCTTCACAGAGCCATGTTTCTACAGTAGCCCAGAACGGACAAACCATATGAGTCCATTTGCATTGTCACCTTTTGACCGAGGCCACTGTAGCCCTACGGAAGGAAGTGGGGTGAGGTTGCAATCCGCCCTATATGGCGCTAAATCCTACACAATGCACATTTAACTAACTAGTGAATTCATCATTTTTGTACTGTACAGTATATTACAGTAAATCATTATCAGTATTCATGCAGAATGGACCTCACTCAGTCTGTGAAAAAGTTCGCATTTTATTTCAAGGTATACATGGTACCACACCAATGGAGGTATCTCCAGAGATGTCCTGGTCCAAGGAAGGATATAGAAATGTACTTACAATGCACACGCACCCCCCCCCCCCCCCCCCCTCAAACTCACAGTGTACTCAGCAGCATGGCAGCACTGCTTTACAAACACTGAAGTGTAAGGATCCTTTTATTGGCAGAGTTAGCGCCCACGAAAGCTCTTAACTACTGTAATGTTCATTCTGACCAGCCGTGTAATTACACTGCCTGTCGCCACACAAATCACACCACACCCGTCATCTGCTGACTTAAATTACCCCCCGACCCCCACCCCCCACACACACAGCACCCCCACCCGGCTGCCTCAAAACCACAGAGGAGCCTTAAATCTGAGGAGCTGCAGTGCAGGTCAAAGCCGACCGCTGCCAGTGTTCACTGATCTCCAGGTGGAGGAGGTGATCGTAAAGTCCCTGACAACGCTGAGCTGAACCGCCTCCAGGGGACAAGACCTGCACTGTGAAAAACACCAAGGTACTGTTACACCGACATACAACTCTCAAAACCAAAGGTCCACTCTAACACGTGCACGTCGTAGCTCACTGCAGTTACAACAGATGATGTATACTTCCATCTGTACTTTGCATTCATCTTATTTAACTTGAACATCAACTTGCAGAGATTGGGTAATCCAACACTAAAGATATCATGTCTGCTTTCACTGTTGTCAAAGTCACATTACTGTTATAAGTGCATCGATGGCAAAAGTGCACAACATTACCGCAGAGTAATAAAAAGAAGTTTGACAGGGTTGTCAATGCCCACACTCCGGCAAACTAAAACCTTTTACACTTTATAAGTAAATATGGTATTTTGAATTCATGCATAAACAAATGCATTTTGACCATATTAAGGTATATTTAATGGATTGTCTGTACATCTTAACTGATCAAATAACATAAAGACATTTCAATAAATGTGAAAAATCAGGGATGGCTTTCATATTTGGTATGTTTTCTAAATATAACTTAAACCATGAAGATTTGTTTTAGAAAACATTTGTCATCAATTCAGATTCCCATAATATATTATAATGAAAAACAATTGATCCACTAATTTACCCTAAATCTGAAAACAAGTTCCTCAAATATCATCTGTAAGAAAAAATGGAATATAATATTCATAACTATGTATTCATTAGTGTATAATCACCTGAAACTAATTGTGTTTTTGTTTGAATGAGCCCTTCATATGTACATAGCGAGCAGGTCCTCTTCATGGAGTCCGCCATGTTTCTACAGTAGCCCAGAACGGACAAACCAAACACCGGCCCGAGAGAGACTTTCATGTTTTCACGTTACGTGAAGGCCACCGCACTTTTCCGACAGTTTTCTGGGAAACCGCATGATGCCACCAAACCCCACACTGTCCCTTTCATTGGGGAACACAACATCACACCGGTAGATGATTTCATTCAACTGCTGAGTGTCTTATCAGGTTTCTACAACGTGTCATTTTTTCTGCTCGCGATTAGTGATGCATTTTTGAATGCAGTGTGTTTGTTGTTTGATGCAGCACTTTCAAGACATTCAAACCTTGCAGTGCTCCAACTGTCGGGTGGCCAACATAAGGACACCCAAACTCCCGCAAAACAAAAACTCACTTTGCAACTCTGTTCCCTGGGGGGCTTATAATAGGCATTCTGGGAATTGTAAGAAAGTATTAAAAGAACAAATGCAGATGCAGACGGTGTTACAGTACAATTAGACCGCAGTTAACATGACAAACTGATGGTATGTGACAGTGGCAGTGAATGAGGAGGTGACTCAGTTCCACCATGCTGCTTTGTGGTTTTATAGTACGACTTCTATTCTGAGGTCTTTAAGCCTTGTCCTGCTCTGGTAGGAGGGGTATAATGTGTTTGCTGTGGTGGGCTCATGCCAAGGCAAACACACATGAATAATGTGGATGAAGTATACCTATCAGAACACGTGTCCACCTCACCCGCCCTGCACGGTGTGCACCTTAGACTGGGGCAATTGTGGTTGTTCAGTTGGCTGGTGATGGAGAGCGGAGTGAATAGATACTGGGGTGAAGGTCTGACCACTTACTGCCTCAGGGTGAAGCTGAGGCTGCAGGCCCAGGCCCTGGGGACAGGGGGTGGTTTAGGGCCTGCAGGGTAATAGCGAGATTTAGGCACAAGGACAGAGTGAACAACAGCACATGTTAAGTAAGTGAATAAGAGGTGGGAGGTGCACTGACTGAGGAAACAGTCTGTAGAGAATTGTTGTCAAACACTGGATAAGCCACTCACTAACAGCACTGTAAGAAACAGGACAGTTTAATTTACTGCTCGAAAGTAATTAACAAACAATGTGCGGGTGATTGTGTGACACTGGGCCACGTGACAATGCTAAGAGCTTCCAAACACTACTGAACATGATGCACAGCCATTGGTCAGCCCATTCTCAATGTGACATCACTTGGCTGGCACTGTGAGCCGACCTACAAAAGTCAACAGCTAGTGGAACTACCAGTACACACACTGCTGTACCTCGCCACAAGTCGGCCGCTGCTAAGCAGGCAGACAGCTTGGTGAGTTTAAATTTGGTTGGTGTGTAGACGGGGGCTTAGCCCATTGTGGATGGTATTCATTCAATCACTAAATACAGCTACACCTGGCGGAGATCTGCACTCTACTGCGGTAAGGACTCAGCTGTATGTGCTCTACTGCGACCCTAATCTGTGTTGTTTTTCTATCAACCTCTATCACTCTCATACCAATAAAGCGATTCGAATTTGAAATTTGAATTTAAAATAAAATATATGTCCCTCGAAACGCAATTGAGATGCAGTTCAGTTGTAGCGGAATGTACTTTTGTTGGGAATTGTGTTTTTGTATTTGTTTGCGTCTTTATTTGCCTCATTTTTTGAGGCAAATAATTGAGACCAATGCAGCACTCCAGGGCCCCAATGCTTGGACCCTGGAGTGCTGCTTACATTGTTGTTGTGACCCACCATCACTCGTTGACTCCAGGGAAGAGAAGAACAATTTGTTTGTGACGTTAGTACATCCAGCATCCAGCAGCAAAAGACCTCTAAAGACCCGCTATGGACGACATGATGGACTCAGTCCCCGCTTCTCCACAGAACGCTGTTTGCGTGTTGATTCAAAGTTTATTGATATTGAGCTAGTCGCGTGTCCATTTTGCGAAAGACAGCGAGATCCTCCTTGTGGCACTGGCACCTCAGTGACTAGTCAGTGGCAAAGCGTCAGTCAGGCGTCAGTCAGGTGTCACAAAAGCGGCAAGCGAGCGGCACCCGTTCGGCACCCGTCAAGAAGCTGCCAAGCTGAGTGGGCGGAGTCACATTTCCTGAGAACACCCATTGTTGTTACGATTGGTCAGCTGCAGTAAATCAGTTTTATCATCATAGTATGGATTTTAGTTGAGTCACCGGAGCCACCCGTTCTCTGTTTACATCCTGAGAGTAACCACGCTGTACTTTACTAAAAAATCTGTTTTATTATCATTTAAAAGTATATAAAAACGTTTTAAAATTAAAACCCATAAAATGTCCAATCCAAAAATACATGTCTGAAAATATCTTCACTCTTCCTCTGCTTATATGTGTCAGTATGTGCCACAAGCTGCCAGTGATAATAGTTGTCACAGGAGTGCCACCACTAGTCACAGGAGTGCCACCACTAGTCAGGGGAGTGCCACCAGTAGTCAGAGGAGTGCCACCAGTAGTCAGGGGAGTGCCAATAGTAGTCAGGGGAGTGCCAATAGTAGTCAGAGGAGTGCCACCAGTTGTCAAAGGAGTGCCACCACTAGTCAGGAGTGCCACCAGTAGTCAGGGGCCACCCGTTCGGGTTATGATAGGATTTTGATTAAACTATATTACGAACTGTATTGCATCAAACAATCCACAGATTAATCGAAAAGTTGATTCTTGCTTTGTACGTGGTTAAATGAATATTAAATCGCATGTAGTCAACTATTGTTGCTAACATACTCCCATCAGCCCACGTTTATTTATTTATATGTATTTATTTTTCTTCTAATGTAACCCTGGTATGTGCTTGCATCATAGACTAACAGTTTTCTTGCATGCGGTCATTCTATTGAGTTTACTTTTATTTTGACATTTCTTTACTTCCGGACTACCTGTCTTGCTTTCTAAACGACTATCAAAACATACACAGACCAGGAGGGTCCACCCCTCTGACTACTGGTGGCACTCCTCTGACTAGTGGTGGCACTCCTGACTACTATTGGCACTCCTCTGACTACTAGTGGCACTCCTCTGACTACTAGTGGCACTCCCCTGACTACTAGTGGCACTCCCCTGACTACTGGTGGCACTCCTCTGACTACTATTGGCACTCCCCTGACTACTATTGGCACTCCCCTGACTACTGGTGGCACTCCTCTGACTAGTGGTGGCACTCCTGACTAGTGGTGGCACTCCTCTGACTACTATTGGCACTCCCCTGACTACTGGTGGCACTCCTCTGACTAGTGGTGGCACTCCTCTGACTACTATTGGCACTCCTCTGACTACTAGTGGCACTCCCCTGACTACTAGTGGCACTCCCCTGACTACTGGTGGCACTCCTCTGACTACTATTGGCACTCCCCTGACTACTATTGGCACTCCCCTGACTACTGGTGGCACTCCTCTGACTAGTGGTGGCACTCCTCTGACTAGTGGTGGCACTCCTCTGACTACTATTGGCACTCCCCTGACTACTATTGGCACTCCCCTGACTACTGGTGGCACTCCTGACTAGTGGTGGCACTCCTTTGACAACTGGTGGCACTCCTCTGACTACTATTGGCACTCCCCTGACTACTATTGGCACTCCCCTGACTACTGGTGGCACTCCTCTGACTACTGGTGGCACTCCCCTGACTAGTGGTGGCACTCCTGTGACTAGTGGTGGCACTCCTGTGACAACTATTGTCACTGGCAGCTTGTGGCACATACTGACACATATAAGCAGAGGAAGAGTGAAGATATTTTCAGACATGTATTTTTGGATTGGACATTTTATGGGTTTTAATTTTAAAACGTTTTTATATACTTTTAAATGATAATAAAACAGATTTTTTAGTAAAGTACAGCGTGGTTACTCTCAGGATGTAAACAGAGAACGGGTGGCTCCGGTGACTCAACTAAAATCCATACTATGATGATAAAACTGATTTACGGCAGCTGACCAATCGTAACAACAATGGGTGTTCTCAGGAAATGTGGCTCCGCCCACTCAGCTCGGCAGCTTCTTGACGGGTGCCGGACGAGTACCACTCGCTTGCCGCTGTTGTGGCACCTGACTGACGCCTGACTGACGCTTGCCACAGACTAGTCACTGTGGTGCCAGTGCCACAAGGAGGATCTCGGCCTTTTCTTTTGTGTTGTCTATTTGTATGTTTCGTCTTAATTTGCGATGCGTCGAGCTCTCGGGCCTCGATATATACAATCTATGTGTGCACTAAGAAGCAGTGTCACATTCAGCCAATCGAAATTTGATGAACACATTGAAGAAATCAGGAAATCAACCCCACATTTTGGAATTTGGATTTTTCAACGTAATGGACAAGACAATGAGAATGGACAACAACATGAAGTGCCTTGAAGGGGAATTTATTTTCTTGTGCTCTGCTTTAAAGATCCCTTGTGGCAGTACAGTGCTGGAATGTGTACGCCCAAACTCATGTAGAGAACTCCCCAGCAGGATGTAGGATCAACCAATCAGCTTGCTTGACACGCAGGTCAGCGCTACACTTGGTTGAGCATTGTGAGGTGAGTCTACACTGTGCATCTGGGCAGGAGCATAATCCCATCTTCATTGAGGGAACAGTACAGAAATGACGGGGGAGAGACAAAGGTCCCCGTCCACCTGGACCACAGGGGCAGCCCAATGATGAACGGTGGTGTTCCTTTAACGGACGTGAACTAAATATCCCTGACTGGAATGAATCAGTACTATAATCTATTTATAGCAGCATCAGAAATCAAATCATATCAATAAAGACAAGGCTTTACAAAACACAATTATTTCATTTGCAGGGTAATCTGATAAGTGGCTTCGTGGCTGGGCTCTCAGGTTCAGGCTGGGGTGTTGGGGGTGGAGGCTTGTTGTAGGTGCACATGCCCTGCTGACCTGCAGTGGAATGTTTGCCCCAAGTTCAATCCCACCCGCAGGGGATTTCTGGGTTTTTTAAGCGGCCGCTCAGCTCTGTCGCCGACACTATCCAGAGAACCTCCACTGCAACAGCACCTGAAACTTCCAGCAGGCAGCACATTTATATCACCCTGCGACGTGGACCCATCCTCCCCCACTCGCCTCCACCCAATGGGCTCACAGTGGATCGCTTGTTTTTGACCCCGGCGTGCCCCTCCTTGTCCTCCTCCACTCTGTCCCCTAGTTGCTGAGAGCGAGAGGTAAATAAAACAATGTGTGGATTAATGATCAAGTGATTTGAAGGCTGTGTTCTTCCCAAGGGCCAGAGCAAACCGCTCTTTATTTACCCAGAAAATAAATCAAAATTATGGGCTGTATCAACAATAGAACTGCGCTCCCCATAGGTAAAAAAAATAAAATAAATGATAGATCATCAGTGGAAAAGGAGTTTGCTATGAATTATATGAAGTCCCCTCTGTCTAGTTATCTGACAAGAGCTTCTCCTTTACACGCAAAGACATGACAAATTGATTAATCCAGGTTTTTTGCTAAACACTCAGGAATAACAAAATCCAGCCGGGATTTTTTCACATGGGGAACAAAAGCACACATACAGTTGTTTCTCCAGATTGATGACATGATGTTGGAAAGTAAACGGCAAATCTACTTTGATCGAGTTTGACGAAGAAAAGTGTCTACCCGAGGTCGCTTTACCAGCTTTTCCTCCCGTGGTTTTCAAGATCATCTAGTGGCTGACCTGAGCCCAGCTAAGGCAGCAAAGGGGGGAGAGGAGAGGATGAAGTTCCAAGTCACCACCGAAGTCAAGTCCAGCAAGTCTCCTGTTTTGAGTCCAAGAAAAGCAATTATTTGTATATTTCAAGTACATCTGTTGTCCGGAAGATCGATTGTTATTTCGCTGCACACTTTGAGTGAAGTCGTTGGTGTTACAGTCAAGTCTTTTTTTCTCAAACCAAGTCTAATCTGGTCAGAGACAAAGGCTTGTACTTGTGGATTCCCTGTTTAGTGTTGAGGGCAGCGCTCAGTGTTCCCCAATCTTTCAACATGTTCAGCTTCACCCAGGAACAGCTGTATCTGCTTATGGCTGACATGCAGGGAGGAGATCCTAATTGACTGTTGCATTAGATTTGCTTGTCAGGCTGCCAACTCCTGCTGGAAACAGCGAGTGGGCTGTTGTTCTCTGCTGAGCAGAGGACGGTGGGAGTGCAGCAAACGTCTGGTCATGGCTCTGAGCGCGTGAGCTTTGGGAGGAACGTGCGTCCACGCAGGCTGCTTCTGCCCTCTTGTGGACCAGAGCTGTAATACAGTAAAGGACGGATCTGAGTCAGGTTTCATGCAATTCTCATTTCTCTTGCGATGTTGATTTTTGCACATTTTGATTATAACAAGCTATATAAAGGGAGGTTCCAGATACAGTGTATATTTTATTATTTACAAAAGCATCGTTCACCTTAAATGTATTGGGGTAGAAGTTCCCTTTTCAGAACACGTTTTAATAGTTTTTATTGCAAAATACAATACATTTACACAAGAACAAGGAATACAGGCCAGTTTACAACATTCTGTCAGGGGATGAGAGAAGATGTGTGTGTGCGTGTGTGTGTGTGTGTGCGTGCGTGTGCGTGTTTACGGGTGTGTGTGTGAGTATGTGTGCGTGTGTGCGTGCGTATGTGTGTGTGTGGGTGTGTGTGTGAGTGGGTGTGTGTGTGTGTGTGTGTGTGTTGTTATAGGCCGGCTCAAAAGCTACAACAAAAATGGGAGACCGGAAGAGTATAAAAGTAATTTAATAGCACAGTTATACGAACATATGTGGGAAGTCAGTGAAGGCAATGAAACAAAGTGCCGTGTCAGCAGAGGAAGAGAAGGTCTGTTCAGGTGATGTGGATCAGAAGAGCCAGGAAAAGGAAAACAGACCTATTGGATTGGAGGGGTCCTCACAATGTGTCTGAACTATGCAAAGGCACGGGAAAGAAAATATACAAAAAGAAAATGAACACAATTTCAGTTCTTCAAACATATCATGAATATACAGCTGTAGGTGCGTGGAAATAAACAAGGAGTCGAGTATTCCCTTTGGCTGCACCTTGTGGCCGTTTATTTCCATCCATACAAAAACATAAAACACATTCACTTCCTGTCACCCTTTAACCCCCTCTGTCACCAGGGTTACGCCCCTTTCCTTAAAGGGGCCCCGTGAATTCGGTCGTCCCCTACATGCCTCCCCCCAGAATTCACCAACTCCCGAGATTAGTCCCAACCATTAATGTTTGGGGGCCCGGATCAACCGACCCGCCCGACTCCGTGTCTCTGGGGCCGGAGGCAGAACCACCGTTGAAGGCCCCCTCCGGGTCCTGTCGTGCTGAGGTGGGAGGGCACGAGGCCGCCCCCGCCGTGGGGGTTCAGCCAACCGTACAGGTTGGTCCAGGTCCAGATGTGCTGGTTTAAGGCGGTCAACCGACACGTACTCCAGCTTGCCGCCCATGTCGACCTTGCAGGTTTTGTCTCCGGTCTCCAGCACCCGAAACGGCCCGACGTAGGGGGGTTGAAAGGGTCCACGGTGGCCGTCCTGGCGAACAAACACATACTCCGCTGACCTGAGGCTGGACGGGACATATGACTGCGGAAGGCCGTGCTGCGACCTGGGCACTGGTTTAAACAGCCTAGCCTTTTCCAGGAGCGTTTCCCACTGCTGGGTTGCAGACCAAGGGTCTGTGACTTTGGGGATGAACTCCCCCGGGACCCGCAGTGGCTGTCCATAAACCAGCTCAGCCGATGAAGCTTGCAGATCATCTTTGGGGGCTGTCCTGAGCCCCAACATGACCCACGGGAGCCTGTCCACCCAACTGCTGTCTTTGAGGCTGGCCCAGAGAGCAGCTTTCATCGACCGGTGGAACCGCTCACATAACCCATTAGCCTGCGGGTGGTAGGCGGTAGTGCGATGGAGCTTCACCCCTAGGCTTCCTGCAACTGCATTCCACAGCTCTGACGTAAACTGTGGGCCTCGGTCCGAGGAAACGTCAGCTGGGGCTCCAAACCTGGTGACCCAAGCCTGAATAAATGCCCGAGCCACCTCATCCGCCATTGTTGACGACAGCGGGACAGCTTCTGGCCAACGAGTGGTTCGGTCTACCATCGGTCTACCATCTACCATGTGTGAACCCACGGGATGGGGGCAACGGTCCTACCAAGTCCACATTCACATGATCAAACCTCCTTTCTGGCACCGAGAACTGTGCTAACGGGGCCTTTATGAGACGTCGCACAGGAGCGTAACGCCAGTTTCGCCAAACGGGACGTCCTCCAACCGCAGTCCCGTGACTGCCGTCCTCAACTCCTGGACGCCCGGGTCTGTAACTTGATCCTCTGCCATCTTGTTATAGTCCAATCCTAACTGGACAGCCCTGGAGAGACAATCTGCGACCAGGTTTTCCTTGCCCGCTACATGCTGCAGATCCCTGGTAAACTCTGATATGAAGGAGAGCTGCCGCTGCTGGCGTGCAGACCATGGTTCGGTGCTCTTACTCATGGCGAACGTCAGTGGTTTGTGATCCACAAATGCAGTGAACGGCCGAGCCTCCAGCAGGAACCGGAAATGCCGAATGGCCAGAAAGAGGCCGAGGAGCTCCCGATCGAACGTGCTGTATTTCCGCTCATTAGGCCGCAACTGTCGACTGAAGAAGGCCAGCGGTTGCCACGCCCCTTTCACCCACTGCTCGTGCACCGCACCCACCGCGTAGTCCGAAGCGTCCGTGGTGATTGCAATCGGAGCCTTAGGTGACGGGTGTGCCAGCATTGTTGCGTTTGCCAGAGCTGTTTTCGCATCAACAAACGCAAGTTCCCTCTCTTCAGTCCAATCCACCAGCTGTTTGATGGCCTTGCCTTTCAGGGCTTCGTACAGGGGCCGCATCACTTGCGCTGCTCGGGGAATAAAGCAATGGTAAAAGTTCACCATGCCTAAAAACTCCTGCAGGGCCCTCACCGTGAGTGGGCGTGTAAAGTTAGTCACTGCCTCCACCTTTGCCGGGAGGGGGAGCGCCCCGTCCTTTGTGATGCGGTGACCCAGAAAGTCAATGGTGGTCAACCCAAACTGGCACTTAGCCGGGTTGACGATCAACCCGTGCTGGCTGAGTCGCTCGAATAGAGTCCGGAGGTGAGAACTGTGCTCCGCTCTTGAGGAACTGGCCACCAGGATGTCATCCAGGTAGACGAACAGGAAAGGCAGGTCCCTCAGCACCGTGTCCATTAGACGCTGGAACGTCTGCGCTGCGTTTTTTAGGCCAAACGGCATCCTCAAGAACTCAAACAGGCCGAACGGAGTGATCAGCGCAGTCTTGGGAATGTCCAGCGGGTGAACGGGCACTTGATGGTAACCTCGTACTAGGTCCACTTTCGAAAACACCACGCTCTCTGACAAGTGGGTAGAAAAGTCTTGGATATGTGGAACCGGATAGCGGTCCGGGATTGTTGCCTCGTTGAGCCGGCGATAATCTCCACACGGGCGCCACCCGCCCCCAGGCTTCGGGGCCATGTGCAGGGGTGAAGCCCATGGACTGTCGGAGCGCGAATGATGCCCAGGCGCTCCATGTTTTCAAACTCTATCTTGGTGATGGTGAGCTTTGCCGGATCTAGGCGTCGGGCCCGGGCATGTACCGGTGGGCCGGTGGTAGAGATGTGATGCTCCACCCCATGCTTGACCGTGGAGGAGGAGAAGGTGGGCTGCGAGAGGTCTGGGAACTCGGCCAGCAGACGCAGAAACTCATCAGCCGCTGCAAGCATGTTAGTCAACCTGGTAGAGCCCGCTCCACTTAGTGTACATGGGTAAGAGCAAAAAGTCACAGCATTTGATGTCCACCAATAGCCCATAAGCGCATAGGAAATCCGCGCCGAGCAGGAGAATGGCAATTTTGGCAGTAACAAAGTCCCAGCTGAAACGCTGCCCCATAAAACACAGCTCCAGGCACGTGTCCCAAAAGTGCGTATGGGGGTACCGTTTGCGGCTTCCAGCGGGGGGCCCTGCCCGTTCGTCAGCATGTCCACCCGCGATGCAGGCACAACTCTCCTCTGCGCCCCCGTGTCGCAGAGAAAGCGCCGCCCGGAAACGTCGTCCCGGATGAACAACAGCCTGCCTTCCCAACCGACGCCCATGGCCGTCACTGAGCGCTGGCCCTGGCATTTCCCGTCCTGCCGAAACTGCATGAACGAAACTGCGTGAACGGCACTTTGTAGCCCGTGGCCCAAACCTTGCGTGGTAATAGCAAAGGCCGGTAGCTCCCTGCCGTTGGCTCGCTGCTGCTGCTGCTGCTGCGGCGACAATCGTTGTTTCCCCGGCCACGCCGTGGCTTGGGCCGGCCTCAACGCGGGGTTGTAGCTTTGTTGGCCCGCCAGGAAAAACTTATCGGCCTCCTCGGCCAACTCCCGACAATCGGTAATCCCGGTGTTGGCCAAAGTGGCCCGGCTGCAGAAAAAGTTCCGTAAACAGAAACTCCGCCTCGTGTTTACCTAGCAGAGCTAACATTTTGTCCATTAGCTCCAACGGCTTGCTGTCGCCGAGGCCGTTCAGAGCAAGCAACCGGCGAGCCCGCTCAGAGTCCGAAAGCCCAAAAATTTTCAACAGCCGGTCTTTCAGGGTATAGTACTTATCCCTCTCTGGCGGATTTTCCAGAATGCTCACCACTCTGCCTGCCGAGAGCCACCACGACATAATAATATCTTGTCGCGTCCGCTGTAATGTCTCTGAGGGCGAACTGTGCTTCAGTTTGAGCGAACCACACCGCCGCTTGCGTCTCCCAAAACTCCGGCAGTTTCAGCGAAACTGTGTGCGTCGTCATTCTGTCTTCTGGAAACGTCCAGGAGTGTCAGGGTCACCAATGTAGGTGCGTGGAAATAAACAAGGAGTCGAGTATTCCCTTTGGCTGCACCTTGTGGCTGTTTATTTCCATCCATACAAAAACATAAAACACATTCACTTCCTGTCACCCTTTAACCCCCTCTGTCACCAGGGTTACGCCCCTTTCCTTAAAGGGGCCCCGTGAATTCGGTCGTCCCCTACACGGCATTCAATTGTTCATTAGAAATGCACTTTGTTATTATGCATCTACTAATAAATATCCTCAAATACATTTTCTTTCACGAAATGTTTGTGAGAGTCTCTCAGGAAATGAATATTTGGACATCCATACATACTCACTCAGTGTGTCCCTCTTCTTCCATCCCACCTTCACGTGGAGCAGGGTTACACTTCTTGGCCTTCAGACGTGGTCGGATGAGACTTCATGCATTACAACATGACATTTCCACACTGTGTCCTACAGAATGACGTTCCCACTGAACTGCATTCTCACTTACATTTGGAGGGAAAGGTATTGTGTGCCGGGTTACGCTCACAGTTTTAAACAGGTTAACGTCAAAACTGCTTGGTGTTTGATTTAGTGAAAGAAAATGATGATTCGTCTGAAAACAATTATGCTTGTTGCTTTTGTAAATGACAGATTTAAACTAGAAAAAGCATTTCCTGCTGAAAATGCGTTGGAATGCTGAAAACTGAAATTAATCGCAAAAACATTGCTGAAAATAGATATCCAATTCAAAAACAAATTGCAAAAAGCTTAATAATTCAAAAAGTTTAAAGATTACAATATGAAAAGTCATATCACACCTCTCCTGAAAGAGCTGAACATTTTGATATTTGAACAGTTTCTGTGGCTTAAAAAAATTCATCAGTGGTGATATTTGTAGGAGTAGAAGTTGTAGTAGAAGTATTAGTAGCATTAGAATAACTACTAGTAGTAATAGTAGTGATATTTGTAGTAGTAGTAGAATTTGTAGTTAATTAGAAGAAGTAGTCGAAGACGTACTATCAGTAGTCATAGTAATAGCTGTAGTATTGGTCGTAGTATTTAATATCACAGTAGTAGTAGTAGTAGTAATAGTAATAGCAGTATAAGATGTAGCAGTAGTAGTAGTACTAGTGGCAGTCGTACTAATAGCTGTAGTAGTATTACTACTTTTAGTAGCATGAATAGCAGTAGTAGTAGCAGTTGTCGTATAAGTAACAGTAGTAGTGGTAGTAATAGCAGTAGTGGTAGTAATAATATTGATGGTAGCAGTAATAGCAGTAGCAGTAGTAGTAATAGTAGCAACAGCAAAAGTTATAGTAGAAGTAGTAGTTGCAGTAATACTATATTAGCAGCAGCAGTAGTAGTTAGAGCATTCATTTTTTTTAACAAAAAAGCCAAATTTTGAGCTTGTTTAAATACAGTTAATCCATGGGGCTTTTATTTTGAAAGGGTGGGGCTGGGTGGGGGAGGGAGGGGGAGAGGAGACATAATCATAATGTTTGACACCCATAAACAGAGGTTATTAAATGACAGGCTTCATCACAAGCATTTCAGTTAGGATTCATTCTGTGGGGCTTTTATTTTAAAATGGCGTGTGTGTGTGTGTGTGGGGGGGGGGGACCTGAATGACTGTATGAGAGAGAGACACACAGCGAGATAGAGGGAGAGGAGTGTATGTGCGTGTGTGTCTGTGAGTCTGTGTCTTTGTCAACATCACTAATTACTGGCTCAATCGCAAACACCTGTGTGCCTGAAGCCATTTGAAAATATTCTCCATAGAGATCCCATTGAAAATAAAAGCTTAATCATTCAAAAAGTTTAAAGGTTAGAAATATGAAAAGTGAGGCAGAGAGAGAGGCTCTGATATCTCTGGCAAACTTTCTCATTTGGAGATTGTACTATGTTTTATCTTTTACAGCTTACATGAATAATGTCCTGCTCTGCCATGTCTTTCCTCATCTCTCCCTCTTGTGTCGCGGTGTGTGTAAATGTCACTCGAATCAGGAAACTTATCAGAATCCTCATATCTGATTGGCCGAGCTGCAACACGTAACAGCTGCAACACATCATGTCTCCAAGACCTGAATGACTGTGTGAGAGCGAGAGCGAGAGAGAGAGAGAGAGAGAGAGAGAGAGAGAGAGAGAGAGAGAGAGAGAGAGAGAGAGAGAGAGAGAGAGAGGAGTGTATGTGCGCATGTGTCTGTGAGTCTGTGTTTATAAATATCACTAATTGGCTCAATCGCGAACACCTGTGTGCCTGAAGCCATTTGAAAATATTCTCCATAGAGATCCCATTGAAAATAAAAACCTTAATAATTCAAAAAGTTTAAAGGTTAGAAATATGAAAAGTCATAGCACCCCTCTGGTGAAAGAGCTGAACATTTTAATAGTTGAACGGTTTCTGTTGAACGGTTAATTGTTGGAATGCTTAACAGCATTCCAACAATTAAAACCTGTCCTGTGTTTGTCTGACCCATCCACCTAAATGATTTAAAAAAAAAAGTACTTTTAGCATCAGAATATTTAGTAATCCTAGTTGTTGGAATGCTGTTCAGCAACTATTGTTCTTCGAATCTTTATTCCACTATTTCTTCCGTCCCCCTGTTTCGTCGCAACGCTTCTTCTCCTTCATATTTTAAGCTACAGAAACCGTTCAACTATCAAAATGTTCAACTCTTTCAGCAGAGGGGTGCTATATCTCTTCATATTTCTAACCTTTAAACTTTTTGAATTATTAAGCTTTTAGCAACTTTCTTATGAATGGGTTTCTATGGAGAAGATTTTCAAATCCTCTTAAACTGCTTCAACTTTCAAATCCTTCAACTTCCTCATACTTTCAGCTACAGACACCATTTCAACTTTCAAATGTTGAGAAAACCCTGAACTATTGCCGGAACATACAGCTTTCTGATATCTTTTAAACTTTTTGAACTGCAGCAATTTAACTTTTATGATTTTTCAGCCCTTTTCTGACTTTATAATGGGTGTGTATTGCGCAGCTTAGAGTGCGTGAATTTCCGAGTACCCTGAAACGCCTCATCTTAACTTCACTACGGAAACAAACCAGGCCTCCCACATTGTTATCTGAGTCATTGACTGGTAAGTAGCACAGTGTGCTTCTATACTCAACTTTAAAAATGAAGCTTCCACATTTTACAATGGCATTACAAGTGGTTTCTAACTCAAACAGGGTTCAAAATAAGCAAGAAGAGTAAACATTTTCCCGGTGAACCAAAGAAAAACTGTATTGTTGTTAGCATAGCTGCTAACGTTCGTCATACGGCTCCTTCCGGTTTACTACGGGACTATAAACTGTTCATAGTCTCGCTTCGTGTTGTAGTGCGAGCTCGTAGCATGAACGGAGCCAATTATACTCCATGTGCTGTGCGCGCATTATTCTCAGAAACGCCAGAGGGCGAAAAAACTAAATGAACTGTGAAGAATTAAAAAGACGAGTGAAGAATGAAGTCATGTATTACATGCGTTGTCAGCGTCCGTGATTACGGAATTTTCTGAATGAATTACACATATGTTTGTCAATTTTAAATATTAATTCGTAAGTCAAGAAAGGAATATTTTGTTGTCAAACTGAAGTCTAATGCTGCTCACACACCGGGCGCGTTTTTTGATTGACGCGCGTCGAGATTACATACAAAGTCTATGCACAGACACGATGAGACTGGCGCGCCGCGATTTTTAATCTCATCGCGTCTGTGCATAGACTTTGTATGTAATCTCGACGCGCGTCAATCAAAAAACGCGCCCGGTGTGTGAGCAGCATAATACTTAAAAAAGACTGTACTTGCATGAACAACAGGCCTTGCCTGTTCTCTACTTCCCGGCTGATAAGAACAGTAGCAGAATAAAACACATCATGTATGACAAGGTACATGTGTGAATGGATATAGCTAAGTTACCTAGCGAGCTAGCTAGCAAGCCAAGGTAACGGCCGTGCAGCTGACGTGCATGATGCTAGACCAGAGATTAGTTCACTGATCGGTTTCACACAAAGCTAAACGATACGACAAATGTCTGACAATCTGAGACTTTCTTGACTTGCAAAATAAATATTAAATTCACAAACATATGTGTAATTCATAGCACAATTCAAACTGGATGAAATAAACATTTATCTCTCGCCATTAGCTGCTATACATAGTCGTTCTTATTTATTTATTTATTATACTATATTGATCCCGGTAAGGGGGAAATTTGTCTCTGCATTTGACCCATCCCTGTATATAGGGAGCAGTGGGCTGACTATGACAGGCGCCCGGGGAGCTGTTAGGGGTTCAGTGTATTGCTCAGGGACACTTCAACACATGACACGTCCCAGCCAAGGATCGAACTGTCGAGTTATAAAGTAAAGTCCCACAGGACACTGTAAAGGGCGTGACTTCATCTCTCTATTAAACTGACAATAAACCACTAAGCTAATTAACAGGTTATTTCTAATATAAAACTAGTCTTTTTCATCAAACTATCCTGACAACAATATGTTTGCTGTGGTAACATTACAGTCAGAGTGTTTTATAACTGTTTGTTAGTTTTACCAGCAGCTAAAGCTGTTCAATTATTATTCTGGCCACTTTATGTGTCAATGTGTAAATCTGTAACAGAAAGTGACCAATAGACATGATTATACACAAGCTTTGTGATCTTGAATTAGACCTTAATGTACAAATAACCTTTGTTCATATAATGCTGATAGTATCGTTCTGTAGTAATCCACTAAATAATGCAGGCCCTATAGGAACATGACTTTATATATTCAGTACACAGAGACATTAGATAATCCATTATCAGTCCACAGTGATAGTGCGCTCATGTGATTGGTTGAAAAAGAGAACGTTGAAAAAAACGCATATTTGTGGATCTAGCCACGTCAGGGGAGTCTCATAAATCCGAGGAGAGATCTGTAAAGAAATGCAGTGCGATCCACAAAGAAATGCATACAAATCCACAAACAAATATAAAAAATCCACACAGAAATACTTACAAATGCAGAAATATATTTGCGATTTCTTTTTACAGTTATATAAATCGTAATTGATTTATTTGTGCATTGGAATGTATTTGTGAATCGTTCTGCGTGCATTTGTAAATCGAATATATTTGTGAATTGTTCTGTACGCATTTGTGAATCTTTCTGTGTGCATTTGTGATTATTGAGACTGATCTGACCCCATACAGTCTTTTCCAAATGCTGAGATAACTCAGTGCGTGACCTGCGTCTCGGGTTGCTTTGTTGGTTTTGCAAGCAGATGACATGATATCAACAAAGTCTGGTGTTGCTTCACCCCCCAATCAGCCTACATGTACACAGACCGTGAACCGCTATCAGAGCCGTGACTCTCGTAGGCCTCCTGGCTCCACTTCTTCTCTCCTTTACCGCTCTGAAGAGAAACAGCCAGGTCAGTGACAGACAGCAGGTTTACAGGACCCATCAGGCATTAAAATATTTGATCCTCACTGGAAGAAGAAGGGCCTTTGGGGGATGAAGAGTCTGAGGGGCCCGAGCCAAGAATCCTGGCTAACTTTGCCGTCACGGTCCAGGAGAGGTTCATGCTCTGGTGTCTGGTTGAGGCTGTGGGAGCGTCTTGTCTTCTGCTTCTATATGTATCAGCGCTACATGTGTTTCCTCGACATTTGAGTTTACTCGACATTTGAGTTTGACTTATTATGAGCTTTTATTTCCTCTACATTTGTAATAGCTACAGTAATTCCAGGGAAAGGGTCACATTGAGTATAACATATTATTCACACTGCAGAGATCTTTCTCATAAGGTGACTTACATTTACACCCAAACCTGACTACCAATGACATGTTCACTATAACTTTCAATAATAATAATATATCTATAATATCTCAGATGTGCTTGATTTGTTTTCCCGTAGAATGAAATGGCTGCTGTGCCTTTTCTTGAATTTTCATTGAAATTTCATTTTTCAATGTATCCTTGTGCAGCGGTTTGTATGTTATCCTACCAAAAGTTGCTCCTCGCTTTTCGTGGGTTTTTCTACGAAAGTCCAGCAAAACGTGTCAATTTTTACTTCAAAATAAACTTCTGACTTCACAGGAAACAGCTCAGTTAGGTTTAGGAAGAGAACGACTTGGTTAGGTTCAGGAAGAGAACGACTTGGTTAGGTTTAGGAAGAGAACGACATGGTTAGGTTCCGGAAGAGAACGACTTGGTTAGGTTCCGGAAGAGAACGACTTGGTTAGGTTCAGGAAGAGAACGACTTGGTTAGGTTCAGGAAGAGAACGACTTGGTTAGGTTCAGGAAGAGAACGACTTGGTTAGGTTTAGGAAGAGAACGACTTGGTTAGGTTTAGGAAGAGAACGACTTGGTTAGGTTAAGGAAGAGACTGTTGCTGTTCTTTTTGTTGTTGTTTTTTAATTATAATTATTATTATTTTTTTCCCATCTCAAAAGGCTCAAGGACACACACACACACACACACACAAAACTGACTACAGGATGTTTGCTGGCTTTCATCCCACTGTTCTTGTCGTCCTCTTGTTGTTATGTCTATGTATTGTCTCTTGTCTTTCAATAAAAAAAACGCGTTAACTTGCCCAGCACTAATATATATATACATATATTTATATATATGCATATATATATATATATATATATATATATATATACACATATATATGTTCGTGTATTTTTTGTAACTATTGATTAAAATATTCATTTTTGAGAATCAATACAGTGTCACAAAACATAATGTGTACTCAACGGTATGGATATTTTCTGATAGCTCTATTCATAAACTGTGTGATTCTGCTAACACACACGTAGACACAGTTGAGTGCAGGTGAGTGGAGGGAACGGGCGGAGGGCGGCTCACAGGAACTGATAGGACCTGTGATTACAGTCATCTGCACTGACCCCAGAAGGACGGCGTGTTGGCATGTCTAACCTCCAGCTGCTTAGTGAGTAATTGGAAGTGAGAGCTTATGTATTTTTGTAATGAGCTGACAGCATATTTCCACTCCTTGCCCAAAAGGTTAGCCTAATCAACATGGTCACGCTGTTTCTGTTAGTGACAGCTCTCGTCACAATGGCTGTGACAAAACAAAACGTCAAGCGGCGGACAGATGTGTGTGTGTGTGTGTTTTGGGTGGGCTTCAGCTGCTCCCCCAGCTCTGCATCAACATTACTCCTTCAGTCGGCAGCCTGGACGAGAAGCCCAGCCCGCTTGCTTTGCTTTGGAAGCCATCTCGTCCCCGCCATGATGGATGATTCATACGGATGTGGCATTTGTGTGAATGTGACCTTTAGTAAGCTACCCCCCCGCGCACACACGTCGACCTTCTTCACTTCAGGTGACGGTAGCAGCGGTTACAGATGTGTTTAACAAAACCTGCAGAGATTCTTTAAGAGAAACAGGTGACATGTGCCTGCAACGTTTCCTCATACAGCGGTTCATATGCTATCTTACCAGGCGCTAACCTCTGGCCAATGCACAAGTGGCTTAAAGCTGCATTCTCTCTAGTGTCCACCAGGGGGCGACTCCTCTGGTTGTATAGAAGTCTATGAGAAAATGACTCTACTTCTCTCTTGATTTATTACCTCAGTAAACATTGTAAACATGAGTTTATGGTCTCAATCTCTAGTTTCAAGTCTTCTTCAATACAGCATGATGTTCATTTAGTACATTATGGTCCATTTAGAGTCACACAGACCATAAAGCAGGGGATGCTTTCGGGCGGGGCTACCTTTTGTGATTAATGATCACGTCGTTGTCCGGTCTGGGAGTTGTCCATGTTTTTATCTTTGAACTTGAACTCTCTCACAGCGTGTTTTCAGTTCATGAAAGTTTATTGTAACATTACGTCACCAAAAAAAGTATTTTTCAGTGTTGGGTGGTACTTGGCTCCACTCTCAAACATGTTGGTCGCGGCCAAAATGCAAAATGCCAAAGTGGAGGCTTCAGAACCGGAGTCCACGAAGCAATGGGTGGCGTCACAGTGACTTCGCCTACTCCTTGTGTACAGTTTATATATCTTACGTAAAGTAATTTTGTTATTTTTCATGTGCTCATGCAACTAAACTACTTTGTTATGTTTTGGATAACATTTTGGTTTGATTTCAAATAAGTATGGAATTGGTGTTACTTTAGTACAAATGTTACATAAGAAATAAGTCAATGTTGACTTCTAGTTTCACACAGAACACGGGGGTGAAACCAGCAATCAGGTAAAACCCGCCCGGGCAAGGATTGATAATAATGCGACATGTGTCCGCTCCAACCTCTTCCCTTTTTAGGACTTTGACTCCCTTTACACTATCTCATCTGTTCCAGCTCAATATGACATGGATTACCTCCCAATCAATTGCATGGCTTATATTCAAATGATAGTGCGTTTCTACGAACAGTATTTGAGGACAGCCTGGTGCATGGCATGATGGGAAGAATGGTGTCGAGTAGGGCTCTGTCATTCCTCGATCATTCTCCTCCGCTGGATCAGGACCTCTCAGCCTGCCAGCCACAGAGGAATAATCAGTAAACGCCACACTTAGGTTCATTGTGAAATTATGTCGTTTTTGTTCAAGATGCAACATGTTGATTCCTGTTCTCAGAACATTCCGACACCACATGACTCAGAAACACAAAGTCAACTTCTAATGTGAATCCAAAGAAGCAGATCAGCTGTTCTCACAGCTGCTGCTTGTGACTCACTGAGTGAGTTGTGTATCGACTCCACTGACCATCAATATAAGAGCATGTAGTGAGAACACAAAGACATTAAGTCAGCGTCTCCTTGTTTCTCTCAGCTTTAACATCAAACATGTATCACTTGCTCTGACTGCATCATCTATCGTTCATCTTCTGCTGCATCTCCTCCAGCGCTCTGTTTCATCTCTGTCCATCCTCCAATAACCACCATGATGTCATCAGGTTAGGACTTGAGTTTTACAGAAAGCATGTGTTAGACACTGGGGACTGGGAGTTTGACAGATGTGGACATTTACCAGACAGGAAGGGTCTAATGACAGAGACTATTGAGATGCATTATGGGAGATGTAGGATCCAGGGGTTTGAGAGTTAGACTGAAAGTCAGCATGTGTTGGCCTCTGCTGAACAGATGGTGACCGTTCATACGTCTGACTCTTGAAAGTCGCTCCACTTTATTACAAGAACAATACTACATAGCTGTGCCCCTGAAACTGATTTTATAAGTTTGTGAAAATTTGTGAACCCTTAAAATATGGTTATACTTCTCTTCCATTCTGCTCCGTGTTTGGTGTCAAAATGCCGACGTGAATTGTATCCTTCATCACCGACACGCCTCATAACACAGAAGACAGAGCGGTTGTTCTCCTTGAAGCACAAACATGTATTCGCTTTCCCATCTTTCATTACATTTTCTTCCCTCTGCATCAATGTTTCTCTTCGTGGACATGTTGGGATTATTTGTGGATCTTTTTCAACTCAATCACTTGTTGGAAAACCTCTTTGCAGGCTGTTGCCTCTCCTGTCCACCTGTTGTGATAGTTGTACTGTTGGCACACAGACAACATGTTGCCGTGAGTGAGTAATAGTGGTGTAACGGATGGTTGATCCCCCTCACGGTTCGGCACACGTGAACCACGGATGAGCTCCACAGTTTACCTTCACCATCACAGTGTGAAATAACATTGAAGTGAGAAACTTTTCAACTTTTAATTTTTTTCCCAGCGGGCCACATAAGATGAGGTGGCGGGCCGGATTCGGCCTGCGGGCCTTGGGTTTGACACGTGTTCTGGATGACACTGAAAGCATCGGCGGAGTAGAGTACATGGGGCAACGGACACACTAACAGAATAAAGCTTGTTTGGTTGTATAAGAAAAGAAAATAATCATTCCATGGGTTCACATAATCAGTTTCATTCATTGTGTATGGAGCAGCTCCACCTTATACTTGATGACATCACACGTTTGAAACTTCCTTCTCTGGTTTCTGGCAGAGAGAGAGAGAGAGAGAGAGAGAGAACTGCATTTTCACAAATATGCATCGCTTTCCTAGGCGCTGTAAATAACAATACAATCCTTCACTCAGGTGATTCCGTTAAAGCGCTCAGACAGAAGGAAGTCTGGACGCCTGTGACTGTGGCACTATCTGAGGCTCCAGAAGCTCCTGAATGGACCTTGAGCTGAGGTTGTTTGGGATGTTGTTTCCAGGATCCAGAATGAACTTTCACACACAGACACTGGGATGCTCCTGCAGTTACTTATTTTAAAGACACAAATCACAAAACCTGGACAAAAGAAACTCTGTACACTCTCATCATTCACACATCTTTCTGTCTATTTCTGACTCCAACAGTCGGAAGCGACACAGCCCTCCTCCCCTTCATCATAACTAGTGCCTCGTCCTGCTGCTCAGCCCAGAATCTGATCTTCAGCCAACTCCCTGCACCAAAACCAGCGCCAAGACTCCAGGAAAGGCTCCTGAACGACGCCCGAACACCTTTGTTCACTCTAAATGAAGTCTCTCCGGATTTTTAAACACCAGAGTGAAGTGAGAAAACATTTATTTTTTTCATGTGTGAGAGCCATCATATTTAAATCATATGCATCATTGCTGCAGTGCTTCACAGCGAAACAACTAATCACCTTCAAAACAACTTGTGAACGTCCAAGTGTGTTTGTGCTCGACCTGCATGAGCAGTAAGTCGAGCTGTCTGTCATTTCTTGCCGGATGAACCAGGAAATAACGGCGCTGAGAGAGGTGAGAAGGCAAGTGATACGAGAAGGGTCCTGTCTTATCAATCTGTAACTCAAGCTGATGGGGCTACGTGGGAGATCAGCTTTGGCCGAGGGCTTCACGGATCAGAGCCTATCTGCTGCGCTCCCTCCGGGCCGACACCGCCGAACGCAAACCCCGAGCCCTCTATCTCCACGAGGGGTTGGGCGGGCACATGAGAGGTCAGCGCGGACTGCTTACGGAGGTGTTCCATTTAAAGACAATTTCCCCCTGACCTGCTGAAAGGTGGTTTGGGAAGCCCTCCTCTGCCACCTCACCCACAATGCTGTTCCTGACATGCGGCACCGGTGACCCCGTGGTGACCCCCGATGAGGGTTGCGTTCAGTCAGGACCCGCTCTGGGCCTCAGGGGCTGTGAACCGCAAGCAAGAAGGGACGAAATACACTTGTGTCATGAACACCGGAGACCATCCCAGTGCGTGTTGCATATTTCCTGGAGTCATTACAATCACAGCCCCCCCCCCCCCGTGTGTCCTTGCAGTGATCTGGAGCTCTGCAGCACGGGGCACCAATCCATGCGTGACCATATGTAATATAATCAAAAAGTCAGTGCTGTGTTTTATACAAGCAATCAGAGCCAATCAGTGTGAGCCCAGTGTGTGATGGGAAGTTCCAAAGGGGGGGGCTCAGGGGTTGCTGGGGCCCCTGGCCGAGTGTGTTACTCATCAGTCTCCCAGGCCCGGCGCTCTGTTTGGATTGCTGTGTTTGGATAAAGCAGATTGGTTTGCACTTAACCCTGAAATATATGCAAAACTATTCTCCTGATAATACTCGGTACGTCTGGCCAGTCACCACCGTGGCAGATGCCGTAAACGTGGCACGGCTTGAAGAAAAATGGCACGTAATAAATTGTGACACGGTCGTCGAGGGGGGCACACCTCACACATGTCCCTGTAGACCACCCCAACTCCACAGAAACAAAAAAATACACACACACACACACACCGCTAGGACACGAGATATGGGACAATATGCAATATGCAAGCACAATATGAGATATGGCTTTAAGCTTTACCGATGCAGGTCAATGAGTCAATTTGAAAGTGTGCATTTACACAAGTCACACATTCGCTTAAAGTGTTGAAAGGACAAGTGTGGTATACTTGTATACGCCCCTTAACATTGTTTAACTAACTTGTGCAAAATATGAGATGGGGAGCAACGGTGCTAACAGCGCTAACAGTACGAACCGATGCAAACGTGCTGACAGCTAACAGGTTTGATCTGAAGGGCTTTTTGGGGAGTTTTTCCTGTTGTGATGCGAGGGTCCTGGGACGGAGGATGTCACAGCTGTAACCTCCATATGAAAGCAGTGCAGAGTAGCGGAGTGAGCTAACCAGTGGGGCACACTCACATGCACTAAAAGCATGCACGGTCGGTGTATCGGAAAATACCACTTATGGTGGGCGGGTTCAATGAGACCATGAGACCGGAGTTTGACACTGTCTGAGACTTCTGGTAGTTTTGTTGCCTAAACCTGTTAAACTGGACTTAGTTGTTATTTTAAACCTAACTAACTTGTTTTGTAGCGTCAGAAGTCCTGCCGAGCGACACGGACAGATGCCAGTCCCTGTTCAAAACTATAGATTACATTTCATGGCTGCTTCACGTACTGCCCTGAGCCTGTGTTGGGTGTGACAGCATATACAGCGTGCTTAGATTTACAGTGAAGATGATCTGCATGATGTGCATGTTATTTATTGATAGGTACTGTGGATGCAGTTAAATCGCCTGAAAATGATTATATGGTTATAACGTCTGGTTACCAGAGTGCATCATAGCAGGAGGCTCCATATGTTAGACACCTAAAAGAAAGGCCCACCAAAGAAAAACAATATCTGTTTATGTGCACGCTATATTTGTAATATTTTCTGATGTGTAACTGAAATGAAAGTGAAACTTATCTTATCTTCAAGTGGTTCAAATATGTGTTGCTGCTGCCCCCGTCTGTCCACAGCAGTGCTTTGCTCCTATGTTAGTTCTCCTGTCAGTTTCTCTAAACTGGGGGCGTGACCACCATCTACTGTAGTATACATGACTATGGAGAAGTACCTCATACAACACACTTCAAAACACCAGAACTCTCTTTAATAGTCACCACACCATCTGTTCAGTGGCGGCCGTGCATTTTATACCTGGGCCTTCACTGCTGCCCTGCAGCTGAAATACCACCTTTTAACCACATTATGGCGCCACAGCTATTATTCATTTTTAAGGCTGTAACTATGTACGTCTCCGTATTAAACTGTTCGGTACGAACGCTCCAGCATTTAGAGAATGCAAAAGCCTAAATTCAGGAAAATATAATGTTCTCAGCTGGTCTGGCTGTGGGATCCACCGTCATTCCTGAATGACAACCCAAAGAGATTATCAGGATTTTACTTTCACAACTTGAACGTTGGACATACTGCTCTGCAGTGTCTTTCCTTGGCTCAGTCTCCTCTGTCATGGTGCAGCTCAACTCAGTCAGAATGCATTTTGATTGGCTGAGCTGCATCACGTGATGTGATTCACTACCTCTGCTGGCTGTTAAGTTTCGTTTCACGATAGTCACGTGCTCGCCCACTGACCAATCACAGCACACTCTGCACCTCGCGGCAGAGCCTGTACATGGACACTGAGCGGCACGTAATGCTGACGTCATTATAGGCCGGCGCGCAGGCTCTGATAGTCAAAGAATACGCCCAACATGTCAAACTAAAGATCTGATTGGTTGAACACTATGACAATCAACAATATCGTCGCTGCAGCAGTGTGGCCCTTTTAATAGTCATCATCTTTAGCCCCGTATCAAACAGGGAGAAATCAAATGCAGAAATGACAGCATGTTGGGAAAAACAATCCCTTCTCTTTCTTTATAATAATAATGTCATCACTAATATGATGACCAGATGCCATAGATCACGAGGAGATGATCCCCTGGAGAAAGACATCTGAGAGCTCTATACCAACAATCATCACACTCATCTTCAGGAATGTCACAGAGCTGGAAGGAGTGGCTTTAAAATAAATAATTTAGTATTGTTTGGTTCACACCTAATGGAAGAAGAATAGAGTAATATTATATCATGTGTTGTATTGACTGGGAAAGGACTGTATATTTTTACTGTGGTTCATTAAATGTTGTGGCCAGGGGGCATCGATCAGCATGCATTCCAGACAAGATGTTCCTTTGAGAGGTTTATTGACAATAGTCAAACAAGCAATTGTGTGTGTTTTGGTTGTTTGCACACAGTCTTGAAAGTCAAACTCCGAACAGCAACATAAACTCTCATCTATTTACAGACACTGCCGTCATTTGGTGCCGGCACTCTCGTTCAAGCCTTTTCACTAACTCAATGCCGTTAATATTAGTCCGCGAGCAGCTGACTGCCGTCCTCTTCCGCAAGGGGCATAGTGCAGTTCCTGCTCGGCTGCTTCTCCGAAACCCGTCTGAGGTCGTCCTTCGTCACATCATGCCTATCATATCTCTTATATTCTAAGCATATGGGGATTGTTCTCTCATGGCTCATACTACCATCTCGTCATTTCATTGGGGGATTATTATGTGATTGTGATTATGCGATAGCTTATAGCAGGGGTCTCAAACTCCCGGCCCGTGGGCCAAATTCGGCCCGCCACGTCATTTTATGTGGCCAACAAAAAAAAAAAAGTAAAAAAAAAAAAAGTAATTATCTTTTAAATTTAGACTTGACAATAAAAATATCCCCATAGTCGAAATTATGAGATAGAAAGTCATAACTATGATATAAAGTCAAAATTCTATGATAGAAAGTCAAAATTATGAGATTGAAAGTCAAAATTATGAAATAGAAAGTCAAAATGCAGCTCTTTGACATGGAAATGTGTTGTGAGAACACTACTTTAAACGTGTCTTTAAAACACATGAAATACTTCACGTGGGATTGTGCAAACGCACCCTTGAAAGGATTTTAAGCTTTGAACAAAGTTATTGTAATAACTTGTGTTTGATATTTGTCTTTGCTATTTTCTTTAATAGTTTGATCTTTGATAGAGTAACTGCTCCCTACATAGGGATGGGTCAAATGCAGAGAACTGGGCGTCTTGTGGCTCACTGGGTTAAGAGGGTTGTCTGGTAACCGCAGGGTCAACGGTTCGATCCCCGACTGGGACGTGTCACGTGTCCCTGTGCAAGACACTGAACCCCCGGCTCCCCGGGCGCCTGTCATTGGCAGCCCACTGCTCCCTATATACAGGGATGGGTCAAATGCAGAAGTCAAATTTTGTGTATATGTAAATGACAATAAAAATGGTGTCTTGTTACATTTACAACCGGCCCATTGTGGGCGACCATGATGCTGATGTGGCCTGGAGCGAAAATTAGTTTGAAACCACTGGCTTATAGCTAATAACAGTCCTACATGTATCACTGTGAACACAGGCTGGTGAGATGTATTTAGTGTTACGGTAGTACGGGTGCAGTCAGCGTGGGAACATGTCAGATCTGTGTCTCCTGTATCTCAGCAGCAGACGCTGCTGTTGATCTGCTTCAGTGCACAGCTGATGCTCTCCTGATGACTCCTGTTGAGGAGAAAAACTCTCGGAGTGAACAGATGGAGATCGAGGCAATTAGCTCAATTCAAAGCAATAAGGTTTATTTGTGACAGGAGTATTATGCCAGGCATTAAAGCGTGCACGCGGCCTAATCTCTGTTCAGGTGGAACAGGTAAAATGTACGAAAGACAGGAAAAGCATGAAAAGGCATGAAAAGGCATGAAAAGGCGCGAAACATCATTGCGCACAACATTATATAGTTTATTCTTAGAGAAGTCTATTGGTGGAATATAGAGTAGGGGCGGCTCTGTCCTTTAGAGGTCAAAGGGCCCGACGGAGCACTGAGCATCATCACTCACACTGGCTCACGATTGGTCCTCCAGCGTTGCATCATCAGTGTGTATGCATGTTATTGGCACGAGACGCCGGAAAGGGTGCAAGTCTAGCTAAGACAAAAGCCTCTGTGTGAATAGATGAGGGAGTTCTTCTCTGCTGGACTAGATAAGCGAGGAATGCCCTTGTTATGGCGGTTTTAAGCAAGCGTCTCCTTCCAGGGCCACAGTATCTGTTTCTATCGTACGAGCAGGCGCCAGAATGCCCTCCTCGGAGTATTTAACCCACTTACATGTGACCCCACAATTCCGCAATATAAGCATACAAGTAAAGCGCATATTATTTTACACAACACTCCTTCAGAGGAGAAGCTGCTCGTGTTGTACAGAATGAAGAACACCAGCAGAGGGCAGCAGCTGACTTTGGGTGACTGAAGCTGTGAACAGTCAAACAACTACTATCACAGTCAACTGATACAAAGATCTGTTCAATTCAACATGATGTTAAATAGAGATTAATAGACCAAAACGGACTACTTCATGAATCATTGTAATAACAATAGAAGCAGGGTAACAGTAGTATGAGATCATCTCATGTGTAATGGGACAGTAATGGGGGATCATGGTGTGTTTTTCTGTTCAAAGATCTTTAAAATGTAATTCTATGGTCAGAGGGCATGTTATCACTGTAGTGCTGCAGATATTAGCTTCTCATTGTTCTATGCGGGGATGAGCCAGAGGCAGCCTTCCAGAGTCCTGTAGGATCCACCGCTAAGAACAGCCAGTGTGATCGGCTTCGAATTGTTCAGCCCCAGAGAAGAAAACGGTTTGATTTCTGGAGAACAAGTATCAAGCTGTGTCATTCCCTGTGAGGATGATCTGCTATGTTACAGTAGCAGGCGGACGTGGCAGGCTAGTTGCTATGGAAACCAATTGCTCCCTGACTCACTTAATACCGTCCTCTGTGAAATGAAGTTTCAGATTATCTGTATAACAACATCTTACAGTCTACACAAATCGTTTCTTAAAATTATTTGACCATCTGCTCCAAGATGGATAAAGAATCCAAAATTCAGATCATCTTTTGCCTCCACATGGCGACGGCTGAGCCGGGAGCGCACAGCTAACAGTGCTAACAGGTAACAGTGCTAACAGCTAACAGTGCGAACAGCTAACAGTGCTAACAGCTAACAGTGCGAACAGCTAATAGTGCTAACAGCTAACAGCCCTGCTAAAAAAACCAGCATAGACCAGCATACTTTCTATGCTGGTCTATGCTGGTTTATGCTGGTTTATGCTGGTTCGGTTCTGGTTTAGCTGGTCAACCAGCATGATGAAGCTGGTCCACCAGCAAGAACTCATTAATGATGCTGGTCCACCAGCATGATGAAGCTGGTCCACCAGCAAGAACTCATTAATGAAGCTGGTCCACAACAACTCATTAATGAAGCTGGTTCACCAGCAACAACTCATTAATGAAGCTGGTCCACCAGGTCCCTGGTCCCTTGCTGGTTAAGCTGATATTTTAAAGATGTTTTCTTTCATTAGTATCATGACTTCAATCTTGTAATTAGGGGCATGCCATGTCATATAGCTCACAAAAATGTTACAATTATTATTATGATATAAAAATAATATAGTGATCATGGCAATATTCTACTCATGTTGTGCAAATCATCAATTTTGTCATTGCCATTTTCCTTCATTATTTAATATATTCAAACGAATAAAAAATCAAAAGCAAAGTCTGATTTTGAAAATTTATGGAAGAAACAATAATGGATACTGGTTAATTTTCAAGTCATTTTCGAGAAATTGTGAATTGTTATTTTTTGTGGAACGGTACTGTTCTGTTACAGTTAAGTTAGTGCATTCGAAATATTGTGCTTTCTAAAGGGGTTCCTGTAGTTTGCTGTGGTCACTTTAAGAATTAAGATAAGATAAGATAAGATAAGATAATCCTTTATTAGTCCCTCAGTGGGGAAATTACAGGATTACAGCAGCATCGCTCACAAGTAATAAATGAAGATAAAAAAAATCAAGTAGTATAAATAGACTAAACAGTAAACAGTAATAAAAATGACAGTAAAGAAGAATACAAAATATACCAGTATATACAGACGGAGTAAAAATGTGAAATGTAAGATAATACTTAAACGTATTGGATATTGCACAGGATTGACAGTAAGAAGACTATTAAATATACCAGTATATACAGGCGGAGGCAGAGTAAAATGTAAAATGTAAGATAATACTTAAACGTATTGGATATTGCACGGGATTGACAGTAAGAAGACTATTAAATATACCAGTATATACAGGCGGAGGCAGAGTAAAATGTAAAATGTAAGATAATACTTAAACGTATTGGATATTGCACAGGATTGACAGTGAAGAAGACTATTAAATATACCAGTAAATACAGACGGAGTAAAATGTAAGTGTAAGGTAAATACTTAAACGTATTGGATATTGCACAGGATTGACAGTAAAGAAGACTATTAAGTATACCAGTAAATACAGACGGAGTAAAATGTAAGTGTAAGGTAAATACTTAAACGTATTTGATATTGCACAGGATTGCACGGATTAGGTATTGCACCAGGTGAATGAATTAAGTGTTCAAGTGTTCATGTTCAGTCCAAATGTTCGTGTTCAAAGTGTTCAAAGTGTTAGTGGTCTCCCGAGAGCAGCTCGTTGTGCAGCCTGACAGCAGCGGGGAGGAAGGACTTGCGGTACCTCTCCCTCAGACACCGGGGATGAATCAGCCGGTGACTGAAGGAGCTGTGCAGAGCTGGCAGAGTGTCCTGCATGGGGTGGGAGGCGTGGCTCATCAGGGATGAGAGCTTCGCCATCATCCTCCTGTCTCCCACCACCTCCACAGTATCCAGTGGACACCCCAGCACGCTGCTGGCCTTCCTCACCAGTTTGTCCAGTCTCCTCCTGTCAGCTGTCGCGATGCTGCTGCTCCAGAAGACCACTCCATAGAAGATGGCTGATGCCACCACGGAGTCGAAGAAGGTCTTCAGGAGTGCTCCCTGCACCCCAAAAGACCTCAGTCTCCTCAGCAGAAAGAGTCTGCTCTGTCCTTTTTTATAAAGAGCGTGAGCGTGGTCAGTCCAGTCCAGTTTATTGTTCAAGTGAACACCCAGGTACTTATACGACTTCACGACCTCAATGTCCAGTCCCTGGATGCTCACCGGTGTCGGAGGAGGGCGTTTACCCCGGCGGAAGTTCACCACCAGCTTCTTGGTCTTGCTGGTGTTGATATGGAGGCGGTTCCGCTGGCACCATCCTAAAAAGTCCTGGTTTAGTTCCCTGTACTCTCTGTCATCATCTGCGGAGATGAGGCCGACGATTGCAGAGTCGTCAGAGAACTTTTGCAGGTGGCAGTTGGCAGAGTTGTGTTTGAAGTCCGAGGTGTAAATGGAGAAGAGGAATGGAGCCAGAACGGTTCCTTGTGGGGCCCCTGTGCTGCAGGACACCCGATCTGACTCACACCCCCGTATCCGCACATACTGTGGACGGTTGGTGAGGTAGTCCAGGAAAAGTCCAAATTAGAGGATGTCAGTAGTGATCAGTAATTAGGAAGTATGGAAGCATGGCACTGAGAAGTTATATTTTTAGTATCAGATTAATCCAGCGCTATCTGTACACATCATATGCCTCATGGTGGCATCGTGGGTATGTATTGTCTTGTTTTGTTCTTATCCATAACTGCGTAAAATATATCCATATATAACACAATGATCAGTGCTTCAGCCTTCGTTGTTGTACCTGCTGACATTAGAACTGAGTCCATGTCTGAGTCCATGCCAAAACTCTCTCTAACTGGCTCATCTTCTCCAAGATCTTCCAGATCTGAATCAAGTCCATAAACACTGCTTTCAGGTGAGGAAGCCGCATCTCTTGGTTGCAGCTCAGAAGTTAGGAGAAAGTGACCAGATGAAGATATTAGCTCGAAAACAAAAACAACACACATTCATAAGTGCATTTGAAGGAATTGGAGGATAGCAGTGAGGTTGCAGACTGCAACAAACTGAGCATCCCTCACTGTCCCCTTTCAAACATATTGGAGAATCCATGGTGGCTGAAAAACTGGTAATGCTATGTAAAAACGTTGATATAAGTGGGTACATTTTTTATTGACCCATTCATGTGTACACGGAGGCAAATGTACAATGCTAGGCACAATTTCAAACCAGCCCCTTCACTGTCCCCCCCACACACTAACACAAGTTAGCGCAACTCAAATAGACAGACAGGCTGTTTTCATGGACACATGATGGATTTAGAGGTTTGTATTATGGAATAAACATACCGTTGTGTACCTGAGAAAATGTTGCATGTTGATTATTTAAGGTAATGTATTGGAATGTAATGTCATTGTCCACCCAGACAACTGTAAAAATGGGTTAGCTTAACCTGACAAGGGTCACATGATGGACCAGCTATCTAATTTTAGTGACTATCTCAGCTGCTCCTAAATAGAGAGTGAATTATTATCTGGCTTTGAAATTATACAGTAGCCAATTTTGTTTTTATAAGCCCCACCTCCCTCTACCTGCAGCAGAGCTTGGAGCCTAATCATACCATGTAGATTTGAAATCCTGTGTTATTGTGATTTCCTTTTTTTATTGGATGTGCTGCAAATGCGTGTTTAATGTAAAATGCTATTCCACAACTTTTTAGTATGAAATAAGACCTTGGCATAAGAACATTTTCATATTAGGAAAATGAGATTTTCCAATTAATATAACTAATGTGCTCCATCATTTGGATGGCACTAGGTTTGTATGGGATGCAACAGCCTATGATGGTAAAGATTGTTGTCTGGGTTGTCTAATCCTGCCCGAGTATTATTGGGAGAGATTCCTTTAATTCTATTTACATGACCAAAAATAATTAAAAGAGCAAATGGAGAAAATACTTTCACTATGTAGCCTACTATATACTATACTAACACTACTACAGCCATGACTGAAACATGTCAAAGTGTATTTACATTATCTTTATTTACCTTTTTCTGATACATTTAAAGGACATATGTTAGCTGGAATACTGTGGAAATACTGATGATTAAACTAGGTCTTTATGATTTATAAAACATCATTTTTAAAATAAGGCTTGCAACTGGCAATCATAAAACACCCCTCCAGTATGGCTGGTAGAAAAGCTAACCTGGTCGGCCGTGTCATCTGAATCCAGCTGAAGATCAGGATTAACAGGTGGAGATATGACCTGTATAGGATGCAAAATATATTATCGAAGCACATTGATAAAAAAAGAAATTCCAGAAATTTAGTCTTCATATGGAATGAAAGAGCACATAAATCCCTAACCTCAACATCCGCAGGGCTCAGGTGAGGACTGATTCTGTCCTCTTCATCGATCTAGTCACCAGTGAAATCCAAAGCCTGAGGTAAATTTCAGAAAAGAAATTCAACAACAAGTCAAAAATTCGTGTCGTCTTGATCATAATGCTGCGTAAGCTCAAAGTGGCCAGATGGAGACGTGGTCTGCATAGGATGAAAAAGAGATTACACAAGCACTAAGTTAACAAAAACAACAACAGTACTAAATGTAGTAAGGACCAGTGTCAAATAACATCTCACCACATATTTGAAGAGCATATTACCATCTCACCTCAACATCTGCAGGGCTCAGGTGAGGACTGATTCTGTCTTCTTCATTGTTGTGGTCACCAATGACATCCAAAGCCTGAGGTAGATTTTAAAATGTACAGTGGTTTCAACTATTTGCCACCTTAAAAGAACATAATCAGGTAAGACATTTAAAATAATAAAACACTTGATATATCACAAGGGGGTAGCACAGTGTGTCATGAGCAGACTTACATCCAAATGTCTTCTTTTCAGTCTTGAACGAGGTATTTTAATAGTGTTGTTTGGCTCCAAGTACAATTTGTACTTACGTTTGGACATTCTAAAATTCTAAAATAACATGTACATCATTAATAAAAGAGAGAAAAAATAAATAACAAAATAGTGAATTCAAATCACAATTAATTTACTGTCTGAGCCACTTAAAACCACTAAATATACACTTAATTTATAACTAATATTTTATTTATGACAATTTAGTTAAAGTTAACTTGCTGTTTGGCAACTAAATGCTTGGATCACAGTATATAGTGTGACATAAAATTAGTTACCTATTAGGGTATTAAGCTTAAAAGTCATGCAGCCTAACAATCCAGTAATAAATCCGCCTAACACTCATATTGTTGAAAAACCTCCCGCGCTTCCCGCATATAACTTTAAAACCCCTCGCGCATACTTTGGTACTTGGGCATTTTACCGTTTAACGGATGTACTAAACTGACTAAAACAAACACGGTTTCAGGATGTTTGCCTATGTCAAATATATCGACGATGGATGTAAGAAGATTGTACCCTCTTCCAATATTAAGGATTTTGACGGTAACGTAGGCCATTACGATATTAAGAAGATTTACTGGGTGCGCTGGCAGGAGGAATTCTTCAAGGCTCAGATATTGCTCCTGAAGGGTAAGTTATACAGCTCATGTAGCTTACGTTAGTTCATTAATAACTAACGTTAAACAGTTAACAACTGTTTCATTAAACAAAATAGCGAACGTGTATATCTTTATTTGACGCTACCGTTAGTTAAGTTACGCGGTGTAACGTTAGTTAGCTAACGTAACGATGGCTACTAAGTTACACAATCCCATATAACTGTTAGCCCAAATATCTTCTGTTCGTAGCCTCTAAACGGTTTGCTAACCGTAAAATGATATACAAGGTACTAGCTAGTAATACTGATATGTAGCTATATGTACATATAGCAGGTGCTGGTTTTAAGTACTTAACGTTACATCCAGTGTAATTTCCAGAGTCAAGAGAGGAAATCGAGGAGGAGCTGTAAGCTGGCAAGCGGGTCGTGTGAGACTGCTGAAGGAGACTTCGCCGGCCCCGCCTCCATCGGAGAAAAGTGATGCCAAAGCAATGCATGTCAGTTAACTTCCCAATATTAACTAATACATTGTTACCGGTGTAAAATGGATAAATTATTGTTGCATTGGTGTCCTCTCCAACATATAAGTAAAGTTTCTGTGTGGAAATGATTGCCATATATATATAATATATCAGAGAGAGAGAGAGAGAGAGAGAGAGATTTTATTGAGGCCCCCTTGTTTACTGATCTGATTCCCTAGTTAAAATGTTTATATATATATATATATATATATATATATATATATATATATATATAGTTATAACTAAAGCATTTATATATTGCAATATCTTTTTGTGTTTTTTGTTGGTTTTGGTTGCTAAGTTTTGTATTACACAATGGTACCTTTTCCATGATGTTCTTATCTATGTTTCCAGACAAATCAGAAAAAAGGCTGTGGAAGCCAAGAAAACCAACCTCCTGGCTATTCTTCAGGAAAGAAGAAATCGCAAAAGAAAGTCTCCAATCTGCCCAACTCCATGAAAAAAAGTCAGGGAGCGTATCCTCTCTGACAGTTTTTCAGAAGAGGATGGTGATGACGACGATGATGGTGGGATTGTTCCAGAGAAACTTTTGAAGGAGGCAAAAGAAAAACAACATCTCTACCTAAAGAAATATGAGGAAATGTCCCTGCAACTGCAGGAAACAAGAAAACAGTGAGTTGATCTTTGTCCAATTTTTTATTTGACCTAACTTTGATTTAAAACAGACACATTGAGATATGCATCCACTTATCTGTGAGTGCTCATTACTTAATTTGCTATATTCTAGATGACATAAGTACCACATACAACCCAGATTTAGTCTTTAATGATTTCTGAATATTGATGAGCTCTGTGCAGGTCTTGTCTATAAATAGCCAGATAGTTTCATTTAATATATTTGATTAAATATTTGAATATTTCTAATAATGTAGTTAGTCATGACATATTTCCCTCTGTTACAGGTTAGAGGATCAGAAGAGCTCAAGAGCAGCAGTTGAGGCTGAAAACAAAACACTCCGTGCTCTCAATATTGAGTTGCAGCAACAGCTGCTGAAGAAGTTGAGCAGCACATCAACCCCAAATGGTAACACTTGATAATAAGGTTCAGTCATAAAAAATAACTAAGTAGGCCCATATTCACTAAACTGGTATAAGTGAAATTGTAGAAATATAGTTCCTGATGAAAGTAAAAAAGAAGGTAAAAGTAGACAAGGAACTGCAACTGTGTTCACCTTATGCTCTATGTAGTTGCAGAATCTGGATGCAAAACTGGAGAGGAACCAACTGTATCTCCTGTTGGAAACAAGGTACAATATTTGTACCCATTTTTTTTACAATATACTATTATTTATGCATTGCCAAAACCTAAACAATGAAACATATAGTATATAGAAGTAAACAAGACCTCTGCATCTGTATTCACTGGTTAATATAATAACTATCTTTCAATCTAATGTTTTGATTGTTTATGTTTTGGATTTTTTTTCAGATTACCTTGGGAGGAGGCCTGGGTCAGAATTAACAACAACAATCGGGACTCCTTATTTGTCAAAGAATTGGCAGTGGCAATCTGGGGAACAAAAACCCTGGGGGAAAGAAGCCTTACAGGGAAGGAGTGCCCCACCACCAAAACCACCCGCTGGCCTTTAACCCCAAAGAAGCTGCAAACATTAAAAGGTATGGCATTCTTGATGTAGCAGTAGCTATATAGTCTTTGTCGGATACCACGGATCGGCTTATTTGATATCAAGTGTTTCTTTGTTCTGACGTGACAGACACATTACTGTTCATTTTTACATTTCTTTTCAGTCTGCTTCAAGGAGTGGCTCCAGGAAAAGAACCTGGAAGAGACGGAGTTGCAGGCCAGATGGGCAAAGGCTGGACGCTACATCACTGAGAAGATCATGGACATAAACAAACAAAAAAAAAAATCACTTTATTAAAGAGTGACTGAAATGTTTAATGTTTTCTAGTTTAATTGGTAAGTTGATGTTTTAATAGTTCTAAATAGTTAATAATTCTAAATAGTTATGTAAATAGTTAATTTGGTTGTTTCTATTTTTTAAAGTGTTAATATTGTTACCATGTTCTTTATTGTGTCTGTCTTATAGTAAATGAAAATACTGTTTTTAAAACCTGACATTGTCATTATTTTTGGTAGATGCTAGCATACATAAGACAAGGAAGCAGTGTAATGATCTAATGTGCCCCGTTTTTAT
The DNA here is from genome assembly GCA_028022725.1 of Lycodopsis pacificus. NCBI lineage: Eukaryota > Metazoa > Chordata > Actinopteri > Perciformes > Zoarcidae > Lycodopsis > Lycodopsis pacificus. The sequence goes on from CM051701.1 coordinate 24,753,434, forward strand.
TATATCAACATTCAACTTGGTTGTCCAGCATACCAACCTGGTGAGAAAGATACCATCCTCGGCATCTAGTTATATTAAACAGCATAACAACATGTCCCAACACCACAACCAGTGTAATGCATGCTGGTGACCAGCAGCATACAATGCTGGTAGCATACCAGCACACCAGCATACCAGCATCCAATGCTGGTGTGCTGGTATCATACCAGCATCCAATGCTGGTATGCTGGTATGCTGGTGACCAGTTTTGCTGGTCTATGCTGGTTTTTCTAGCAGGGAGTGCGAACAGCTAACAGTGCGAACAGCTAACAGTGCGAACAGCTAACAGAGCTAACAGCTAACAGTGCGAACAGCTAACAGTGCTAACAGTGCTAACAACGACAACAGTGCAGACAGAGCTAACGGTGTTTATCTGAGGGGACAAGCTCGGATTTCAACACACACACCTTCCAGTGTCCATAACAAGTGTGCAAGTGTTTTCTTCTTTCAAATTGCTTTCATTCACAAAAACAAACAACAAAGACGAGCTTGTGGCAAAAGTTACCACGGTCCAGACCAAGGTGTTCACTTCCAATTCACACAAACATACCGATAACACTTCCACATGCAGTAGATGTGGGTAGTTGAGTGTATATTTTTTGCCCTTCTCCCCACTCTGATTTGAATATTTCCCAAGCCAGCGTGCAGTTACATCACACCCTCTTCAGGCTACTCACAGCAGGGAACGAGCGATACATCTCGCCCAATCTACATTTAATACGGAAAATAGGGATTTCCAGTTGTCAATGAGATGTGTTTGATGTCGAATGAAGAGCAAAAGTGAATCACAATGAACTGTCTAACTTCCAAATCATTAAGTACTTTCTCATACACACACACACACAAAAGCAACCTGGATATACACACCCTACGGATAGATGAGTTGAATTAACAACTTGTCCACAGCATGCTAAGAAGAACCTGGAGACAAAGACGCATTGCCAATGAAAAGGATCTCATATTATGCTGACATGCCGAGGTAAGCATGGTCCAACGTAGTCATGAGAGTGCTGCTCAGTACAGCTTCAATGGCATCTCTGTCGAGGAGGAAACTAAACGGAATGACTTTCCTTGGATGGTCCTTCACCAAGCCACCGTAGAAACTGCAGTGTTCATCACAAACAATATACCACAGATTTAGCTTTTCATTCTTTTTTTTTCATTTGTCTTGAGGGTTCTGCTGGAGAAAAAAAGGAGCATACAGAGTGGAAAGGGCTCCCCTGAGGAGAAGCTACGGCAGTGGTTTATTTTTATTTATTTATTTTTCAGGGACAATGCACACTAATTAACAGTTACACTGTAAGTGAGCCAGAGTTAGCCAGAGAGGCTAATTTCCATCTGCTGTCCCCGGCCAGATGTTTCAAGGCAGCCTAAAATAACAAAATCTCAAATTGAAACAGAGTTAAAATTCATAGAGAAACAGACAGCAACATATAGATAAAACTGAAACACAGCAAAAGAAAAGTGTACGACATTAAAGCAGCGCAGACATAACAGGTTTCAGCATGCGTCACGCAGAACAGACCCACCTACAGGACAAGCACATGTAACACTGAAGCACTTAACATACACATCAAAAAAAATGGAAAATAGCAACACTGATCAAGACAAATGCACATATAGGAAAAACAAGCAGGCAGGACAGACAGTACATCAATGGTAGCACACCTGATTGGCAACAAGCCATTTCTTTAAGTGATGCTTGAATGTTTGGTACGTGTTTTGTGTGCGTATGTGTGGTGGCACAGCAATCCACGAGTGAGCTGCCGTCACAGAGAATGTAGATTTACTGAATGAGCTTGACCTATGTGGAATGACACAATCACCTCTTGAAGCAGATCTAGTGAGTCTGCTGCTTTCAGTGCTTTGTTTAATAAAATCACGAAGTGGAGGTGGGGCCATACCATGTAAAATTTTAAAAACCAGACACACATCAGTGAATTTAATGATGTCCTCCCAACTCAGGATCTGGTGTTTGGTGAGAATATTGCAGTGATGGTGACTTTTGAGTTTTTTATCAAGTGTTTTTAGGGCTTGTTTATGGAGAATATGAATGGATTTTAATGTCGTGCTGCTGGCTTGTGCCCAGCTGGTTAAGCAGTAGGTCAGATGGGGGACAATCTTTGCATTAAAATACAATTTTGCAGCCCGCATGGTGAGACAGTGTCTGATATATCTAAAATTCATGAGATTAAATTTTAAGACATTTGTCACATGTTTTACCTGTTTTTTTAAAGAGAGATTAGAATCAATAAAAATTCCTAAATATTTAAAATCTGACACTACCTGTAGCCTCTCACCAGCAACATAAACATCTGGCTCCAGTGACACTTTGCAAGCTCTCTTTGTGAAGAACATACAAACAGTCTTTTTAACATTTAGGTGAAGGCAGGAATCTGCAAGCCATTTAGTTACATTTGTCAATGTGGACGTGAGTTTAAGTGCAGCTTGTTCTTTGTTCTTTGCGTGCACATAAATCACTGTATCGTCAGCGTACATTTGAATATCACACCCATCGCAGACACCCGGCAAATCATTAATGTATAAACTGAATAGTAAAGGTCCTAAAATAGAACCCTGGGGTACACCCACGTTAGATCTTAGAGTAGATGATGTAACATCACCCACTCTGACACACTGGGTTCTTCCTTCAAGGTAGGATTTCAGCAAGGCAAGAGACTCTTGGGAAAAGTTAAAATTTGACAGTTTGTTAATCAGGACAGTATGATTAACCGTATCAGAAGCCTTCTTCAGGTCAAGAAAAACCGCTGCTACTACCCCCCCTTTATCCATTTTAAGCTTCACATTCTCTAAGAGGAAGCAGTTGGCTGTTTCAGTGGAATGATTAGCCCTGTAACCAAACTGCATAGGATGCAGCTGATATGGAGAGCCGTTGAGATGTTTAATGAGTTGCTCTGCAACACATTTTTCAGCAATTTTGGAAACAGCAGGGAGGATACTGATTGGCCGATAATTGGAGACATCGGCTGAATCTCCTGACTTAAAAATGGGTGTTACTATGGCTGATTTCCATCCTTTTGGAAACACACATTGCCTGAGAGATTTGTTGACAATGCTTGTGATCGGGTGAGCGAGTGTGCCTTTATGTTTCTTTAGGTTGGCCGTGCATTTTATGCTGCGTTCACACCAAACGCGCCGCGAATTATTCTCGCGAGTAGATTACATACAAAGTCTATGCACAGACGCCATGAGACTGTCGCGGCGCAAATCTGCGATGGCGCGTCGCGATGTACGCAAATTTGCGGCGCGATGGACGTGATGGACACGAATCCGAACGCCAAATCGCCCCGACACGCGATTTGAAATTTTTCAACTTCTCCAAAATATTCACGTTACGCCCCGGCGCGATAGCCTATCAGCGTTGAGTTGCTCCCCTCTACGAACCGAAGAATACGTTTGAATAACACTAATGTATTTGGAAAATGCAGAAGCTTAAATTGTGGTAAATGTAATGTTTTCGGTGGAGACACCGGTCTGTCCGTCTGTTCTGCGATGTTCTGTTCTGTTCTGCGATGCTATGCTAAACTAGCTTAGGAAGCAAAACAACACGCACAAACTCACACTACATTCTCCCCGCAGCATTTAGCTGTTCCCTACTGATTCCAACAGGGCTAAGCAATCGCCACACAATCCCCATTTCTCCAGACCATCATTCTTGTTTGTAAAAGAAAACAGCCCAAACTGATTCAATGATCCGGACCCTAACCCCACGAAGGACGGGATGCTCCGTAATTAACGGACAATGCATATGGTCAAAATCGATGTAATTAACACAATGACAAGAGCGAACTCACAAGAACCGTCACACATATTCACAACAAAGCATGACAAAACAATCCAGCAACGCTCACATTAAAGAGCAAGGGCCATTCAAATAGTATTTACATCAGGGAACAATATATAATATACATATCTAATATCCATAAAGACACGATAGGCAAAATTAACACACTGCAGATATAAAGAAAACAAAAGCAGTTTCACTTACCAAATGCTGTTCTATTTAAATACAAAGTCCATCCTTCTTTGTAAACAAAGAGGTCAATAACTCGGCTGTGCAGTACATCCTGCGTTTCAGTTCCAGCAAGAGGTTCTTTTCAGTATTTCCCTATTCTTCCAACTGCTCAGTTGGCACAACATTGTGTGTGTCTCTTGTTTATTGGTATACGCTGAGAAGTTTTTCTGTAATTAGCATCAGCATGAAACACAGACAAACTTACTTGACGGACTTCTATCAAAAGCAGATGTTTAGAGAGAAGCAGGAAATAATTCATTCCACCACACTGGCGGCAGGAAGCAGAAAGGAATGCATGCTGCACAATCCACTCCGTCCAAATGAGTCTCCAGGGGAATCAAAAGCAGAAAACACGTAGTTAGACAATACAGGCTAACGACAGCATCCATTACACATCACATCACAGAGAGGATGATGTACCTCGGGGACTTCACATTGTTACTGTTCACAGGGACGTCTTGACTCTCAGTGGATGTGGAAAGAAGAACAAGCTATGAGTGTACTAACGAGGTGAATTACTCCGGCTTTAGAGACAGTGAGGGATTAGGGAACGGACCTACCGGCACAGGGCCCACGTTGTCAGGAAAGTTAATCAAATGACTAGAAAAGAGACATCAAGCAACAGCAGAGCATTACAACTACAAAGACATTAGCACAAAAAGACAGTAAATAAAGTAGAAGGAGCAGTTCATAGGTTGGTACCTGTCTGACACTAAAACAGGCAAAGGGTTGTTTGTTACCCCCCTGGCATTTTGAAATGCATGTTACTCTGTTAAAATGAATCCCTTACATCTCTCACTTCATGACTTTACTAAAATGTGTGTATTAATCATCGAGTGAATGTTGGAGGCTGTGGGAAAAAATAAATAATTTCTACCTTAAAGTGCAGGTGTGTGTTCCTAACGTCAGGGACACACATCACACCAACGAGCAGTTCATTGGGGAAGGCTTGGATTAAAAACAATGAGTTGATGTTAGCTCATGCTCCTCTTCATGTGCATGGTTCAAATGGTTATACACTTCAGAGGTTCCCCTTATAAGGGGCCACTAGTCACGTGGTCATTTGTGTCATACTTGGACCAGTGAACACATATTAATTAATAATGATGTCACATACCCCGTGAAACGTCAGAAACCTGGGATAAAATCGTATAAAAGACATTTGAACATACTCCAAACACAACTCAGTAGTCAAACTTAGCATAACTACAACACCATATTCATATTTCGCCAGGAGTGTACACACTCGGGACATTTCCGGACTTAGCAATCATGGCTTGATGCAAACAAACAAACCGATATAGCAGAAATCACGCCAACACCACAACGATTACGGACATATCCGTAACATTTCTCTCCGTCATACTATCGCTGAGATATGAGGCCAACAGACACCAGCAACACAAATCATATTATCGCTTTATGATCATAAATATCACTTACTATTGTCGTTTTGAAGCCGAACAACTATAATCCCCCGCATTTTTTCGCTGGTAAACAGTCAATGTACTTCCTGCCTTGCAGCAGGGACACGCCTTTCCTTCGGAGGGGGTCATTACGCCCCACAGGGCAAGGCTTAACATGATTTGGGTCCCAGACACTGCAAGTCACTATTTTCGGAGACTTGATGATTTTGACTGGCTAACAGTGCTGTCACTCATTTTCAAGTGATTAGCTCAATTCTATTGGAGCTAACGAATACAGAGAGGTATGTACCATGGAGGTCGGCCAATGGGAGCCAGAGGTATTGTTCTGCGTAAGTATAAAAACTAGGAGCACGCGGCCAGCTGGCATTACGCACAGCTGAACACACTCAGTTGATTACAGCTGGAGCTTGCTTAGACAGATGAGATTTCGGCTGCCTTTTCACCGTTCGTTCATTTTTAGGATTACCGGTAATTAGTAAGATGTCGAAACAGAAGACTTACAAATATAATATAAAATAATATAATATTAAATATAATATTTAAAAAAATATTATTTATTTTTTTTTTCCAAAAAAAGCCAGAAATTGCTGCATTTGGATGTATTTAACACCATTAGTAATTTATAAGTGAAATATGTAGTTTAGTACATGAGGAAATTCAAATGGCACACATGGCACACATGGTGCCCAAATGCACATTTTGGAAATCTCGCCTAAACTTTCTGTACTAACACTTCTCTCATTTTGTTCTGCTTCACTTTATCAAAGTAAAATTTTGCAGAGAGACTGTTCACATATATGTGCTATGATTTGGGAGATGTTTTAGGCTGGGGGCTGCATCATTTCAATGAAATAATAACAATGAAGGGGCTTTTTTTTCAGGCGAACCTGAAATTTTTCAATTTGAGCTGTGTGCCATGTTCATTTACTCTTAACCAGTAACTTATACACTGATATTTACACATCTGAACAAATCTCACAAGTGTTCCTTTATTACAACACACCAAATTATTCAAATAGACCTTGTGCTTGCAAAGATGCACTCTTTTGAGTTTGGGTATGCAATTTTCGAGCAGAGGCCTAAAAATAGGGCTAGGGATTAAGAGGTTAAGGAATATAAAAATGCTCTTCACTTATTTTGTCTGCAATAAGGCACAGTTGTAAAATGAATAAACTTTATAAACACGATTTTAAAAGCTTGTATATAAATGTATGTCTGGGTGGTGTTGGAATGTTAGCGGTTCTCGTGTTTCACTACCAATAATATGACGCAAAATGGCAACTTAAGACAGACAGGCTACACAATGATGCTCCTATATGGACCTCTGTACCCATGGTGCCTTTAGCTGATTCTTCATCTAATTCTTTCCTCTGCTGTGATGTCACTGTCAGCCTCTCTGTAAATGTGCACTGGTGCTCCTCTAGGTGGCACTACTGCGTCACACTTCCACACCTCCCTCCCAGGACACACACACACTTCCACACATCCCTCCCAGGACACACACACACTTCCACACATCCCTCCCAGGACACACACACACACACTTCCACACATCCCTCCCAGGACACACACTTGACGGTACATTTCCTGCTTTTTCACCAAATTATTATTCCTCACCAGCAGGGACCCTCAGGCAGAAGGTGGGACTTTAATATGTATATTTTCCAATGGCCGAGCCACATTTAAGTGTTTCACAAACAGGGATAATTATTAGTGAATGGCGGATTGTGAGCACTCCCTGCTGAGCCCTTTACCTTCCATAGCTTTATTTCCCCTTCCTGCGCCTCCCTCAGACCTCTCTCTACAGTGCGGTTTAATTGCAGTAATCTCCAGTAGAACAAGGGGCATTACAACTAGTGAGGCCTGTGACAGCTGCTGAGTGTGTGAACACACTCGCTCTCACAGAGGAACCAGCTCTGCACCCTCCCATGGACGCAGGGCCACAAACCCAGCTGCTTCTACAAACATCACCTCTAATGAGTGGAAGGTGGTCGTGGTTTTACCCTGAGCAGTGGTCCGACTGACCACTGATCACTACGATGACTTCTGAGACATTTATGATGATTCTGCTCCGGCAGGAAAGTAAAGGTTATTGGTTAAATAGAAGTGGAGTATTATCAGTCAAATGTTCTTATTATGGCGGAGGAATGACTCCGATCATTGTTAAGTTAATTGTGAGGTTATTATCGGGTTAAATGCAGAGGTCAGATTTAATGTATGTACATGAAGAATGTGATAAAGTACTTGACCGTACTTGTATCATCTTTTCTCGTCTTCTGACTTTAACACTACATGTCATCATTCATCCATTCACATCCATTCATTCACTGATGACAGGGCTACCATGCAAGGTGCCACCTGCTAAATATCCGTACCCATTCACAGCAGGATTGAGTTCTGTTGGTCCGGCCCAGGGGCGGACTGGGGGAAAAAAGTGGCCCGGGAGTTACTGTCAGACCGGCCCACTCAATACACGGCGCGTTGCCCACTCAATGCATCGTGATTCATGATAAAGAATTAACCTCCTGTATCACAGCAGAACTCAAGGAATACTTGGATATCAATACCTCGGCCGAAACGTCATCTCTTATATTGTGGGATTGTGCCAAAGCATACACCAGAGGCCGTATTATTTAATTTACTTCTGCTGGGAGAAGAGGAAAAGAGGCTAAACAGAGAGAATTGGAAGATAAAATAAAAGACTTGGAACATAAACATAAACAATCTACGTCGGCCAGTCTCCTAAAAGACCTAAACACAACCCGGAGAGAACTCAACAGCCTATTATCAGATACAATGAGGGAAGCTTAAGATTCACAAACCAAAGATACTATGAACACGGTAACAAGGCAAGCAGATTATTAGCATTTAGATAAAGAAAACAGCAATCATCTAATACGGTGCAGAAAATCAAATCAAAAGAAACGTTTGTTACAAAACCAGATCAAATAGCAGAATCCTTTGCAGAGTTTTACGAATCTTTATACAAAAACACGGATACCTGCTCTGATGATGCAACACTTAGAGTTCCTAAATCCTATAAAGTTAACTGAACTGACAGAATCAGCAGCTAGTTAGATGAGCCTATTGAGGAATGGGAGATCAAGCAGGTGATCTCAATGCTCAAATATAATAAAAGCCCAGGACCAGATGGATATATTAATGCATTTTATAAAACCTTCAAGGATATGTTATCACCACTGTTGCTAAAAGCATACCACCATGCATTAGAATCTAAAACTATGGCACCGTCTTGGACTGAGGCAACTAGAGTGGTAATTCATAAAGAAGGTAAAGACCCCACAGAGTGCCTATCACTGCTGAACGGGGACCTGCGCATTCTAACGGCAATCTTAGCAAGAAGAGCTCCCTCTGTCCCTGCTCGGTCGTGTTGAAATTATTCGCATGAATGTTCTGCCAAGACTTCTCTACTTATTTCAGATGCTACTGTTAGGTCTGGAACAAAGGATGAAGAGCTGCAAGGCCGCAGGACCTCTCTCCGCTGCGAACGTCTTACAGTGCACGCACAGTGGAAAAATGAGCTGGAACCGGGTCAAAATCAATAACAATATTTAATGTACTACACGAAATTCACTTACAAACTGAATTAACTATCAATAGTAATGTTCTCGAGAGCAGAGACCACATACACGCATCACCTCACAGTCCGGTGGATCCGGTTAGCTGAAAAAGCGAGCTGCAGTGATCTGAGGTTAACTCCCTTGACCATTGTGTTTTGTATCCCCTGTGTGTCGGAAGTGTCCGAAACTGTCATAAAACATCTGAATGATCCTCCGTGGCGATCAGTGATTGGCTCCATTTCAATTCTGTCCCCTCCCATTATCGATCTTTTAGCGAAACATCTTCTCTCCTTGCAAAACATCTCGACTCCTCATCTCCGTCGCGGTCAGATTTGGCTTTTGACCGATCTCCACTGCCCCTCCTTCATCGATGGGGTCGCCTCCATTTGCTGCTGCATGTCTGTGAACCCTCTCTTAGAATCCCTGTCTGACCCTTAAACTATTCTTACAGTGTTTTAATACCTTTAGTGACTATACTTTTATGATTTAATACACTCAATTAGTTAATATACTGTAACACGTAATATCTTCTATAAGCAAGAATATTGTAAACATATTGTGACTAACATATTATTATTATGACACTTCTACTCATCACTAGGGGGGTTATTTCATCGTACTTATATGTTTAATACTGTAATTCTCCACACTACCTATAGAAATTCCAAAACCAATTTTTGATAACCTGGATAAAATAATTTCCAAATTTATCTGCCAAAAAAAGCGTCCTAGAATTAGACTTAAAACCTTACAGCTATCTAAGCTAAATGGAGGCCTTAAACTTCAAATATTACTTCTGGGCTGCACAAATGAAACCTTTGATAGCGTGGATTCAGAATAACACAAACAATCGCTGGCTTAATATTGAGAAAAATGTATGCCCAGAGCCCTTACAAATTTTGCCTTTTTTAGATGCACCCATAAAAGAAGTGGCAGAGTGGACTAAGATCACTCTTAAAATCTGGAACAAAATACAGACATCTTGGGCTTCCTAAGTTAACTTCATTATTAACAAGTATTGGATCTATGAAGACCTTCACACCTAACAATCTAGACACGGGCTTTAGAAAGTGGTCAGACATGGGACTGGTTTACCTCCACCAGCTATTTAATGAGGACAACCTCAAGACATTCGAGCAGCTGAAAGTGGATTTTGATCTCCCCAAAACAGATTTATTCAGATACCTACAATTGAGAACTTTTCTAAGAACACACAAAGACTGGGGAAAGTTTGTGAAACATACGCCTATAGAAAGGTTTTTAATAGAAATACAGATGGGGAACGAAGATAAGAAAACAATAAGTAAACTACATAACGTATTTCTATCTATGAATCGACATAATTCCGTACTGATAAAGCAGAGATGGGAGGCGGAAATGAACAGGATCATACCACAGAATACCTGGGAGGAAATATGCACAGAGGCACACCTAGTTTCAAACTCAAACACCTGGAGAGAATTTAAATGGAAAATAATCACCAAATTCTTGAGAACACCAGAAATAGTAGCCAAGATGGGCCCAACACATTCCAACTTGTGTTGGTGGAACTGTGGAACACGTGCAGCCAATCACACACATATATTCTGGCTATGCCCTCAGTTAAATGCATCCTGGAGAGAAGTCTTTGACGCCCTCAAAGAGATATTCCAACAGGACATCCAACAAGACCCCACAGTAGCACTATTGGGAGCGATACCTGAAGGCCTGGATGGGAGGGCCAAAAAATACCTTCTGAACATACTACTCACAGCAGCATTGAAGGGTATAACCATCAGATGGCTAAAACCGGATCCCCCTACATACGATATATGGATCCAAAAAGTATGGGACATCTATCAAATGGAGCGAATCACATATTCATTAAGGCTCCAAAAGCCTATCTTTACTAAACGATGGGGTCCTGTCATGGCATTATTGATACAATGAGGGTTATTGTTGGAATGCTGTTAAGCATTCCAACTATTGTTCTTCAAATCTTTATTCCACCATTTCTTCCGTCCCCGTTTCGTCGCAACGCTTCTTCTCCTTCATATTTTAAGCTACAAAAACCGTTCAACTATCAAAATGTTCAGCTCTTTCAGCAGAGGGGTGCTACATCTCTTCATATGTCTAACCTTTAAACTTTTTGCATTATTAAGCTTTTAGCAACTTTTTTTTGAATGGGTTTCCATGGAGAAGCTTTTGAAATCCTCTTAAACTTCTTCAACTTTCAAATCCATTAACTTCCTCATACTTTCAGCTACAGACACCATTTTAACTTTCAAATGTTGAGAAAACCCTAAACTATTGCCGGAACATACAGTTTTCTGATATCTTTTTAACTTTTTGAACTGCAGCAATTTAACTTTTATGATTTTTCAGCCATTTTCTGACTTTATAATGGGTGTGTAATGCACAGCTTAGAGTGCGTGATGTCACCGCTAGAGTGAAGAGCAGCTTGAGATTCTTGTGAAAAAAACATTTGTGTTTTGCCACTGTGTCCACAATCTTCACTCTTCATGCATAATTTCTGGATGTAGAAGTAGCTAATATTGTCCTTGTCGTATAACAATTACTGTGGAATCCCACAGATTTACACATTTGACACCGAAGCCGTTAATTGAGAGGAAAACCAACTTTCTGCTCCATAGAGACCAATGTTAAATTCTGCTTCAAAAACATCTTCCACAGAACACGGTACCCCATTTCTAGATCGCCAGTTAAGCCACATTTCTTACACTACAGACACAATTTTTACAGGATCTGTTCTTCGACTCAGCCTTCCTCTCAATTATTAATATCAGAGCAATAGGAGCTACGGTTATGGGAGTTTTGATGATTTATTGAGAGGTGTCTCCATGTGTTATCTCCATGAAATGGCTTCAGGCACACAGGTGTTCACGATTGAGCCAGTAATCAGTGATGTTTATAAACACACAGACTCACAGACACACACGCACATACACTTCTCTCTCTCTCTCTCTCTCTCTCTCTCTCTCTCTCTCTCTCTCTCTCTCTCTCTCTCTCTCTCTGGTAAAAAATGTTTTAACATGTCCTCCTCATATTCTCTGATGATATATGCTGTTAGAAAGTTCATTTTCACAGGCGTCTGGATGTCTGAACACATTGACATGTTCGTTCTGATACAGAGGTCACTTTCTATCTTATTCTGGACAAGCGACCAGAGTGTTCTTAAGTAATCAACTGTTCTTTCTGTTAGCCTAAACATTTGCTGAAGACCTACTGTCTGTGAGAGTTCGCACCAGAACACTGGCCCCCACCTGTCTTCCCTGTCTCCTCTGTCTTATCTTGTCTTCTCTGTGTTGCCTGTACAAATATCTTGTTTTGATTTGCTGTCCCCAGAGCATGAGCACATTTCTGACGGTTCTTCATGTGACTCCACCTGGGTTTCTGACGTATTATTTCATGTGATTTTATGAGGAGAACGAAGTGACATTTTACGATTACGATTTTAACTCAGAATAATGGAGCTTTTTGAGATCGTAACATTGATCGTGTCTCTACTCAAATAAGATGCGTGGTTAATTACCTTTATACGTGAATTCTACTTGATAGAATAAGATTCGTCGGTAATAAGGTAATACGTGAATTAAAAAAAAAAAGAAGAGGTTTTTTGAAATTCTTATCCTATGAGTGAAAGAAGCAAAGGTTTTTCTGAAGTTTTTTACCTATGTGTGAAAGAAAAAGGGTTTTGTGAAGTTTTCCTATGCATAAAGAACCTCAACTTTGCAGAAACACGGAGAGTCATGTTTTAAATGTCTTCCATACTGGTCAAGGGAGTTTGGGTTTCTGGGATTTAGAAGATAAACTGAAAGGAATGAAAAGAGTGGAAAAAAAAGCCGCTCTCGCTCTCGCTCTCTCTCTCTCTCTCTCTCACAGTCATTCAGGGCCCCGTGCCCTGAGCAAAGTCGAACAAATGTCCTATTAGCCAGCCTACATTAACAAGATGATTGATGTCAGGCTATCTCGGTTCCTGCAAGGCTGATCTGCTCTCAAACAGTCTCGTTAATTCGAACCAGACGATCAGGATGATTGCGTGTGCTCGTCCCACTTCAAAAGGGGGAAGCGTCGATCACCGAAACCATGATTTTCTAACAGTACAATGGCAAATAAAGTCAACGAAAGAGCCTCTTTTTACTCCGCTGACGAGCAGCATGATGAACGCATATGAGGATTTCAAGACCATAATCACGGCAACATCGAACACCGCCACCGCTGTGAGGGCTAGACAGGAAGCACGGCAAAATATCACAGACAAGTTAAATGCATAAGTGTTGGGAAAATGTATCAGCTAATTGTAATGCCTCATCACCCCAATCAATCAGATTATATGTCTTTAAATGTGCCTGCTGGCAGTAGGCTTCATGGAATGCATCATCGAATGAAATCTTATAGCGAAAATAATTATCTCAACTCTTTCAGAATAAGTAGATAAAAACAAGCCCAAAGAGGATCTAACTGATACTCATTAATATGAGGATATATGTACTGTATGCCCTTATGTATCATGTAGCCTACTATATATGTGTATATACATGTATGTGTAGATTACCATATAGAACTAGTTTGAATATGTGTGTGAGAATCTGTTTATAGGCAGATCAGTATGTGTATTATTCATAATCAGGCATTCAATCAATTGAAGCAGTGAAAAGAAATAGTGTGTGATTCTCTCTATTCTTATCATGAGTCCACCATGTTCTACAATAATGATGTGCTGGTGTACTAATAACACTGTCATATCATGAGTGCTTTAACCCATGTATGCAACCAGCCATCAAGAGGACATGGGAGCAAACACTGAGCACACACACAATGCAGAATGGTGAGTCAATACTATATGCGCCTTGGTAATGTAATGAACACATCCATACGTTTATTAAGCGCCAAATAAACTTTGCGAACAGCACGGCATGCAGCGGCTTTCCCCTTGTTCTCCGCATCGCCGACACTGTACTAAAATGTAGCACTCGCAGAACAGCGCAAGGCTGCATCCAGTCTGTGGGACAGTCAGTGCTCGGCTGCGGCATGTGGTGTTCAATGTATGGCTCGAGAAGGTATTGTAAATATATGATTCCGTGTCGGCAGAATCGATAGCGCTCATATGGGAAGTCATCATGATGCGATAACGGATCTTGACGATCTCGAAGGACTCTCTCCCTATGAAACGCGAATCTCACTAATATCGCTCCTTGATCTATGGGATCTCTGAGGAAGGGAGCTGCCATTTCTTCCGGGGGAGTGACCAGCTTATCCAGCTACCCTTACTTAGCCTGCGCTGGAGCAGGTTCAAGCTTTTGGATGTGTTGCCATGGTGATTTTGCCGAACTTGCTTCGTGGAACCGACAAGCCTGATCTACGTCATCTTATCCTGAAAAGTATCCGGCTAACTAAGTTAGACACGTACGTGGCACGGGGCCCAGGTCTTGGGACTCTTTAGAGGTCTTTCCCCCATCCTCCACCCCCCCCCCCAAACACACACACACATGCCATTTTAAAATAAAAGCCCCACAGAATGAATCCTAACTGAATTGCTTGTGATGAGCCTGTCATTTAATAACCGGTTTGTGTTTATCTAACATTATGATTCTGTCTCCTCTCCCCTTCTCCCCCACACCCCACACCCCATTTCAAAATAAAATAAAATCCCCAGAGAGTGAATTCTAACTGAACTGCTTGTGATGAAGCCTGTAATTTAATAACCTCTGTTTATGTGTGTCAAACATTATGATTATGTCTCCGCTCCCCCACCCTTTCAAAATAAAAGCCCCATGGATTAACTGTATTTAAACAAGCTCAAAATTAGGCTTTTTTGTTCAAAAAATGAATGCTCTAACTACTACTGCTGCTGCTAATATAGTATTACTACTACTTCTACGATAACTTTTGCTGTTGCTACTATTACTACTACTGCCACTGCTATTACTGCTACCATCAATATTATTACTACCACTACTGCTATTACTTATACGACAACTGCTACTACTACTGCTATTCATGCTACTAAAAGTAGTAATACTACTACAGCTATTAGTATGACTGCTACTAGTACTACTACTACTGCTACATCTTCTACTGCCATTACTACTACTACTACTGTGATATTAAATACTACGACCAATACTACAGCTATTACTAATGCTTCTACTACAACTTCTACTACTACTACTACAAATATCACTAATACGACTACTAGTAGTTATTCTAATGCTACTAATACTTCTACTAATAATACTTATACTACAACTACAACTTCTACTACTACTACTACAAATATCACTCCTACTACGAGTAGTAGTTATTCTAATGCTACTAATACTTCTACTAATAATACTTCTACTACTACAAATATCACCACTGATGAATTTTTTTAAGCCACAGAAACTGTTCAAATATCAAAATGTTCAGCTCTTTCAGGAGAGGTGTGATATGACTTTTCATATTGTAATCTTTAAACTTTTTGAATTATTAAGCTTTTTGCAATTTGTTTTTGAATTGGATATCTATTTTCAGCAATGTTTTGCGATTAATTTCAGTTTTCAGCATTCCAACACTTTTTCAGCAGGAAATGCTTTTTCTAGTTACTATATGTTGCTCCATCTGGTTGAACTGATACCTGTTAACTCTCTCTATACACACACTCTCTATCCATACACCATCCTCTCTGAAAAGCATATATAGCACCTACAATACTATATTCAGTAGTGGACAATTGTTATTTCTTCATCCCTTGTTTGTTTTTTTATTTATTTTTATTTTATTATATTATGAATGCATGTAATCAATCATCTATTCTTATTATTTTCCCCCTCTTTTTCTCTTGGAGTGAGCACCATCTGATGTTGTTCCTTCTGTGCGTTGTACACTGTACCTGAATACCATGTGCACCAAGACTACATACAGCTGAAAAATGGACAAAGAAAGTAACTGTCTGAAAATGCATGTTGTTATGTTGTTGAAAACTAAATAAAAAGCGAGTTTAAAAAAAAGTCCGCTTAATAATCATTTTTAAAAAACTGCGTTAATAACGATAATAATTTGCCCAGCACTAGTAAATACATTTTTTTAATTTGGCATTCAACATGCACATCCCCTACCATTGAACGCTCAGGGTTCTGTGTGATAGAAAATATATAAAAATGTATGATCAGCATTGTGTGCGTTGAGTGGTTTGTTCCAGTCACTATTGCCTACTGCTGAAAGCCTCCCTCTGCATCTCCAGCCGACATTTTCAAATTGACCTTCATTCTGTTTGGGGTTCCAATATATGAGGTTGTGCTATAATAACATTCCCGACACTCGTGCGTTTGTTGAGTGAATGACTGAATAAGATTGGCCCTTCAGTCCCGCAAATAAACAATGACAAATTAATTACTGTAAATGAAAGCCGAGGAGACGAGCCGAGTGGCTCAAAGTTTATTCCCCGTCAAATGACTGTCCTGCCGTGTTCCTCATTACTGATCCTGCACCAGTCTGCACTCTCGCTCTCTCTGATTGTCTGCCGGATCGTTTCCACTGGCACTGGCTGTTGAAGACTGAGGGGGGATACTTTATTCTCTGTGGCAGAATGGATTGGCAAATCTGGAGGCCTATTTAAAATAACAGTGAGTTGTCAACTGTAATGGAAGTTAGAATGTGGAGGGAAACACCCTGGGGTCATCAAAGGGCTACTCCACTCTCCAATGCACAGTGTACATCCCCAGTCTCTTAAACTCTTTCCTTCACTTGCGTCCTTTCCTTGCGTCTTAGTCCCTTCCCCCAGGGATGCATGGAGAGACGCAAGAAAACCATGCGAGGAGAGAGGAAACGAGAAAATGTTTTTGAAGAGATATGAGACGTAATTTCCTCGAAAGCGTCAAGCGAAGCGACGTCTGTTTCTTGATCAGCTGTCAGTCGGCTTTAACAGCTAGAGAGACGTTTGAGAAGTGTGTCTGTTCACATGATCACTGTACTTAATAATATTAACTAATAATACTAATAAAGACACACAGTTATCACTGTACTTAATAATAGTAACTAATAATACCAACAGACACAGTTATCATCACTGTACTTAATAATAGTAACTAAAAATACTAATAAAGACACACAGTTATCATCACTGTACTTAATAGTAACTAATAATACTAATAAAGACACACAGTTATCATCACTGTACTTAATAATAGTAACTAATAATACTAATAGACACACAGTTATCATCACTGTACTGAATAATACGAACTAAAAATACTAATATCTAATTAAAGCTGCAAGCAGCATTGATCGGGACCTCGCAGCTTGACGCACGTCGAGGGTACTGGCAGCACCGGACGCGGCCTTGCATTTCTGTGCGCCTGGAAATTGCCAAAACGATGGCTGACTTCCGGTGGCGTTTGTTTACAAGATTTAGTCCGCTGTTAAATGTTGCAAACCGAACAAAGGGGCAACTGCAACATTGTATCATATTAATCCCTGAATCAGAACAAAGCAAACGAACTACGGGTGTGACAACGCCCTGAAACACTGCAACAAAGTTTCAATAAATTTCAGTTACACAAGGCGTCACTTTTAAAGAGCAATACGGATGGCGAGGACACAGGCTCAGAGGCAGATTGCATCACATTTAATTTACAATTAATGACCGACTAATGTAGCCAGGATGTCTTCGGACAAAGCATCGATGCGGCGAGACACAGTGTTGTTGGACACCGGGATCACGTCCAACTGTTTGCTTCTTTCTCCCCAATCATACATTCCACCATCTCTCTGGATACATGCTCAACAGCAGTTTCAGTTAGTGCCAGGCATGATGTTGATTATATTGGTGTGACGAAGCTGCGAAACATCCTTAAAAGAAGCAGCTGGCAAGCACACGTCTTCGGCGATTGTGTGCGGTAGCCCCTTTCTGACCAGATATGAAGCCCGTAGTGCGTAATTTATAGACCCAACACATGAATGAGACTGCAGTTGTTTTTGGCTGTTTTGTAACTCCTCCAATTTCGATATAAAAAATGTAAGGGGCTTTTGACTTGCACTGGCATGCTTGGTGTTCAGGTGGCGACTTAATAAGAGGGCTTCAGACAGCTGTTAGCCTCCTCTTTTTTCACCTTGACTCGATGGGCCGATGTGCTCCCGATTTGTCTGTGCTATCCCTTCCTCCTTTTCGGTCTCCTCCGTCTCATCTTCCTCTGACTCTGGCTCGGAGAGGTGCTCAACGCACCTCTCCGTTCCCCTCGCCTCCAATTCCCCTCTCTCTCTCTCTCTCTCTCTCTCTCTCTCTCTCTCTCTCTCTCTCTCTCTCTCTCTCTCTCTCTCTCTCTCTCTCTCCTCTTTTACGACTGATAGCTTCAGATGTCCCACCTGACAGTTTCCCCGATTTCAGCCAGTTTAGCATATTTAAATTAATGTTGCTGAATGCATGAAGTTCGCTGTTAGCTGACGTTAGCTGCACAAGCTAGGCTGGCTAGTGTGTACGACTGGCGGCAGGCGCAAGACTGCTGGAAGGAGCTCAAGTGCATTTATTAAATTGTACGTTTTTAATTTTAAATCTTACAAAGGGGATTTTTATAATTCATGTTTTTATTTTGTGAAAAATCCCACTTTTTAAATTTTTTATTTTTTTTTAATATTTAATATTATTACACCATCAGACCGCCATTACACTTTCCCTCTCGCGCACCCCCTAGAGGCACCACACTTTGGGAATCCCTGGTTTAGAGCACAGAACCCTGAGACCTTTTTTTAAGTCTACATGTGATCAGTGGTGTATAGTAACGAAGTAGAAATACTTCGTTACTGTACTTAAGTAGTTTTTTTGGGTATCTGTACTTTACTTTACTACTTATATTTCTGGTGACTTTTTACTTTTACTTCACTACATTTTGCAAAGAAAACCGATACTTTTACTTCACTACATTTCCCCTGAAACCTTCGTTACTCGCTACAAAATCAAATCTATCTTTTGAAACAAAATGAATCATGAGAGCAGCGTCGGGGACTGTGGTGGAACACAGAGTGCAAGCCAGCAGGTTTGGTGAATCAGTGGTCCTAGCAGCAAGTTAAATCATTGGTTAGTCACGTTAATGCGCAATTGCAAACAAATGCTCTCAAAGCCGCGGTGTTTTGATTCCCAGTGATGCCAGGATGCTATATGCTACAATGCGACAACTGGCCAGCCAGCGTTTCTCCGATTGGAGTGAGACGAGGAGAAAATGTGATGTGGTGATCTTCGCAATAGAACATCTTTGATGTGTCGAGTCTTGGCCAATCAGCGTTCAGATGTGTACAGCGTCTTCATTTCCCTCCGTTAAAGTTTAAATTACATTATGTTCCGTTACCTGTTAACGTTCCTCATAATCGCGATTTAGAAGGAAAAAACGTAACGTGATGAAACATGCAGCCCCCCCCCCCCCGTGTTCCGGTTCAGTTCACGCGGTCACTCGTTAACGTTAAACCGGAACACCGGCGCATCTGGTTGCAGGTTGTTTGTTTTAACTCAAAGTAGAATGAGGCGACTTCGTGGTCAGAATAACTTTTATGATAACGAAACATGAGGCCCAGATACTGATGACATGATGAGGCCAAAGAGCTTCAGGGAGAGGAGGCTGTCTGTAGCGCACCTTGACGCAAGGCTGAGCTGTGAGTGGAGCTAGGCCTGGATAAAGGTGGAGCTGGGCCTGGATAAAGGTGGAGCTGGGCCTGGATAAAGGTGGAGCTGGGCCTGGATAAATGTGGAGGTCTAAACAGACGTGAGTACAGCTTCCTACTGTCACAGTGTTTTAAATACATTGATAAGGCAGGGTATGCTAAATGCAGCCTCTGCTCCAAGGAGATGAAGTACAGCAACAAGGGCTCACATGTCCTCTCATCACACTGTTCACACTGTTCACTGTGATGACCACAGCCAGTGGACTAACAGTACCAACAGTCCCACGTTGCTCCCAAGAACCCTGAAGTAATGAGAGAGGGTTAAGGTGCCTGTATCTTCATTTCAGCGGGTTCATTTAAATAATTGAACTGGATTGAATGCATATTAATTGCAAATATAAGATAGGCCACAATTCTAACAAATGTACAGTAACAGTAGAAGTTAATATTAAGCCAACGAATCACTTTCTTTGTACAGGCGATGGTTCTCGCTACTCTTGCTATCTTCGTTTTTATTTGACCAAAACGTTTGAAAATGAGACCTCGGTCTCAATGGATTTTGTCTAAATAAAGGTTAATATTAATAATAGAGCAGAAATAATGATTAATGACTGAATAATATATTCGTTTTTTGCTTAAAGTAAATGTCTCATCACTTAATTTTCTTCTCAGAATACACCAGAATGCTACATTTTAAACCTCATATTTAAGATCAATTTTGATATTTGAGTCATGTTGTGGATGATCAGATGGAGTTATGATGGCAGCAGTCGCCCAATTGCAGATTCAGCTTGAGCAAAACCTTTGCCTATTGTGTTCAAATCAGGCCCATAGGAGTTTACAAGGCACCGTCCTTTCTCTGAACACTGACCTGATGCATCAAGTGGATATGTTTTGCTGAACATAATATGATGCATTGGCCTCTACATCCTCTAGTCGGAATGAACATACTTATAAACACACTGTTACAACTCCTTCATAGTGTCATATTGCTTTTCGGAGAATTATGATGATAAGTTCATGGTAGATGCAAAAGTATACTTATGTACAATATATTATGTTGAACATTGTTGCTCCTGGATGGATCACAGCCAACCCAGTTATGTTCAACACAGCTCCATGTCCTTGGTCATGGT
Organism: Lycodopsis pacificus; assembly: GCA_028022725.1. Lineage (NCBI taxonomy): Eukaryota > Metazoa > Chordata > Actinopteri > Perciformes > Zoarcidae > Lycodopsis > Lycodopsis pacificus. Next base: position 24,774,285 of record CM051701.1, read on the forward strand.
GGCCACAGCACTTAAAAGAATAAACTTCATAATTCTCAAAATTCTGACCCTTTGCTTTTTTATTAACAGCATTTACTTGTACTTTTACTTTCAATGAACAGGTTATGATGTTCATTTAATGTTCAGGTTATGATGTACATTTAATATTGTTGTGTAAAATAATATACGCTTTACTTGTATGCTGATATTGCGGAATTGTGGGGTCACATGTAAGTGGGTCAAATACTCAGAGGAGGGCATTCTGGCGCCTGCTCGTACGATAGAAACAGATACTGTGGCCCTGGAAGGAGACGCTTGCTTAAACCGCCATAACAAGGGCGTTCCTCTCTTATCTAGTCCAGCAGAGACTTCTGCAGTAGCTTAGAATCGCACCCTTTCGGCGCCTCGAGTGCTAACAACATGCACGCACACTGATGATGCAGAGAAGGAGGATCCGGGACGTGAGCCAGTGTGGGTGGAGAATACTCGGTGCTCCAATGGGCTCTCTGACAAGCTAACAACAGAGCCGCCCCCTACTTTGTATTCCACCAATGGCTTCCACAAGAAGAACCTATTAAATATGATGCGCACTCTGTTTAAGCGCCTTTCTTATCTTTGGCCCGTGCACGTATAACTGCTGGGCATAATACTTCTGTTACAAATAAACCTTATTGCTTGAATTGAGCTAAATGCCTCGAACTCAGTCTGTACATCCGAGTTTCTCCTCAACAATATCAGAAAAGTACTTTTGTACTTAAGTACAATAAATATCAGATACTTTAAGACTTTTACTCAAGTAGTATTCTAAAAGGTGACTTTTTACTTTTACTTGAGTAGTTTTCCAGTAAGGTATCTTTACTTTTACTCAAGTATGGCTTTTGAGTACTTTATACACCACTGCATGTGATACACCTGCTTACCAAATTGTATACACCTAGGTGAAACGTACTGCGAGGTCTGCATCGTCGAAATATTGTAGGGGGCGCTATCGAGCCGACTTGCCACTCTGAAGTATTAAAATCACATCAGATAACTACATCAGGATTTTAAATCTGTGTGACAAGTTTGGTTATGTTTTGAGCATTTTTAGCCCCTTAAAAACATCTTCGTTTTTCATGACGAAGAATGCATCGCCATGGCAACAGCTTTTCACGAAACAACAAGCTTTCAGTAACTTTTCATCACAAAGGTCTTTAGATTGTTCTGACAAATTGTAAGTTGATCTGATTATTTCCCTATGAGGAGTTCATTAAAGTAGAGCGCCTGGAAATTGCAAAAACGACACTAGAAATTCATAAAAAAAAAAAAATGGCTGACTTCCGGTTGGGTTTAGAGCATGGCCCCAAGAGACTTTTATTTAAGACCACATGTGATACATGTGCCAACTCAACAATATCAACAATATCGTCCCCATTCACTTAAAGTGCACATGGATTCACTTGAGAGTCTGCAGGCCTCTGGCTCTGTTCTTACCTAGAGACACAGAGGTGAGATCTGATTGGATAAAAGCTCTACTTAAAACAAGCTGCACTGGAAGCAGAGCAACTGAGGAAGACAGTAGCTGTACAATGAGAAGATAAGATAATGGGGAAAATATTTTTATAAATTATAATACATTTAGTGTATTTAAGAACAATTATTAAATTATAAAATAGATATAGCTTTGTGATTCTGTTTAGGCCAGCAGAGAAGGCCTTGCAGGCCCTGACGGCCCACCACTGTACAGCAGTATGATTATTTGCCGCTCTGTCACTCATCTGGACATCTTTCTTTTTCTCTTTCATTGCTTTATTTTATTTTATACTTGCCTCTTTACTTTTGTATCAACCTGTTTTATATTCTCTTTGAGAGCTTATATTCAGTTCCTGTCTAATGACTCTAATTACACCCCGTGGCTTGATATATAGTTTCCTTTTACTTTGCATAATTGAACACGTGTTGTGCCTCACAGATGTCTAAAAGTATGTGAATTGACTTTTTCGAAACCTATCCTTACATTCACTCTGTTAAGTGGTGTGTTTTCTTCCCTCCCTTTTGACAAGGTTACTGCTGCTTCTCCAAGCACTGATCTACAAATCAATAGTCCTGAGGACTGAAATACATTTCAACTGATCAACAGCACTCATCCAAATGGAAGGCCTTCTCCACGGCCTGGGATAAACTTCCAAACAATTAGTGCTCTTACAATACACAGGAGGGATACTCAGAAAAGCAGACTGAGGGTGCATCAAAGCAAAGACAGTCAGTAGCAGCAAACTGACTGCTTTACTAAAGCCTGCAGGAGAGACGAGCGAACATGGCCATGAGAACAGCCTCAGGACCACAACACCAACCCAATCAAATGATCAACCAGCAACAAGAGAACTAGATCACGTATTGGATGGACACAACTACTGCACTTCACTCGCAAACCATCTCACCACAGTTACACAGGCTGAGTCACAACTATACTTCGTCACCTCATGCCCCAAATACCAGGCCATGAGAAATGAACACTTCCCCAATATGACAAAGATACAATCTGTTTTTGAAAACATAATAGATATAGAGAAACTCCCATATTTACTTGGGGAAATGCCCAACACAGCAAAATGTATCATATCATGTAATCACCTGAGTCGGTGTGACCTGTGACACACTATATTCACTTGATTTTAATATTTTAACTGTTTGTTTCTTTGTGTGTGTGTGTGTGTACACTTGTACTGTCATCGATTAGAAAACAATATCTTGCACCTTTTAATAATGCATCATAGTGTATTTGTTGATTTTTATTTTGTATTAAGAAACTGAATGTGCAAAGTAGCCTTACTAGAAACTGATATTGTCACATAAATGTAGTAAGTTAAATGTACGGTAGTTCCCTCTGAGATGAAGTGGAATAGAAATATGAAGTTACATAAAATGGAAATGCTCAAGTAAAGTAACTGAAAATTGTACTTAAGTACATTGCTTAAGATGCCTAAATGTACTTAGTTACATTCCACTACTGCTAAAACAAGAGCACAAACATCTTCATAGATGTAGCTTCTAAATGTAGCTCCCAGACTGCATCAGAATGATGCATTGAACTTTAAAATATAAGCATGCCCCTGGACCACCTAGGGTCAGATGTCCACCTATCATCGTCTCAAAAAATCCTGTTCTCCCTTCAGCGAATGATATCTGGTGTCTGTCAGTCCAACAATGCTCAAGTGCACAACTTCAGGCCCCACTCCTGGAGGTGCAAAGAGCTCTGCAAGATGAACTAGAAATTTTCCTGCTGAAAATGCGTTGGAATGCTGAAAGCTGAAATTAATTGTGAAAGAATTGCTGAAAATTAAGAAATGGGAGACTATCTGTCTGAAAATGTTGAAGCCCGAAAGCATTTAAACTGCACTGCTGAAAAACCTTCTAGTTGAAATGTCTAACTATGGTGTCTGTAGCGGAAAATGTGTTTTCCTGCCTCACACGCACATCCTCATATTTCAATGATATGCAGAGGATTCCGGTGCCCATGGGGAGCTTGTAGTATGTGTTCATGTAACTGAGCACGAAGAGCCTCACAGCATGGACATCCTGAGAGCTCAGCAGAATTAAGATGTACACTGTGTTCCAGTAATGTGTCATGGATTACTGAAACAAACCCTTTTGGGTTTGGCACTGTTGGAAAAAGGGTCAACATCTGGTCAGTATGAATATCCACAACTGATATCATGGAAGCTCTTGGTTTGCAGTATGGGCACAAAATCACAGTACATAGTGCACACATGATGTCATACCACGAGCACACATGAATCTATGGTAATCTGTTGATGTATTAGTGCTGGGGGACATCCTGGTTGGTGGAACCCAATATGTGCATAGAAAGAAGTTACCAACCACCTCACTGGTCAGTCAGCTGATCTGTCTCCAAATGTGGGTTTCAATTTCTGCTTGTTTCATGCATTCGGTCATTTCAAAACAAACTTCCATCTTCACAGGAAAGTCAAAGTTGAAGCAACAAAACTGCTCAGTTGGGTTTAGTAATAGATTGCGGTTTGAGTTAAAGGGCCATTACTGAAGTTCCCAAGTTACGTGACAAAAACATCAACAATGACTTCTTGTTTCACACGGAGAACCAACAGTAGTGTCTTGGCTGAGAGATCACTGTTTGTTGGAACCATCAGCTGCCTCTACCGCCAACCTAGTATGTACTTTTGTGGTCTTTATACTTCCTCGTTCATGATTCCGCAGATAACATAAGAAAGACTTTCATTGGAAATCTACAAATCACGACGAGTATTTTTCGTAGGTATTGCTATGAATGCTGAGTGAGACCAGCCTGATCAATGGCAATCTGTTCCGGCATCTGTTGACGTATTAAAATGCTTTGGGACATCCTGGTTGGTGGAACACACTGCAACAACACAATGATAACCTCGGTTCACAGTGACACAGTTTAGTTGAATTCACCGTGAAACCCGTGCAAATAAGACATGAAACCATGCAACTCTCAAAGATAGCTTCTCTGTGCTCCTGTGCTATTAGCACCTATTTCAATATAGTAATATTAATATAGTAGAACACCTGGCCCCTTTCTATACTATGCATATGAGCCTCATTACAAAACCAGTCCAATTCAGAGATCAGCGCCAATAGCCGCACGCAACTTATTAGCGTCTTCAGAGAGTTGGTAGTAACTGAAGCAGACTGAATGTTCAATCCCAGATACCTTTCTCTCTGTCACGTTAACATTCCTTGCCTGAAGTTTTGAGGAATGCTTCTGCAGCTCTTCGGTCAGGACCTGTATCTCGCCGTCATTTCATTTTCTTTTCCCCTCTGCCATTGTTCTGCCTACTGTGTACAAAGGCCACGTTTATACTTTGCCTCATGGACAATTAATCAGATGGAAAACTTAAGGTTGTGTTTGCGCTGAAGTATCATTGGCGTAACATCATGTGGGAATCAAACCTCGAGACATGGGCAGATAGATTGACATTCATGGTGCTATCAGCGGTTGCAATCCATTGTTTGTGAATTCACACCTCATGTGCCAGTTTATTGGATCCACCTGGCTAAAATTAAAACAGTCTATTACAACAGATCTGTAAGAAATCCTTTATGATGGTTCTAATGTTTAGAGAGGTGTTGATTTTACTGGATGATCTTTTTGGAGGATGCCGTTTGTGGTGCTGTTGAAGGGTTCTGCGTTGTACTGACATGTGTTTCTGTTACTTGGCTAACTCTCATTGACATAATAATAGAATCGCAATGCAGGTCAACAGCTCCAAAAGGACCATAAAGTTGAATCAACATCTTTCTAAAGCAGTTCCTCACAGCTTTAGCAGGCACTGGTAATGTCTGGTCAGCTAGAAGAACAAATATTTTGGTTCATCCCCGACAGCAATGAGGCACCTGCTACCAACACCTCTAATCTAAATGAAACCACTTAATGCTCATTTAAATCTCTGAGTGCAGTTGCATGCCACGCTCTCATTGCACAAAGTGCCACTGCATGCCAGCCCCATGTCCCACTTAAGATTCGGTGTCAAAGCGACATCATGTTTATCATATCAATTCAGAAATGCCAAGATCAACAGAGACAGCAGGGGATATGGTGGAGAGCCCACTGACATGTCCTTCCACTCAGATTGCATCAGCGCTCTCCAGCTGATAGAGTTTAAGTCCCTCTCTGCTGGAAGAGGATGTATAATCAAGCCAAGTGGTGGCAGTAAAATTACAATATAACTCACGCATACGAGAGTTGTTCCCAGCTTTCCCGCCTGTCGGATCTCTTGCACCTTAACGCTGCTGCTGTGAATAAATAAGATGCAGCTCGGAGCCTCTCTTCACCGCCTCGACTGCAAGCACCAACTTGTGTTCTGAGGGCCACAGATGACTCAATGCTTCACAGACACAGACGGGGTAGGTTGTCTCTTTCGTGGGCCAGACAGCTTTGTGATGTGTAGAACATATTTATCAGAAGGTCAAATGTTCAGCACAATGAGGTGCGTCTGTTTATTTTGAACATGGCATGGTTGATGGTTGGAGTATATAGAAGCTGCTGCTGAGGCTTTCACACACAACCATCTCGAGTGTTTACAGAGAACAATCCGACAAAGACAAAATATCCAGAGAGCTGCTGCTCACTGGATATTTTCTGTTGATGGTGGAGGTCACAGAAGAATGGCCAGACTGGTTCGAGCTGATAGAAAGGGAACAGTAACTCAAATAACCACTCGTTACCACCAAGTTGCAACCTCTGGTGCTGAAAAACGAAGGCAAAGGGCTGGTGCCAAAAACTGCAGTTCTTCAAATGGCCACTTGAGGCTGATTCCAAAAGCGAGTCTATCCTCATAAGAACTTAACAGCAGAAATAAACATATTTACAGACAAGGCTTTTGGTATTATAGACAATATCCTCGCTCATGACAACTGTACACAGGCTGAATCTTTACACAACTCATCACCTGTATCACCTGGGCCCGCCTCAGCTCCACCAACGTGTCAAGCTGTGTCGTCACTGCCAAGATGGCGACTGCCAGAGCGAACCGCTTTGAGCTTCACAATTCAGAAATCTAAACGTGACGTGCCGGAGACTACGTATCTGTTTTATAAAGAAGTATGCAGAAGAGAATCTCTGAATGCACAACACGTCAAACCTTGAAGCAGATGGCCTACAGCAGCAGAAAACCACGTGCCAGTCCTGTCAGCTAACAACAGGAAACTGAGGCTACAATTAGCACAGCCTTCCACAGTTAGACAATACAAAATTGGAAAAAAGCTCTGACGAGTCTTGATGCCTGCCTTGTATTGACAGCTGAGGCTGGTGATGTTGTAATGGTGTGGGGGATATTTTCTTGGCACACTTTTTGCCCCATAGCACCACCACTCTACCCTTATCTTCCAATTTCTACTTCCAGCATGATAATGCGCCATATCGATATATATAATGATCAAATAATTTCAAATTTGTTTCTTGAACAGGATGAGGTAGTTGTACTCAAATGGCCTCCAGGGTCCAGATCTCAATCCAACAGAGCAGCTTTGGAGTGTGGTGGAACGGGAGGTTAGCATGTGCGTTTTTGGTGCATGTCAACATGCACCAAAATCTCTCTGAGGAAAGTTTATGGCACAAAGAATTGAGGCCAAAGATCGGATTGGGCAGGGGTGATGTGATTGACATGTCATTGGCAAAAATGTTGCGCAATACAACATTTTAAAATAAATGTTTTGTCATTATACTGCACAAAAAATGATCTCCAGCAAAACTGTTGCCATGTAAATAAGATGAGATGAAAGTTTTTAAAAATTGGCATATTTATACATTTTACAAAAGGTTTCATGATGATTTGTTTAAAAATGCCTTAATTATGAGTTCATTTTTTGTAATCAATTGTTTTATTTCACAAAAGTACAACAATAGACATTGCCAAAACAAACATCAGAGTGTTTATTGGTTTAAATGGAAAGACTTCCGTACATGTGGTGCTGCTGCTTGCAGGGCTTCAGACTTTCAGTTCTTTTAAGGATGTTTCACAGCTTCGTCACACCAATATAATCAACATCATGCCTGGCACTAACTGAAACTGCTGTTGAGCATGTATCCAGCTGAGCAAACGTGCTTTTATTTGGTCTGATGAATAAGTAAACAGGCGGGGGAATATGTGGAGGGAATAGAAGCTCCTCTCTTTAAGCAGCTCCATGTGTGTAGAGGAGTCACTGCAGAGCTACTGCCATGAATACTGTATGGAAAAGAGAGGGAAGGTGTGTTCATCTCCACCACCGATGGCTCGTGAATTCATCATCTCAGACAGAAAGCTGAAAATATTGTTGTTGTGTGTGTGCATATATATCTATATTATGTGTGTGTACGAGGGGCTCACATTTACCATGAGGTGGATTAGAGGTCTTCATTGTATAATTACATCCATGCAGCTACAATTAATTCATATTCACAGAATTTGCACGCATCTCTCCTTCCTCTTTCCCCGTGTCCATCCCTCTCCTCATATCTCTCTCACATTCACCTTCAACTGTCCAAAAATGACAAAAGCTCCACAATTGGTGCAATGAATCTCCAAAGTCTGCGTCGTCATTCAAAATATCCGCGTTCCGTAACGGGATAAAGTCAGTGTATTGAAAGTTTTCATTCAATGGCTGTGAGATGTTGTGACTCACAGGGCATGTCTGTGAACGCTGGAGGCCTGTGTTGTGTAGCTCAGAGAGCTGGAAGACCACACGACCTCTCTGTCGTATGTTCCTCTGGGACACCAGGCAGAACCTGCCTGTTAAGTTCTTCCACAGCGGTCCGGTCATCAGGGATTCTGATGTGTTCTGTGTCCACTTGAAAAGAACAAACAATGTCTCAGTCCTGGTCTCTGCTCCGTCTCACTTCGTGATGTCCAGTGTGCTCTGCCGTCCTGCCCCCTGTTGGCTCTCTGTGGCACTGACACAATCCATGACCAGCACACAGAGGCAGCGTCGTACAATTACCCGTTAACGTATACAGGGTTATCACTTCCAACTGTTGATGCTGCATATGCATTCTATACAACAAGCTATTGGCACAATAGCCCTGTGTTGACCAACTCTGTTTCTTTGGTGAACATTTATGAGCTTGTCCTGGAGGCATAAAAGACCTACCGATGTCTTCAGAATTTCTCATCTAGAAAAAGCCCCCCCCCCCCCCCCCCGCTCCTTGGTCCATCTGCAAAATAAGGCTGAATCAGCTGGTTCAAGTTGAAATCAAAAGTTATTTCATATCTAACAAAAGCAAATGCAGTTACAAACTGAATCACACTATGAATTACAGAAATATATATATATATATATATATTCCATTGAATAGAGATCTAATGCGTGCCACCCGACAGGCTGCTGTATCTGCCCGATGGTCTGCCTCTCTGCGGGGCATCATAGTCCTTTGTTTCAGAAGTCTCATGTTTCCCATCGGTCCCCACAGCACTCAGCTCAGGGATTGGCTGTAACCTTATCTGCTTCTCCTGTTATGTGACCTGTTGGTCTTCGGTCAGACACTTTTCAGCAACATCCCCTCTCTGAGACTGTTTAGTTCCTGTTGCAGAATGTATTACCTTATATGGTGGTGTCATAAGGTCTCTGGTTTCTCTCACAGTGCACAATACATTCAGTAACTCTCCTTTTAGTTTAAACCTTCCACAAGTAAACTTAATATCCAGCACTAGGAGCGCTTTTAAACATAGATTTCTCACACCGACCACAAGAATAAACTACTGTAAGAAACAACCATCATGGCGACATGTTTAGATGCATTAGTGCCCCAACCCCCCTGATACTGTGGGATCCTTTAAATTAGGACACATGGCAAACTTCATGAATAGTTCCATCTATTAAAATTGCATGTGGAAAACAAAGTGATTAGGAACTCATTAGGAACAAGCTGATCGACGTGATGATAATTGGAATGCTAGAATAAAGGTGTGCTGGGACCCCCACTGGTAGGGTGAGGATTAGCCACTGTCAAAAAAGGAAACGGAGAATTGGAAGAGCATTTATGCTACAACGTCTTTCTATCACAATTCTTTAAACATTTAGTCTTCCGTGTTCTGGCTATTTGCAGTGTGATTTATCTCACTTTATTTTACGAACTCATCTTGTTTATATTTGACTTCCTATAATGCCACAGGACATATTCTGTTTACGTCCATGTTCTCTAGATCCACTTCCCTGCCCATTTTGGTGCATTGCTGCAATTATTGGCGTATTACCGCCATCTGTTAATCACTGGAATGGTGAGAAACAACTAGTTGGACTGTGTGTCGCTCACACAGACAAAACAGCTCCTTAGCGCTGCTAGAGGTCTAAAGCTCCACAGGCAACCTTTAATTAAAGTGCACATGATGCACCTGAGAGTCTGCAGGCCTCGGGCCTCTCTTCTACCTAAAGACACAGAGGTGAGATCTGATTGGATAAAAGCTCGACTTAAAACAAGCTGCACTGGAAGCAGAGCAACTGAGGAAGACAGTAGCTGTGCAATGAGAACATAAGATAATGGGAAATATATTTTTATAAATTATAATACATGTAGTGTATTTAAGAACAATTATTAAATTATAAAATATTTTTTATTTATTTATTATACTATATTGATCCCGGTAAGGGGGGAATTTGTCTCTGCATTTGACCCATCCCTGTATATAGGGAGCAGTTGCCTATGACAGGTGCCCGGGGAGCCGTTAGGGGTTCAGTGTCTCGCTCAGGGACACTTCGACACAGGACACGTCCCAGCCAATCAAACTGTCAACCTTGCGGTTACCAGACAACCCTCTTAACCCAGTGAGCCACGGTCGCCCCAAATAGTTATAACTTTGTGATTCTGTTTAGGCCAGCAGAGAAGGCTTTCCTGGCCCTGACGGCCACCACTGGTAAAATGTCATTGATGCTATATTAATGCCGTGAATGTTGAACAGAGAAACTTTAAAGACATGTTCCAGGATCCAGTGTTTTTGGAGCTCGATCCATACTCGGGACCAAAAGTCTGAACAGACTGCTTTCTGCCACATCAGCTCTTTCTATACGCTACTTTCCCAACACCAGACACACAAAGTGACAGTTTAAGAGGAGGTGGAGACAAAAACAGCTAAGACAGTGAACAATGGACTTGCATTCATCAGGTGGACACAAACACCGCTCCAAAGGAATTCTAATGTTGCTTTGTGTCGGCTGGATGTGTAAACACATTTACCATAACTTAGTAAGATGATGAAATGTAAGACGTATTTCATGCTTGTTCCCCCAACAAAAGTCAATGAATGCAAGTCTCATATAGTCACTTTGTAAGTGTTTTTAGATCCATCCCATTCAATCAGCATTCTGTCGGATGATATTTCCCATGTAATAATACTATGAAGTATACACTATGTATACACTGATCTTAGCAATATAGTGCTTCGGCTTTTAGTCCACAAGAAATTGTCAAACTGGAAATGTTTCTGTCACGTTTAAATATGACAGACTGGTCGTACCATTGAACAAACCCCAGCATTCAGAGGCGCTACATGTCAAACACACACTGCTGAATATGTCTGTGACCTCTGCACAGATCCATGTTCTTGTCCTTGGGCTAAAGAGAGTGCTGAGTAGAATGAAAGGCCATTAAATATCATGTGGCCCGGGTCCATCAGACACTGAAATTGCAGCACAAAAGAGGAATTGAAATCCCCGTCCTCAGATGAGCCATGATGGCCTCTTTAAAAGGGGAAAAAGCAAAGAAGCAATGACTTCAGACTCAGCACAGTGGTGCTGTCAGCCTATAGGCGTTGACTCAGCACTGTGGTGCATGCCCGGTGCTGTCAGCCTATAGGCGGTGCTGGTGTCCGTCCCTCCCTGAGCGCTGAGGACCTCAGCTATTTCATCCTTATCGAAATGAAAAGACTTCCGTCTTCTTATATTCACTGAGCACTTAACACCGAACAGTAAAAAAAAAAAAAAAGTTGGGTCACACTTTACAAGAGGCATCTATAAAGGCTTTATAAGCTGTTGCTAATGTCTTATAAATGGTTGATGAATCATTTACTAGAGCACAATTAGTTGGTTGTTCACAAAGCTTGTTGCCAGGAAGAAAAATGTGAACTCTAACTAAAATTGAACAGACTTTTCTCACAGCAGAGAGTTCGTGTAACTATTAACATATGTGTGTATCGGTTGTTTCAGTGATGAAACCCCTGAGGTTCAGGGTGGGTGGATGGGTCACCATAAGGGGTGTCACGGATAACAAACCTCACGGTTCGGTTCGGATCACGGTTCAGGAGTCACGGTTCGGATAATTTTTCGGATCAACAAAGAAAAGGGGAGGTGACAAATATAACTTTGCTTTCCATTTATTAATTAAAGAACACTTAAAGCAAAGAACTTTGGCCTATAGTCTTACATGAAAACAAAAATATTGAATGTCCAATTTTAAACAAAATGAAATAAATAAATAAAAATAAAACATTCAAGAATACTCAATTCTGATATCCTCGTCCCTTCATCAATATTGAAAGAAAGAAACAGCTAGTGAGCTAGCTTCCACTGTTTACACTGAACTGAACTGCTGGGCAACAACTTGGGTCTATGTTTACTTCCTGTCAGGTTATGCCATTCAAATACACAATAATGTTTACCATTACTGTGACATTATTTTCAAAAAGATGAGAATATCTCCATTGTCTGGGGAGAGGGTCGACCTTTCTGTGGTGACTGGAATATTATTGGGCCTGTCTAGCTTCACTCTGATACTTCTGTCAGCACCTGAACCAGGTGTGTGTCTGTGTGACGCTCACAGAGGGGGCGTGTCTACTAAGAATCACTCCGCCGTGGTGAAAGCGGTCACAGTCTTTTCCTTCTCATAGAGGCCTGGAACAGCTTCACACTGAAGTGGGTGCGTGAGTGGATTTCGTAGCGTGGCTCAAGCATTTTAACCAGATTTAGAAATCCTTTGTTTTCTACACCGGATGGATTGTCCCCCGTCGCTGACAGACGGGATGGTGGCTCTTCATAAGTGTGGACATGCCGATGTTTTGCCGTTGTCGTGTGTCTTTCTCTTTAAATAACGCCTACATACCGTAACGGTTTTGTCCACCACCCTCATCCGTCATTATAAGTTACAGGTTAAGACAAAATGTTCCCAAACTTGCGACTTAAATGACGCCACGGCTTCTGACGTTCCTCCGCTCGCCATGACTTCACCGTTAAATGCTTCTAAGCTGCTCCGTTCACGTGAACACACCACTGCTTTATATCTGTTCACTGACCCTCTGCATTTATATTCGGGGACTTGTTACTTGAAAAGGAACAGCAGCAGTAGAACTTTATTACACACTATGATGATTACGCTGTAAAAAAAAAAAGAAAAAAAATACTCTGTTGATCACAAGTGATCCGAACCGTGAGGGCTGATCCGAACCGTGAGGGCTGATCCGAACGGATCACGGATCCGGATAACACCACTAGTCACCATGGTGATCATAGCCATGATGCAAGAGATATTTAATAATGTAATAATGAATCAACGTTTCGATATGGGCAGAAGAAGAAGAAGACGACGACTTGTGGAACATCCCTCTCACTCATCCTGATCACCGACTCAGCGGTTTATTTCCCTTTTTTCTCCGTAGCATTCTGTTACGAATGACCAACTCAAAGCAAAATGTTTCCTGACCTTAAAGTCAGGAACTTTTAAGAAAGTCTTATTTTAATAATATGAACTAATCATATCCACATGCACAAAGGAGAACCTACACATCATGTACATTACATTTGTGCTGTATTTGGGGCCTCACTGATAACATAGACACAACGATGGGCTCAGTCTCATGTTATTCCTTTGCTCAAAGCATTTGAGATCAGAGCTGCCAGTCAGGAACAGCCTCTGATTGGTCAACAGGCTCAACAGAAGGCATCATGAGATTGCTAGTGGGCGGCTAAAGATAACTGATTTCAACAAGGAAAAATAGATAAATAATCTCAAATGACAGGCAAAGATTCAGTGTTGGATGTAACTTTGATTTATTCTCAAAAGTCTCAAAAAGATACACTGCAGTTCGAGGCTGAATTACAAAGCTTCTGAACCAGATATGATCACATCACCCTCATTGGAAAGGCACAAGGGTTAGCTTCTGGGAAGAAATAAAAATAAAAACTATGCATGGCTTCATGCAGCAGCAGCAAATAAAAAATGTGACGAAATAGCGGTTGCCAATCCTTCTCTATTATCTGTCATTTTTAGTTAATTTCCCATCATTTCTAGGAACTTCATCACACAAATGCATCATTGATGTGCTTGTGAACACAAACACTGACATTACTATGACAATCTGGCAGGTGGCAGCGGTAGAAGCCTGGCGGCCTGGTGTTAATAAAGTGCTCACCCATGTTGAATGTTGAAGGTGTAAAACACAGATTTATTTGCCACTCTGCTACACTGCCAACATTTAATAGCTTGTGGGTTAATTGTTGAGAGTCCCTGGGAGAAGATCAATCATACACAGCTGAAATAATGGCTTCCTAACGGTTCATCAAGGCCACCTTCCTGCCCTGCACAGTTTATATCCACACATCATGGCCAACAACTTTCTACGTCCTTCTTGCAGATGAAGGGCGTATCAACTTCTGCAGCTCAGAGTCTGTGTAATAAATCAGGAAATCCAACACGACGTTCGGAGCGCATGATTGCTCAGTTTAGATACACTTGTAAGCATTGGCTGTAGGGAGGGGGCCGTGTGTTCTTCTATGTATTATTAATGCTCGGGGGTACTCGTTTGTTATTCATGGGAAGTGAGCCGTGAGGAGTGTGCAGGGTAGAACGGACAGTGAGTACTGGTGGGCGGCAGGGAATGATGGTGTACAGTAGCAGAGAACATTTGTAAAATCAGCCAACCAAGGACAGCGAGACTCTCTGCTCTCTACTATATTCTGAACAACAGTTACTCTGTGTGGAGGCTGCAGGAAATGGTAAGTCGGCCACACTTAACAGTTTGCAGCTATAATACCCAAAGATAACTTCTGTAACTTCTTGATTTAAAGGAGCTGAGGGTCTCAGCAGACCTGCAGCTTTCTGGGACTTTGTTCCAGATATGTGGAGCAGAAAAACTGAACGCTGCTTCTCCATGTTTAGTTCTGACTCTTGGAACAGAAAGTAGACCGGTCCCAGACGACCTAAGGGGTCGGGATGGTTCATAAGGTAGCAGCAGATCAGAGATGTATTTTGGCCCTAAACCATTCAGTGCTTTGTAAACCAACAGCAGGATTTTAAAGTCAATTCTTTGTTGGACAGGAAGCCAGTGCAAAGACCTCAGAACTGGAGTGATGTGATCCACCCTCCTGGTCTTAGTGAGGACTCGAGCTGCAGCGTTCTGAATCAGCTGCAGCTTTCTGACGGACTTTTTACAGAGACCTGTAAACACACCGTTACAGTAGTCCAGTCTGCTGAAGATAAATGCATGGACACGTTTTTCCAAATTCTGTTGAGACATAAGTCCTCTAATCCTTGATATATTCTTCAGGTGATAGGAGGCTGATTTTGTAATTGTCTTGATATGGCTGTTCAGGTTGAGGTCTGAATCCATAACTACACCTAGATTTCTGGCTTGGTTTGTGGGTTTTAACATCAGTGATTGAAGCTGAGCGGCGATTTTCAATTGTTCGTCCTTGGTACCAAAAACAATTACTTCTGTTTTATCTTTGTTTAATTGAAGAAAATTCTGGCACATCCAGTTGTTGATTTGTTCAATGCAGTTACCCAGCCCTTGTATGGGATTATAGTCCCCTGGTGACATAGTTATGTAGATTTGTGTGTCGTCTGCATAATTATGATAACACACTTTGTTGTTTTCCATAATCTGAGCTAGTGGAAGCATGTAGATGTTGAACAGAAGAGGCCCCAGTATTGAACCTTGGGGAACACCACATGTCATTTTAGTCAGCTCTGATGTGTAATCAGCTACAGACACAAAGTATTCTCGGTCCTTCAAGTAGGATTCAAACCAGTTAAGTGATGTGCCAGAGAGTCCCACCCAGATTTTTAGTCTTTCTAGGAGTATGGCATGGTCGACCGTGTCGAATGCAGCACTGAGATCCAGTAACACTAAGACTGAAATTCTGCCATTGTCTATGTTTAAGTGGATGTCGTTGAAAACCTTAACAAGAGCAGTTTCAGTACTGTGGTGCTGTCGAAAGCCTGACTGGAAAACATCAAAGCAGTTATTTACGGCCAAGAAGTTGGTCAGCTGTTGGAAAACCGCTTTTTCAATTATTTTACTTAAAAATGGGATGTTTGATATTGGCCTATAATTTTTCATCGTTGCGGAGTCTAAACTAGCCTTCTTTAGGAGTGGTTTAATAACTGCAGTTTTTAGGGTTTGTGGGAAGACACCTGAGAGAAGGGATGTGTTTACAATTTGTAAAAGATCAGTGGTCATGCAGTTTGAAATATTTTTGAAAAAGTGTGTTGGTAGAATATCCAAGCAGCAGGAGGATGACTTCAGATGTTGTAGAATGTCTTCTAGACTTCTACGGTCGATTGAATGAAATTGTGTCACGGTATTTGAATGGATGTTATTCAGAGATTGGGACAACACATATCCTGTGGTTGGTGTGGAGGCACTGACTGCTTGTCTAATTTACTGAATTTTGTCAGTAAAAAAGGAGGCAAATTGATTGCATGCCCAGGTGGATTGGAGCTCAGCAGCTACCGACACTGGAGGGTTTGTTAGCCTGTCGACGGTAGCAAATAAGGCGCGTGTATTGTTCTTGTTTTTGGTTATGATGTCAGAGAAGAATGACTGCCTTGCATTTCTAAGTTCCAAATTATAATTGCGAAGTCTCTCTTTGTAGACGTCACAGTGAACCTGGAGTTTAGTTTTTCTCCACCTGCGCCCAGCTTTCCGACACTCTCGTTTCTCTATTTTGACCAGCGTAGCATTTCTCCAAGGAGATCTTTGCTTACCCGAGACAACCTTCACTTTAGTGGGTGCAATGGCATCAATAATATTTTTAACTTTAAAATTGAAGCCATCTACAAGCTCATTGACTGAGAGGCAAGAGAGGGCTGGTGTGGAGGAGAACGTCTGAATAAATAGTTCACTGGTGTTTTCAGAGATGTAACGCTTTGTCACAACCTTGGTTTGGACATTTGTGTGCAAGGAGATTGCACTCTCAAAGAAAACACAGAAATGATTAGAGAGTACAACATCAGTCACAGCAACCTTGGAAATGTTTACACCTTTGGTGATGATTAGGTCCAGAGTGTGCCCCCTGTTGTGGGTGGGTCCTGTCACATGCTGAGTCAGATCATAGTTATCAAGAACACCACATAGTTCTATAGACTCTCTGTCCTGGGGATTATCAACATGGATATTAAAATCACCAACAATAACAACACAGTCAAAATCAATACAGATTACAGACAGCAGTTCAGTAAACTCATCAAAGAACGTTGCACAGTATTTAGGCGGTCTGTAAATGTTTAGGAATAAAGCTTGAGTGGAATTCAGAGCCACATATTCAAAATAACTAAAATGACCAAAGGACATCTGCTTGCATTGAAGAGAATCATTAAATAAAATAGCAACTCCACCTCCTTTCTTATGCGCTCTTGTTTCACTCATGAAACTGAAGTTGTGAGGTGTTGATTCAATAAGAACAGCTGCACTGTTATCTTGATTTAACCATGTTTCAGTTACAAACAAAATGTCCAGTTTGTGCCAAACAATAAAATCATTGATTAAAAATGTTTTTCCTGACAGAGACCTGACATTTAATAAAGCTAAGTTTAATGTGTTTAAAGCTTTCTTTGCCCAATTTATTTGGACAGGCTGACGAGGAATGTATGCTATGATAAGTTTGCAGGTTTACTATTGTTTCTTCGCAGCCTCACCTTTCTTTTTCTATAAACTTGCAGGACAGGAATCGAGACGGCTAGCTGCATACAGGGCCCCGACTTTTCCTGGAGAGAGTCATTGATGTCATTAGCCTTGTAGCCTGGACCCAGAAGATATCAGAAGAACCTCTCAGAAGAACCCCCCTCAATCACCACGATTGCATCGTACCGTAAGGCGAAATAGATTCTGGGCAGAGTTAGAGAGTTTAATTTGTGTTTATTTTATCTTGTTTGTGTGCTTAAAGTACTGTTAATTTTTATAACGTGGTGTATGCTTAATAATCGCCGACACTAACGATCGCTGAGATCGTTGGTGTTGTGTAGAAGTAGCGTGTATTCCATGCTACTGTGATTTATGGTGAGACAGCCGCCTAGTGAGGTCGAAGCTGCTTCTCATCAGTTCAGGAGGTCAGAACCGCCGGCTGAGACAAAGAGTCGCTGTTCTTGCTGCCCTGGCTGAGAGAGCAATCTTCGTACTCCCGCCATTTTGGGTCTCGCGCATGAGAGACGTCCCCACGTCCTAACTACGTCATACGTCACTGAGCTGTTCCCTCGCTCCCCCCCCCCCCCCCTCTTTTCAATAGTCTGTTGATGTTAGATAGCGGGCTCATGAATGTATAGTTGTTGTTAGTTTAGATATTAGTTGACTAGATCATTAGTATTAGAACGTAATAAACTGTTATATTTTAAAGAGCAGCTGTCTGTGATTACTTTGTGCATGTATTGTGATAATAGCTGTATATGTGTTCTGTGCTCGAACTTAAACCTTCACTTTCACTCTGAATGTGTAATAGTACTCAGACTATTGACATTATGAGTGAACGCTAATTATGAGACTTAGTTTTATCGTTTGGTTATTGGTCCCTGTTCGCAGGGTGGTGCCCCGTTATTATTAATAATCATTAATAATTGTTACTGACATTAATAATTATATTGATGTCAAGAATTTAGTTTCTTAGATGCTGATAACCCAAACACGCTCCTTTACGTTCCCAACAGATCTGTGAGAACCTGTTTTGAAGTAGACCATATTATGTCCCTCAGCTTTGGCCCTAAACGAACTGAAGCTGTGCTTTACTCAAAGAAACAAACCTCCATGGTCCGTTGGAGCACACTGCATGCTGTCAGTCATCTCTGTCTGGCCGTTCCTTGAACTGTCCACCAGGCTGTAATTATCTCAATTGTGCATAACTGACATATCCTCGTCTTTCTCATCAAGGGAGCAGTCCATTAAGCTGTCCCCTTTATCTCTCCTCCCACAATGACAGCATTTTCTTTTGCAGCTCTGCTCATATAAATCCAGGGGAGTGTCCCATACAATCGGTGTCACTTGAGGAATTACAGACGCTGGCTTCAGTTATCATGAGGGCTGACTGATAAGGGATGGAAGACATTATTGTGCTGATGAGACTGTTTATTGTCCTGGATTGGCTTGATTTGGCAGCTATTGTAGTTGATGTATGTACTGGATATGAAATCAAACAATATGAGACAATGAAACTGGATATCAGGTTTAAAATGGAAGTCAATAGTCGTCGTTCCCCCCCCCACATTAGGATAGTGATGTTGGTTGGTCTTTGTTACAGAGTAAGGCCCTGATCGGAGCACCTTTTGCAAGTTGGTATTTTTTCATTTTTGAACCACCGACTGACTGGTACTGTTAGTTTAACACAAACCATTAACCGTATGCTACCAACAGTCAATAGTGCCATGGAGACTATGGTTGGTAAAGTGATATAGCTCACAAAAGTCACCACAATAAGAAAAAATGCAAAGTTATGAGTTATGACCTGCTCTGTCTGATCAGGGCCTAAATTATCTCAACATATAGTGGCCAGATTGCAATGAAATTTGGTATGACTCAGGTGGCAACCTCTGGTTCTGACAAGTGAAGCCAATAATGAAGTGCCTTAATCTTGCATTCTCTCTACTGTCCACCAGGGGGCGACTCCTCTGGTTGTATAGAAGTCTATGAGAAAATGACTCTACTTCTCTCTTGATTTATTACCTCAGTAAACATTGTAAACATGAGTTTATGGTCTCAATCTCTAGTTTCAAGTCTTCTTCAATACAGCATGATGTTCATTTAGTACATTATGGTCCATTTAGATCAGAGGTAGCCAACACGGTGCCCGCGGGCGACTCGCCTGGTCGCCCGCGAGGCATGTTCTAAAAATAGCACCAGTCACCATGAAGCTCCATCTAAAAAAATGTAGTCACTGTTCTTTTTTTAATCAAAAACGCTTGCATTAATGTAATATCACAATATTTAATATAACATTTTAAAAACTAAAATGTTTTATGTATATATGAACTCTGACCTTGCCTGAAGTCAAATATTGTGCGCATGTCAAACGGCCATCTCACTCTTTGCTGAGACAAGGAAGTGGGTGGAGCTACGATGGGAAGCTACGAAGCTAGATGTGGTTCTTACCCCCCAAACTAAAGACAACATGGCAGAAAAGCGAAAGGAAACATACTGCTTTCACAATGATTGGGAGGAAGAGTTCTTTTTTACGACAGTGGAAGACAAATGTGTGTGTCTCATTTGCGGGGCAACTGTTGCGACGGTAAAGCGGCACAATGTGGAGAGACACTTCAGTAAGTGTCACAATAGCTTCCATGCTAACTACCCACCTGGCAGCGTACTACGGCAGGGATTCCCAAAGTGTGGTGCGCGCGAGCTGCCTCTAGGGGGTGCGCGAGAGAAAAAATGTAATGGCGGTACAGTCCCGTCTCCTAAATATTACGTTCCCCCAAAACTAAAATGCATTCTCAATTACGTTTGACCACAAACGTATTTTCTCCCTGATTATGTTTGTGTTTGACGCATTACAAATACGTTTCTCATCAACATATCTTTGGCGTACTTTAGTCTTTATTATTTTTCTGTGATCTGCCTCGCCTCTACCCTGCCACCCACGAGTTGTTGCCACGCGGCCTGTTCCGAGGGCTGACAGACCTGACGATCGGGTGCCTCGCGGCGGGGCCGGCTGGAGACCTCGCGTCCCGGCGCCAACGGGTGAGCGCCGCCACTCGGAACCATAAAACCAAGTCCCGGATTTCACCCGGGGGATATTCTGGAGGTATTGTGAGTGGGTGATGTGCCTCGTTGCTGGGGAGGTGCGTGTGTGTATGAGCGCATTTCTGCCGGAGACAGGCGGCGTGTTGTGGTAGTATTCTGACCGCGTAATAGGGAGAAGGAGAGGCGGTGGTGGAGAGGGAAACAAATGTTAAAGAGATGGTGGAATGTGTGATTGGAGAGAGAGAAGCAAACAAGTTGGACATGATCCCGCATCTGTTGGGGGCTGAATCTCAGCCCACCGAGGAGACCGGAGCACATGGCCCAGCTGCTGTGTTTACAGTCGACACGCTGCTCTAATAATAACTCTACCAAGACTGATTTACAATTATAAGGAATTTAATCCCAACAGTAAGCATACGATTATACACTGAAGTACACCATTTCCATGAAATATCAAAACAATAAAACCCCTTGCAAAAAACTTACTCCGCTCTCAGGTAAAAAACACACAGCCCCTTGGCTGAGAGCCAGAACAGAGAGAGCAAGCCACACGAGCTCACTTCCCCCAGAGTAAGAAAAAGACTTTCAAAATAAACCACCCACTTCCTGTTCGAAACATAAATCTCCCTTCAATATAAAGCTAAGCTTCTGTAACTTAGACACAAGCTTTATGTCCTTAATTTTACTTTTAGCTACTAATCTTACAACACTTTATGCTTATCTTAATTATGCATTTCCCAAACCCTTATGATTATGCCTAAATATGAATTATTAATTATGAAATATGAAACACTTTTATTATTACTAAATAACAGACAGTTCTACGCTCAAATTCCCTACACATCCAACAACACTGTGTCGCGCGCATCGATGCTTTGTCCGAAGACATCCTGGCTGCATTAATCGGTCGCGTGAAGAAGAGTGAGTTTTACTCTCTGCAAGTAGACGAGCCTACAGATGTGTGGCCAGTCTGGCCAATCGTCTGGTGTACGTCCGTTACCTTTTCGAAGGCACGGTGCAGGAAGAGTTATTTGTGTTTTTTATCTTGTAAACAAACGCCACGCGCGAGCAAACTGTTCTCTCATTAGTCCGATTTTTATGCGGCTCTGTTGCTTTTTTTTTTAAGGTGTGTGTGTGGAGGGGGGGGGGGGGGATTGGGGGTGCGTGAACCCGGTCTGGATGTAGAAGGGGGTGCGTGGCCTAAAAAGTTTGGGAACCGCTGTACTACGGAAAGAACAAGTGCGTGACTTAAAGGCACTTGTTTTTTGGCACTTTTGGGCGAAATCAAAGAGTTCATGCAATCCAAAGGGGAAGACGCCTCGCTGCTCGAGGACCCTGAGTGGATCCTTGACCTTGCCTTTTTAACGGAAATCACTGGGAACCTGAACCATCTGAACTGTGAGCTGCAAGGCAAAGGTCAAACTTTTGCTGACATGATAAGTGCTGTAAACCCATTTAAAGCTAAGTTGAACATTTTCTCTGTGCATTTACAGAGAAACAAAGTGCTGCACTTTCCCTCCGTGCAGTCAGTGTTGAATGACAATGCTTCAGCATCTGGGGCTTCTGACAAAGCAGGAGAAAAGTCCTCTCAAGTCATAAACAGACCAGGGCAAGAGTTTGTGACTTTGATCAACTTGAGCCATGTGTGTTATGTGTTTCATATCCTTTCATGCAAGTGGACATGACATGCATTGCTGAGCAACTAAGTGCTACTTTCAGCTTGGATGCTGGACAGGTGGAGATTGAAATCGTAACGTTGCAAAATGACCTCCACCTCAAAGCCCATCATCAGTCTGCACCAAACTGTTGGTGCCTTGTGGACACAGACAAATACAAAGGTGTATGCACAGCAGCTATGAAAGCTGCCTGTCTTTTTGGTTCAACCTCTCTGTGAATCAGCCTTTTCTGACATGAACTTCATGAAGAACAAACGGAACACGCCTTACTGATGCACATCTACAGGACTCACTCAGAGCTGCAGTGTCTCATTATGCACCAGATGACAGTGCGTTGGTAAACGGTGTGCAGTGCCAGGCTTCCCACTAACATTTACAGACAGAAAGAGATAACATAATGTTTTTATTGAAAACACCATGACAACATTAAACTCAAATATTGTACAAAAATGTGAAAAATAATATGTTCAAAAAGTGTGTTCAAAGATTTTGATTTGTTAAAAATGCTACAGATTTGGTGATTAGTACTAATGTGATAGGATTCATTTAAAAAAGTGAAAGTTGATTTTTTTATTATTATTATGTATCATTTGTAAAAACATGGGACAGAGTTCACGATTTGTTCAAAAATGTTACAGTCCTCTGACTTTCAAATGTTGAAATAAATGTTGCATGTTTAAATATGTTTCCTACCATCATTGTTGTGGAAATAATTGTTAATTATTGTGAGGAATAATTAACATAAACGTGATCAGACAGTCTCTTCACATATATTATTAAAAGGTGATCTGTGCAACTTTGTTATTCAGGAAGTTTGTATCAAACAAGTAGCCCTTCGTACTGCTCAGTACCCTTGAAGTAGCTCTCGGCTTCAAAAAGGTTGGTGACCCCTGCTGTAGAGTCACACAGACCATAGGCCCTGATCGTATTGAGTGTGTTTGCAGGTGATGAACTGCGTTGGATAATTGTTGTGCTGTTTTCTATGTATATGTATTTCAATCAGGAGACACAATTCAGATGAAGAAAAGATAATTGTTTATTACTAAAAGATGATATGTCAGATGTAAGGTCTTGACAGAGTCTTTGGCGCTTGGACTGTACAGGGAGATTCGTGCCCCCGAGCAGCAGCAAGACAAGCCCCCTCGTGGAGTCCAGACACTGGTAGTGTGAGACATTTAAGTTTAAAAGCATTCCTAGTGCTGAATATTATGTCACAATATATTTACTTATAGAAGTCTAAAACCAAAAAGTATAGTCATTGAATGTATTGAACACTGTGAAGATTTGCTGAAATGTATTAAGTGTTCGGTGAGTTAGGGTTTTCAGGTGCGACCATATGAATGAGTGAAATATGTGCCAAGCGAGGATGTAGGAGAGACACCGACTTCAGGAAGGAAGCAGGAAGTGGTCAAGGAATGGAGACTCTGCTGCAGCGGCGGAAGGGAACGCTGGCTTCGGAGGAGGACGGACCATCGGGTCATAGGCCAAGGAGGAGCTTATTGGATTTCAGCCAATCATGAGCTGATACGGGACATTTCAGAGACTTTGAAGGAACAACAGACTGTAATTGTCCGGAGAAGAGCAGACCTCTTGACTTTTTGCTGGCCAGCTAACCGGAGTACGCCAGTCTGTTGGGTGAAACACATCTGGTCTCTGTTTCATGGAACATTCGATTATTAATAGTGTGATTCGGTTTATCTTCTATATTCTGATATGTAATATGTCCTACTCTGTAGGGCTGGGCGGTATGACCAAAAATGCATATCACGGTATTTTGTAAGACTCTGGCGGTTTCACGGTATTTTGTTTTGCATTAAAGCATTAATTAATTAATTAACACCGAAGAGAACCGGCCAGCCAGCGAGCGGTGAACAGCTGTTTGTGTGGCGTGTCTTCTGTTCCGTCACTTCCTGTTTCCTTCACCTACATTCCCCTGGGTCCTAAGTCCCTCCAAGTACAGCTTCTTATCACCCTGTATGTACCAACGTACATTTATAACAAATACCACACATATTACGGTAATCAGCGTTGCATATGTGTCTGACCAAAATACCTTTTGTTGTTCAGTCTTTGTTCATCCTGCATCGCTCTTTTCTGTTCTTTAATGTAACGTTACTGGAGCGACAGAGCCTCTCACAGCTGTTAGCAGACTGTTGTTAGCGAGCTTTACCCAGCATGCAGTTCGGCGGGGACATTTTATAAATGTACAATTATTAGTGTTATACATTGTTTATGTGTCACAAACTGTTGTCATGGTGTTTTGCCCTGTTAAAGAGCGTTAGTTGTGGGTTATTAATTGTTGTAATGGTGTTATGACCATGACTAGGGTTCCCTCTCAACCAGTGGTGTATAAAGTACTCAAAAGCCATACTTGAGTAAAAGTAAAGATACCTTACTGGAAAACTACTCAAGTAAAAGTAAAAAGTCACCTTTTAGAATACTACTTGAGTAAAAGTCTTAAAGTATCTGATATTTATTGTACTTAAGTACAAAAGTACTTTTCTGATATTGTTGAGGAGAAACTCGGATGTACAGACTGAGTTCGAGGCATTTAGCTCAATTCAAGCAATAAGGTTTATTTGTAACAGAAGTATTATGCCCAGCAGTTATACGTGCACGGGCCAAAGATAAGAAAAGCTAAGAAAGGCGCTTAAACAGAGTGCGCATCATATTTAATAGGTTCTTCTTATGGAAGCCATTGGTGGAATACAAAGTAGGGGGCGGCTCTGTTGTTAGCTTGTCAGAGAGCCCATTGGAGCACCGAGTATTCTCCACCCACACTGGCTCACGTCCCGGATCCTCCTTCTCTGCATCATCAGTGTGCGTGCATGTTGTTAGCACTCGAGGCGCCGAAAGGGTGCGATTCTAAGCTACTGCAGAAGTCTCTGCTGGACTAGATAAGAGAGGAACGCCCTTGTTATGGCGGTTTAAGCAAGCGTCTCCTTCCAGGGCCACAGTATCTGTTTCTATCGTACGAGCAGGCGCCAGAATGCCCTCCTCTGAGTATTTGACCCACTTACATGTGACCCCACAATTCCGCAATATCAGCATACAAGTAAAGCGTATATTATTTTACACAACAATATTAAATGTACATCATAACCTGTTCATTGAAAGTAAAAGTACAAGTAAATGCTGTTAATAAAAAAGCAAAGGGTCAGAATTTTGAGAATTATGAAGTTTATTCTTTTAAGTGCTGTGGCCACCATGACCAAGGACATGGAGCTGTGTTGAACATAACTGGGTTGGCTGTGATCCATCCAGGAGCAACAATGTTCAACATAATATATTGTACATAAGTATACTTTTGCATCTACCATGAACTTATCATCATAATTCTCCGAAAAGCAATATGACACTATGAAGGAGTTGTAACAGTGCGTTTATAAGTATGTTCATTCCGACTAGAGGATGTAGAGGCCAATGCATCATATTATGTTCAGCAAAACATATCCACTTGATGCATCAGGTCAGTGTTCAGAGAAAGGACGGTGCCTTGTAAACTCCTATGGGCCTGATTTGAACACAATAGGCAAAGGTTTTGCTCAAGCTGAATCTGCAATTGGGCGACTGCTGCCATCATAACTCCATCTGATCATCCACAACATGACTCAAATATCAAAATTGATCTTAAATATGAGGTTTAAAATGTAGCATTCTGGTGTATTCTGAGAAGAAAATTAAGTGATGAGACATTTACTTTAAGCAAAAAACGAATATATTATTCAGTCAATCATTATTTCTGCTCTATTATTAATATTAACCTTTATTTAGACAAAATCCATTGAGACCGAGGTCTCATTTTGTAATGGGAAAATATGTCATCGTCTTATGTTCAGGGTTAAAGAATGTAAGCCTTTACATTGCAAGCACCAAACACTGTTCTTATCACATTCTTGTAAGTTTCCATCCAGATGTCCCGTTATCTGTTATCCTGTGAATTGGGTTTTCTGTCTTCAAAGACGAAGACACACAGAGGTCTTAATTCCTTTGATGAGTTTTACCTGAAGACGACCCTCTATAGAAGAGACATGGCTTCCTTTTAACACATGCTAAGTCGAGACAGTCTAGGGGTTTGAGTGTATGCATGGTTCATGGAGAGACAGACTGTATACAAAGGAATTGTACAACACTTTCGTTTTATCATGAGAACAGGACGCTAGACTTCAAAGGAGAACCATCTGTAATTACGTTTATCTTTGTCCTGTCCTTTTGTCATTCTTGTTTACTAAGGAACATTCCAGCATGCTGGCTGGAGCATAAAAGTCCATGCATTTGACTGTGAATTTAGGGCACTCCTCAGTAGACTCTGCTTTTGCTGTCTGTTGAGAACTGTTTCTCGCATTTTGTAGGGAATTTGAGCGTAGAACTGTCTGTTATTTAGTAATAATAAAAGTGTTTCATATTTCATAATTAATAATTCATATTTAGGCATAATCATAAGGGTTTGGGAAATGCATAATTAAGATAAGCATAAAGTGTTGTAAGATTAGTAGCTAAGAGTAAAATTAAAAACATAAAGCTCGTGTCTAAGTTACCGAAGCTTAGCTTTATATTGAAGGGAGATTTATGTTTTTAAACAGGAAGTGGGTGGTTTATTTTGAAAGTCTTTTTTCTTACTCTGGGGGACGCCAACTGGTTGTGGGTCTCTCTGTTCTGGCTCTCAGCCAAGAAGGCTGTGTTTATTTTACCTGAGAGCGGAGTAAGTTTTTTTGCATGGGGTTTTATTGTTTTAATATTTCATGGGAATGATGTACTTCAGTGTATAATCGTATGCTTACTGTTGGGATTAAATTCCTTATAATTGTAAATCAGTCTTGGTAGAGTTATTATTAGAGCAGCGTGTCGACTGTAAACACAGCAGCTAGACCATGTGCTGTGCGATGGTCTCCTCGGTGGGCTGAGACTCAGCCCCCACAATTTGCTTGCAAGCAAATAAATTGACTATCTTTGATCTTTCATCAAGACTCTGTTTCATTTGACATTGATTTGATAACCACTTTAAACTCTTCTCCCGAACAGTTTCAGAAATATTCCTTCACAATTTTCAAACGTTTTGGTCAAATAAAAACGAAGATAGCAAGAGTAGCAAGAACCATCGCCTGTACAAAGAAAGTGATTCGTTGGCTTAATATTAACTTCTACTGTTACTGTACATTTGTTAGAATTGTGGCCTATCTTATATTTGCAATTAATATGCATTCAATCCAGTTCAATTATTTAAATGAACCCGCTGAAATGAAGATACAGGCACCTTAACCCTCTCTCATTACTTCAGGGTTCTTGGGAGCAACGTGGGACTGTTGGTACTGTTAGTCCACTGGCTGTGGTCATCACAGTGAACAGTGTGAACAGTGTGATGAGAGGACATGTGAGCCCTTGTTGCTGTACTTCATCTCCTTGGAGCAGAGGCTGCATTTAGCATACCCTGCCTTATCAATGTATTTAAAACACTGTGACAGTAGGAAGCTGTACTCACGTCTGTTTAGACCTCCACATTTATCCAGGCCCAGCTCCACCTTTATCCAGGCCCAGCTCCACCTTTATCCAGGCCCAGCTCCACCTTTATCCAGGCCTAGCTCCACTCACAGCTCAGCCTTGCGTCAAGGTGCGCTACAGACAGCCTCCTCTCCCTGAAGCTCTTTGGCCTCATCATGTCATCAGTATCTGGGCCTCATGTTTCGTTATCATAAAAGTTATTCTGACCACGAAGTCGCCTCATTCTACTTTGAGTTAAAACAAACAACCTGCAACCAGATGCGCCGGTGTTCCGGTTTAACGTTAACGAGTGACCGCGTGAACTGAACCGGAACACGGGGGGGGGGGGGCTGCATGTTTCATCACGTTACGTTTTTTCCTTCTAAATCGCGATTATGAGGAACGTTAACAGGTAACGGAACATAATGTAATTTAAACTTTAACGGAGGGAAATGAAGACGCTGTACACATCTGAACGCTGATTGGCCAAGACTCGACACATCAAAGATGTTCTATTGCGAAGATCACCACATCACATTTTCTCCTCGTCTCACTCCAATCGGAGAAACGCTGGCTGGCCAGTTGTCGCATTGTAGCATATAGCATCCTGGCATCACTGGGAATCAAAACACCGCGGCTTTGAGAGCATTTGTTTGCAATTGCGCATTAACGTGACTAACCAATGATTTAACTTGCTGCTAGGACCACTGATTCACCAAACCTGCTGGCTTGCACTCTGTGTTCCACCACAGTCCCCGACGCTGCTCTCATGATTCATTTTGTTTCAAAAGATAGATTTGATTTTGTAGCGAGTAACGAAGGTTTCAGGGGAAATGTAGTGAAGTAAAAGTATCGGTTTTCTTTGCAAAATGTAGTGAAGTAAAAGTAAAAAGTCACCAGAAATATAAGTAGTAAAGTAAAGTACAGATACCCAAAAAAACTACTTAAGTACAGTAACGAAGTATTTCTACTTCGTTACTATACACCACTGCTCTCAACACACTGAAGACAACTAGCTCCGACCGTAGCGCCCTCAGTGCCGAACAATATATTTTGCTGCCTGTTGAAGGCCGACAGATTTCGGCTGTGCACCGCTGATGACGCTCATACAATAATGCGTTGATTGGGCGAAGATGGGGAGGTGGAGGGGTGCGTACAGCACGAATGTACTGAAGGTAGAGAGACAGTCATATTTAAAAAGAGACAACTGCAGGATGATAGTGTTAGGGTTTAAACAAAAGGATGAGAGGCTGCAGGTCGCAGATAGATTTCTGCTGCGAGCTTCTTACTGCGCACGCGCATCAGAAAAACGGACTGGATCCGGTTCAAAATCATAAACAACATTTAAGGTACTCCACAAAGTTCACTTACAAACTGAATCAACTATCAATAGTAATGTTCTCGAGAACAGAGACCACATGCACGCGTCCTCCTCACAGGTCTAGCCACTCCAGGTACTGAAGAAGAGGGGCGGCGGTGGTCTGAGGAATGCTCTCTAGAACGCTGTCTTTCATATCCCCTGACCGTCGGAAAGTGTCCGAACTGTCCTAAAACATCTGAATGATCCTCCGTGGCGATTAGTGAGTGGCTCCATTTGAATTCTGTCCCCTCCCTGGATCGATCCTTTAGCAAAACATCTTGGCTCCACCCCTCCGTCGTGGTCAGCTTTGGCATTTGACCGTCCCACTGGCCCCCTCCTCCATCTGCTGCTGCATGTCTCACTCAGAATGTCAGGATCCAGGATCCCTGTCTGACCCGTTGTGTGTTTCCCCTGATCTCCTCTCCTCCAGACACCTCCCATGGCCACACCCTTGATTGTGCACAGCTGAGGACACTCCAGCTTATCACCTCCTGCAGCCTGACACACCAGACTCAGGTCCCACTAATGATTACCCTAACACTATATAAACTCTGGTCCTGCCGTCTGGGGTTGTCAGGTCGTACCGTCTTTCACCCGCTTCAACCCCGTGGCATCCTCTGCCCTCCTGGTGTTAAACGGATTACACACCGCCGCTCTGCCCTCCGTGGTGTTTACGGACTACGCTCTGCCCTCTGTGTTCAACGGACTACACACGCCGTCAAGCTGCCAGCCCGCCGGTGTCGAACCACGGGACTCACACCGTCGATCTGCCTACTCTCTGGTATCGAGCCACGGGACTTCACGCCGTCAAGCCACCAGCCCTCCGGTGTCGAGCCACGGGACTCACACCGTCGATCTGCCTACTCTGGTGTCGGACCACGGGCTCCACACCTTCACACATTCTGAATAAAACCTGTTAATATTAACTTCTGTCTCCTGTGGTCTTGCGTTTGGGTCCTACCTGTGAACTCCCGTGACACAGAATCCCTATCTGTCCCTCAAGATTTATTCTTACAGTGTTTTAATACATTCAATGTGTTAATATACTGTAACATATAATATATTCTATAAGTAAACATATTGTGACTTTTTATTATTGTGACACTGCTACTCACCACTAGCGGTGTTGTTTAATCAGTGGCGGCTGGTCAATAGAGGGCCATGGGGCATGGCCCCACCATGAGCCACACGAAAAAAAGAAAAAAAAATTATAATAATCATAAATTATACAAATTGTCAATATTTGTGTACAATATGATATCTGCGCAAAATATATGCTTTTCCTGCTCGTCCTCTCCCCCTGTGTGCACGACATGTCTGAGAACGCGCAGCTTGGGGGGCCTAATCGTTTTGGCCCAAAAAAGACTGGTCTATGAAGCAGTTTAGCCAATTGCTGATTCAAGATATAAATGAGTGACATACAATTTAGCCAATCAGCGCCCTCAAATAGATTCAGCTATGGGCCAGAACGATCTGGCCCCCCTAGCTGCGCGTTCTCGTCAGGAGAAGTCTCTACAGGCGAGCACTACTCCAAGACCCGTTTGAGAGGAGAACTTTGGCGGAGATTCTGCAGCCAAAGAGCTGATATCAGATCAGCCTGACCTCACAATCAGACAGCAGACTACATGCGAAGCTTCACTACTTCGTACAAGTCAGTCAATCAACTTCCTTTCTAGGGTTGCAAAATTCCGGGAATATTCAAAGCTGGAAAGTTTCCATGGGAATATACGGGAATATACGGGAATTAACGGGAATAAACTGGAAATTGTGTGGGTAATTTATACTGATACATAATAGGGAGAAGGAGAGGCGGTGGTGGAGAGGGAAAAAAATGTTAAAGAGATGGTGGAATGTATGATTGGAGAGAGAGAAGCAAACAAGTTGGACATGATCCCGCGTCCAACAACAGTGTCGCGCGCCCAACAACAGTGTCGCGCGCATCGATGCTTTGTAAGAAGACATCCTGGCTACATTAGTCGGTCGCGCGAAGAAGAGTGAGTTTACTCTCGGCAAGTAGACGAGCCTACAGATGCGGCCAATCTGGCCAATCTTCTGGTTTACGTCCGTTACGTTACAGGAAGAGTTTTTGTGTTTTTTATCTTATAAACAAACGCCACACGCGAGCAAACTGTTCTCTCATTAGTCCGATTTTTATGCGGCTATAAATACGCTCTGTTGCTTTTTTTCTTTTTTAAGGTGTGTGTGGCGGCGGCGGGGGGGGGGGGGGGGGTTGGGGGTGCGTGAACCCGGTGGGGATGTAGAAGGGGGTGCGTGGCCTAAAAAGTTTGGGAACCGCTGGGCTAGATGAACAGATGAACAATCCTCAATTAGCATGCTAATATATCTCCCCCAGTAGTATCATCACAACTTACCTGACTAGTCCTTGGGCTCAAATGCAGTAGTGTGGCCTCAATAGCCCTGCTGCAGTGTGCTGGGGGATTATCTGTGCATGTGACTGAAGAGTGCACTGTGCATGTGATGAAAGAATGCACAGTGCAGGGTTGAAATTCAAAGTGCAGAGTGTGCTGCATTACATACATCTTTAAAATATAGTTTTGAGTGACTTTTTTATTGCTCAGCGTTTAATTTGCGGTAAAAACTTTTTTTCAAAATTCCCAAAATTCCCGAGCTAAACTTCCCATGGAAATTTTCCGGAAATTTACCGGAAATTTTCCGCCCCTTTGCAACCCTATTCCTTTCTTCCTAAAAGTACGCTGATTACTTCGACATACCATACGTATCCACAGGTTATCCACAACTTAATCCACGTAGATCGTTCCATTTAACACGTCTCATAACACATTTCCTAACACGGTCGGAAAACTGTGCGGCTCCATACTGCCTCAGATATTACTCACCACTGTCAGTAACTGTCAGTGTCCTTAAAGTGACAGTTTGTCACTTACATGTATTTCTTACTGTAACAAATTATGACAACATCCTTGTAACATTCAAAGTAGAAACAGAAGTGATTACAGTTAAACATGTAAATACAAGTGACTATTTAACAGCACATTGAATTTGGCTCCTACAGATGTTAAATTAACAGTGAAAACTCATCATAGCTTAATTTAACATCAGTATTCATAATTACACTTCATGTTTACTTCTCCTGATCTTTACCTCCTATAACAAGGTCCATAGGGGCATCTCAAGAAATAAACATGTTATATTATATTGTATTATATTATATAAGTGTTATTTACTGCTTTTTTTCATGTTGGAATAAATGTTAAATATTTAACTGCCAAGTAATAATGCGTGTTTGATGCAAATTTTTTTTTTGCATGAAATCATACTGGGATGTTTGCTGAAATTGATAGGATGGCCCTACCTAGAAAATTTTCCACCAACCGCCACTGTGTTTAATACTGAAATTCTCCACAATAGGCGAACAATTAAATTGTTTCGTTGTGCTATTAGATAAAAGAGACCAGTTGATATCATGATTGACGGCTCCAAACAATAACAGCAAGGCAATTATGTGTGAATGCGTGAGGAGTGAATGGCTGATGTTTGAGAAATAAACTACAAAGCCTCAGCATACAAGAGTATATTCTTCCTGCTGACTGAACTTACGCCAGATAAACATGAAATTAAATGAAATATAGCAGGGTACGCTTTAGGGTGAGGCTACCTTCTGATAAACGGTTTGCTACCAAAGCCAACCAAATATCGTCATTTCCGTTCACTGGTTGCAAAGAACTGAAGCGGTGACTGCCGGAAATCCAAGATGGCGATGGCCAAAATGCGAAACTCAAGGTCTCAAAACCAGTCTACAAACCAATTGGTAATGTCACAGGACTACTTCCACTTCTTATATACAGTCTATGGCAGGGGTGTCAAACATACGGCCCGCGGGCCGGATTCGGCCAGCCACGTCATTTTATGTGGCCCGCGAATCCGCCAGATAAAAATAAAATAAATTAAAGTTAGATTTGATAATTAAAATATCCCCATAGTCGAAATTATGAGATACTTAAACACACAGTCATAGAAGCAGCTCTTTGGCTGGTTACTGTCCACTTGAAATGGAAATGTATTGTGAGTACATTGAAGACTACTTTAAATGTGTCTTTAAATCACATGAAATACTTCATGTGGGATTGTGCAAACGCACCCTTGACAGGATTTTAAGCTTTGAACAAAGTTATTTTAATAACTTGTGTTTGATATTTGTCTTTAATAGTTTGATCTTTGATAGAGTAATGTGGGTTTCTTAACCCTAAATTAAAAGGATTTAAGTTATAAGAACAGAAATGTGCTTAACTATATTTTTACATTTATATAACTGCATGTACAATATTTTAACACTTGAATAAACAATAATCAAATGCAGAGACAGTTATTTACCAATATGTTCGGAGTAGTTTACATTTACACCGTATTATGCTGCGCTCACACCAAACACGTCGCGAATTATTCGCGCGAGTAGATTACATACAAAGTCTATGCACAGACGCGATGAGACTGGTGCGGCGCGAATCTGCGATGGCGCAGCGCGATTGACGCGGATTGACGCGCAGACTGGGGAAAAAGAGGAAATATGATCTGTGTCTGGGCTTCACTTGGATTGGCAACGCAGATTCCCCAAAGCCACAGTGCGTGGTGTGCAGTGAGGTTCTGGCTAACAGCTGTCTGAAGCCCTCTTATTTACGTCGCCACCTGAACACCAAGCATGCCAGTGCAAGTCAAAAGCCCCTTACATATTTATATCGAAATTGGAGGAGTTACAAAACAACTGCAGTCTCATTCATGTGTTGGGTCTATAAATGACGCACTGCGGGCTTCATATCTGGTCAGTTATGTTGTGTAAAATAATATGCGTTTTACTTGTATGCTTATATTGCGAAGTTGTGAGGTCACAGTAAGTAGGTTAAAAACTCCAGATAAGGCATTCCGGCGCTTGTCTGTACATAGGGAGGATACTGTGGCCCTGAAGAGAAAACCAACTGCTTACAGCACTAGATTAGGGCGGAGAGCCGCCAACAGAGCGTAGGAGACAAACCCCTTATCTAGTCACACAGAGGCTTTTTGTCTTAGCTTAGAATTGCACCTTTCCGGCGTCTCGTGCCAATAACATGCACACACACTGATGATGCAACGCTGGAGGACCAATCGTGAGCCAGTGTGAGTGATGATGCTCAGTGCTCCGTCGGGCCCTTTGACCTTTAAAGGACAGAGCCGCCCCCACTTTATATTCCACCAATAGACTTCTCTAAGAAGAAACTATATAATGTTGTGCGCAATGATGTTGAGCGCCTTTTCTTGCCTTTTCATGCTTTTCCTGTCTTTCGTACATTTTACCTGTTCCACCTGAACAGAGATTAGGCCGCGTGCACGCTTTAATGCCTGGCATAATACTCCTGTTATAATAAACCTTATTGCTTTGAATTAAGCTAATTGCCTCGATCTCCATCTGTTCACTCCGAGAGTTTTTCTCCTCAACAAATTGGTAGCAAGAGGATGGTTTTAACGATCTGAAAAGGAGTTTCTCATCGAGTGACGGATTTCTCTTCTGTCCACAGAAAGAGAAAAAAGTTTTTCCCGAAAGGCTGGGAGTCCGGCTGCCGACCGGAGCCATTCTGCTCACCTCGGGAAACTGATCAAGCGCGCGCAAATCAAAAGGTAAGCAGAAGCCTATTTAAATGAATTCTGCAGATTGTCTATAGATACCAAATTGATTTGATCAGGAGTACTGTGAGTGAGTATTGAATTGCATTGATTAAATTGATAATGATAAACCACGTAACATTGTGACGGGATTGTTATGCCAGCAGTGGGGGTTTTTTAGCATAGAATGTGCTTGTGTGGATCTGACAGAAACTGAGGATTGTGAAATTGGATAAGTTAATATTGTGTTCACCGTGTAGGTCCCTATAACTGTTCTGCGATTACGTCATCGTAGCGCGAGTTGCGATGCACTGATCAATGACGGTTTGACGAGACCAAATTCCGGGCCACATGGTTGATTTATGCGACGTAACAAACTGAAGTTTGGATCAAGTATATAGAAATTGTTGAAGTACGCTGATGTGAAAGGTGTATAAGTGAAGACTGCACAATTATAACGGTATTTCCTTCGGGACCAAGCTCGTGTCTTGCACACACTATAAAACGCAGATCCATAGATGGTTTGTGCTGTGGGTTGACAGAATTGGCGGTGTAGAGGTTTGAGTGCAGCGTAGATGATCTCTGGGAGACATCGATTCTATTTTAGCACAAAATGTCACCACTTCCCCCTGGGACCTGATTCGCACAAGGCAGTCAGTGTAAAACAGTGATTGGCAACGATCCCAGACGTGGTTTCTGGCTGAGTATTTGTGGAATCACGGCAGTGTGTGGTTGATTGCGTGCCGTGTGAATGTCTCCTGGCCACATCCACTTCCTCCTGGACCGGGTTCGTGTGTGGCGGTTTCTGTAAAATACAGATCCACCTTAAGTGGTTTGACTCCGAGTGACGCAGTGCCGGCATCGTGTGGATGGAGACATCGATTGATGGATGAATGAGTGAAGCGTACATGTGATTGTTAGAGCACAGAACGATTGGAGTTAGAATCTTTCCATCGGGTCCGTGTATTCTCAGTTTTTGACGGTCAGTGGAGCGCATAAGACACAAGAATTGCATTCAACACAGAAACACGAACACTAGCTGAGGGTTAATATGTATGTCAAGTTTTACTGATAGTGTTAGCAGTATTACAGAGTTATTGGAAGTTGTGTAGGTTAGGGATCGTAAAAAAGTTTGGAACGAAAACTCGCAGACAGTGAGAGTGAAGTAGGGAGTAGGCTTTAGATAACAAACAGGTGCAGCTGCTGTAAGGAGTGTGACAGGTATTTAGGGAGGGAAAGTGGAAGTTTAGTTCAAGGTCGGAAGTGCCTGGCAGAGTCTGGCCTGGCTGTTTTTGGCTTCCTCTGTTGGTGATTGGAAGTACTGTTTTTTGGCTCCCTCTGTTGGTGACTGTGAGTACTGTTTTTTGGCTCCCTCTGTTGGTGATTGTGAGTACTGTTTTTTGGCTCCCTCTGTTGGTGACTGAGTACTGTTTTTTGGCTCCCTCTGTTGGTGACTGAGTACTGTTTTTTGGCTCCCTCTGCTGGAGACCAGGAGTACTGCTTGCAAAACTGATGGCTGGGGCTGTGGCTCCATATGCTGGCTACTCAGAAGACACACATGTGGCAAGCAACCTGTACCATGATCCTGCAGGCGAAAGGCAGCCACCACCAAAGAACTCGAACGGACTAAATAAGTTCTCTGTCCTGCGAGCAGAGGCTAAAGAACTACAACAGACTTTGGACTCAGTTATGGCCCACAAAATTGAGATCTGCTGCCTTGACCAACCGATGGCGTTGCCAATATATTTGGTGTCAAGCACTCTACGGGAAGAAGTTTTCCCCCTCATGACAGGGACTGTCATGACTAGCAGGCCCATGCCAGGTTTTCCCCGATATGGCATGCAGCTTCGGTTCAGGGGCCAGCACCATAAAGAAACAGAACAGAGTAATGCTGATATATGTCTTCTGACTCAATTTGTGCCTTTTGGGTTTGCAGATAGGACCTGCATGGCACACCAGCACCCATCCCTCCACTCATACTCACCCTCAAGTTTGTCGAAAAAGAAACTACGCTGACAAACACTGTGGGAGGAATACAGACTGCTATCCCTCTGTCACTTTAACTTGTCACCGCTAATAGCACTAACATGATAAAGAATGATAAAATAACACTTATGTCCCAGACTACTCCCTACCGTTACACTTTGATGTTTCTGAAAGAGACAGCCTACTCAATGCTGTACTCTTCCAGAAAAAGGGGGGTGAAGTACTGATGTATCATTCATCATTGGACATTTATTTGACATTTTATTTGGATTTTATTTGGATTTTATTACTTTGAAATATTCATTCACTTCAATTAGTTTCGGTTTTGCTTTGAATTGAATTGAAAAAAAAAAAAAGAAATCTCTCCAAATTTAAACTTTTGTTAAAGCATAAAAACAAAATAAGCATCAAAATCAATAAGAATTAAAGGTAATTAAAACAGACGTAATTTAATGTTATATGGATTAACATATTTATTAAAAGAATGTAGGCTACTGTCTTTATTCGCTACAGGTAAAATTGACATGGTTACAGCAGTGGCAAAAGCGATTGGAAAAGACTTTGCATATTGTCATGGGCCATACACTGGAAGTACACACGCATCATGGCGTGGCGGCATTCCTGATGAGTAAAGAATTCACGTTCAGTGCCACAAGGACGAAGATTACGGATGATTGCTGCTACAAAGGAGAAGAAGGAAACATTGCATCATATGCAGTAGTGGAACAGAAGAGTGATGGCTGTCACCAAACAGTGGAATCAGGGATTCTGCCACAACCCGCTTCAGCACAACTAGCAGAAGTGGAAGCACTGATCCAAGCACTGAAGTGGAGCACGGACAAAATTGTAAATATCTTCACAGACTCTGCTTACGCCCACGGAGCGGCCCACATCGATGGCCCTGTATGGCAAAGACGTAACTTCACCACGTCAAATGACCACCCCATAAAACACGAAGAAGCCATGAGAAGGCTGGTAGAAGCAATCCAACTACAAAAGGGGGTGGCCATCATGAAATGCAAGGGACATGATGCAATCAGATCACAAATCAGCGCCGGTAATGACGCGGCAGACAAAGCAGCCAAGAGAACGGGAGGCTATGTACCTCGCCAAATGGTCATGAAGCAAACATCTGGCCCACCTGAGCTCACCATCGAACACATCAAAGATCATCAAAAGAAAGCAGGACCTTATGAATGGTCCGAATGGATCCGGAAAGGAGCCTCAAAAGACAAAGAAGGTCTGTGGAGAGCCCACGACGGCAGAGTGGTTGCCTCAGCAGAACTGTGTGCAGCACTCCTACCAGGGGCCCACGGACCTACACACGAGGGAAAGAAACGGACATTGGACAATTTAAAACAACTATGGTGGCATCCGCACATGGAAGCGATATCTTTCCTCTTCTGCGATGAATGTCAAATTTGTGGCAATCACAACCCAAGAAAACCATTCAAGACACCGATGGGATCTTATCCCGTGCCCTCAGCCTGTTTCCAAGACATCAGCATAGATAGCATAGATTATACAGATATGGGACCAGAGAACAGAGTGCAGGGAAAGAGGTACATGTTGGTAATGGTAGACAGATTTCAAGATGGGTGGAAGCAATTCCCACCAAGAGAGAAGACGCGCAGACAGTTGTAAAGTAGCTGCAGGAAGAACTGATTCCCCGTTGCGGAGTGCCCAGATGCATCCGCTCCGATAACGGATCACACATTAGTAACACCATGCTCGCACAGGTAGAGCAATTTCTGAGAATCACACACCAATTCGGGTCCGTCTATCACCCGCAGTCTCAGGGCCTGGTGGAACGAGCAAAATTAGACCCTTAAGGTAAAGATTGCCAAAGTTTGCGCGGGCTCCAAAATTAACATGGGCTGAAGCCCTGCCCCTGGCCCTTATGGCTATGCAATCCGGAAAAGGGGGAGAAACACATCTCTCCCCACACGAGATCATGACTGGCCGGCCGATGCCAGGTCCACCCAGAGATGGAGGTCATATGCCACCTCTGGATGAACAGCAGATTTAGATGAACAGCAGATTTATATGTACAGCAGATTGAAATGTACAGCAGATTGAAATGTCTGACTATATGAGTGCCCTAAACTTCTCTTACTGAAGCTCTCTCCAAGCAGATCGAAAGGACTCGAGCAGTACCTGAAGCAGCGGCAGCTGGAAAGCAGATACAAGTAGGTGATTGGGTCAGGGTCAAGGTTCACAAGCGCAGGTGGACTGACCCCAGGTGGACTGGTCCATACGAGGTGAAGGAGGTTACTTCACACTCGGTCCAGGTCAAGGGCAAATCAGGCGCCCCTTGGCACCACCTGACACACTGTGTCCCAGCACCGGTACCAACCAGAACACTGGGAGAAATTCGAACTGATTTGAAAAATGCATCGGGAGTTTAGACACTATCTGGGGGACCCGCATGCAAACCCTGCTGACCTAGATAGGAGGGGTTTCACATGGAAAAGGGTGGGATGTGGGAAGACGAAGACTATGATAGGGGTGGGGGTGGGCATGGGCATACTTGCGGCCCTTATGATGTGGGGACTAGTAGAGACCATGTATCTGACACACCAGTCCCCATCTAATCTGACTGCCCATTTTCCCTGTCCAATCCAGAATCAGACTCACAACCTGACTGCCCATTTTCCCTGTCCAATCCAGAATCAGACTCACAACTTGACTGCCCCTTTTCCCTCTCCATCCCTGATTCAGACTCACAACCGAACAAGACGTAGCACCCCAACATTGGCCCATACAACAGCATGTAGATCCAAACTCGTTCTGAATTACACAGCAGGCTCCACCAGTGCATACACGTTTGATTTGTGCGACGTCATAAACTGCAGGGGCAAGCCAAGGGCTTGGCGAGGCTATGATGTTTATCTTTGTAACACACCCCCATTAGTGAAAAGTTGCGAGACTTTGGGCACGCCCCGACCAACTACAGGAGGGTGGTGCAGCGGTTGGGCTCTTGTAACTAAGTACACTGGAAAATGGATCCCCAATGGTTTGAAAACCACCAGCCCAGGGTATAGGTGGTGGAGCAAAATTAGCCTACAGCGAGACTTTAGTGCCACAACTAACCCTCTTACTCTCTCTGTAAACAACATTACAGCAAGTCTTTACGGTCAAACCAGGGCGTGGTTCGTCTTAGGCGTCAACATCGAACACAAAGATCCCCTTGTCGGTATCCAGATTAACACATTCCCAGAGGAACCCACATCTGCCCCAGCATTGGCATCCCCATCTAGCACCGGTCCCGTAGTGTTTTCTCAAGATTATACTGAAATGACTCCTCCACAGGTTTTGCGGAGGTCCACCGGCTATGGCAATGATAATGTTTGGTTAAATTGGATCACTGATAATGCTAAAAGACAAAATATGACAGGGTGCGTGGCCTGCGCCTCCGCCCGACCAGCCATGTTCACCGAGCCAGCCCCTCTCTATCCGCAAACTGATCCTCAGGGTTATGCTTGCATGATAGGTCTCACACAGCAAGCTACGCCCACAAATTGTACCACACTTGCCGCGATATTTCCACCTATTGTAAATGAAACAAAAATGGGCCAATTTTCTGCAATTAGAGGTCAGGCTAACAGGTACATGTGTTTCAATTTCACAGCAGTCAGTCCACAGCTGGATGTGGGCAGAATTTCCCCTGATTGGTGTAACGAGACCCGCACTGGCTCAGACATTGGGCCCTGGGCCAGAGCAGGTTTATTCTATTACTGTGGAGATCTGCGTTTGTTACCTAGAATAGAAGCTAGCAAAACCATTGGAATTTGTGCAATGATCAGACTCGGAATGCCCCTTACACTAATAGGTCGCAGATTAGCACAGGCCGACGGTCTAGCCACTGCTCTCACCAAACGCAGAAGGCGACACATCATCAAACGAGAAGTTGCCCAAGGTTCCTTCTCGCTCACAGGGGGCCCCACTTATGTAGACGCTATAGGCGTCCCACGAGGCGTTCCTGACGAATACAAATTAGCAGACCAAGTCGCAGCAGGTTTTGAAAACATCCCCATAATCGCAGCCTTCTTTCCGATCACGCCCAACAAAAACGTGGACCGCATAAACTATGTCCATTACAATGTCTTGCGTCTTGTTAACCTCACTAGGGACGCAATTGAAGGTTTAGCCGCACAACTCGCCCCGACCTCTCTTATGGCTATGCAGAATAGAATGGCTTTAGACATGTTGTTAGCTGAAAAAGGGGGTGTTTGCTCAATGTTTGGAGACATGTGCTGTACCATCATTCCTAACAACACTGCCCCAGACGGTTCGGTCACCAAGGCCTTAAATAGTCTGCGCACCCTCTCGCAAGAAATGCATGACGCATCAGGCATAGACAACCCCTTCTCTGATTGGATGGAATCCATGTTTGGCAAATGGAAGGCCCTCATCATGTCCACAGCAGTTTCCATCGCGGTTTTCATAGCTATACTCATCACCTGTGGCTGTTGCTGCATCCCCTGCCTCCGAACTTTGATAGGCCGTCTTATTACCACAGCTCTCTCCAAGGAAAGGCAGCCGCCTCCATATGGTGCTTTTCCACAGTTGAATGGAGACCAGCTGGCCTCTGACCCAGAGTTGCGTTCATTGACAACCTCCCAATTAGATGACGACACACAGGTCTAAAGTAGTTCACACCTAGCAGGTGTGAAAAGGGGGATTTGTTGTGTAAAATAATATGCGTTTTACTTGTATGCTTATATTGCGGAGTTGTGAGGTCACAGTAAGTAGGTTAAAAACTCCAGATAAGGCATTCCGGCGCTTGTCTGTACATAGGGAGGATACTGTGGCCCTGAAGAGAAAACCAACTGCTTACAGCACTAGATTAGGGCGGAGAGCCGCCAACAGAGCGTAGGAGACAAACCCCTTATCTAGTCACACAGAGGCTTTTTGTCTTAGCTTAGAATTGCACCTTTCCGGCGTCTCGTGCCAATAACATGCACACACACTGATGATGCAACGCTGGAGGACCAATCGTGAGCCAGTGTGAGTGATGATGCTCAGTGCTCCGTCGGGCCCTTTGACCTTTAAAGGACAGAACCGCCCCCACTTTATATTCCACCAATAGACTTCTCTAAGAAGAAACTATATAATGTTGTGCGCAATGATGTTGAGCGCCTTTTCTTGCCTTTTCACGCTTTTCCTGTCTTTCGTACATTTTACCTGTTCCACCTGAACAGAGATTAGGCCGCGTGCACGCTTTAATGCCTGGCATAATACTCCTGTTATAATAAACCTTATTGCTTTGAATTAAGCTAATTGCCTCGATCTCCATCTGTTCACTCCGAGAGTTTTTCTCCTCAACAGTTCCAGAATAGCGAGAAAGGGGCTACCGCACACAATCGCC
The DNA here is from genome assembly GCA_028022725.1 of Lycodopsis pacificus. Lineage (NCBI taxonomy): Eukaryota > Metazoa > Chordata > Actinopteri > Perciformes > Zoarcidae > Lycodopsis > Lycodopsis pacificus. Next base: position 24,816,135 of record CM051701.1, read on the forward strand.
GAAGACGTGAGCTTGCCAGCTGCCAGAGAGATGGTGGAATGTATGATTGGGGAGAAAGAAGCAAAAAAGTTGGACATGATCCCGGTGTCCAACAACACTGTGTCGCGCCGCATCGATGCTTTATCCGAAGACATCCTGGCTACATTAGTCGGTCATTAATTGTAAATTAAATGTGATGCAATCTGCCTCTGAGCCTGTGCGTGTGTCCTCGCCATCCTGATTGCTCTTTAAAAGTGACGCCTTGTGTAACTGAAAGTTATTGAAACTTTGTTGCAGTGTTTCAGGGCGTTTTCACACCCGTAGTTCGTTTTGCTTTGTTCCGATTCAGGGATTAATATGATACAATGTTGCAGTTGCCCCTTTGTTCGGTTTGTGTTCACACTGCAACATTTAACAGCGGACTAAATCGTGTAAACAAACGCCACGCGCGAGCAAACTGTTCTCTCATTGGTCCGATTTTTATGCGGCTATAAATAGGCTCTGTTGCTTTTTTTTCTTTTTTTATGAAGGGGGAGTGCACGAACCCGGTCGGGATGTAGAAGGGGGTGCGCGGCCTAAAAAGTTTGGGAACCGCTGGTCTATGACTGCTCATTGTCCCAGAGGATTACTCACCAATCACTTCCTATAATAGATTTCAAAGGAAAATGTTGGCATTTCTTTCTATAGCAGAGGTCTAATGAGACAGAATAACTGAAAACACCTGTGTGTACAAAGCTTTAACAATATTAGCAAAATAAACTTGCCTCTGTCAGAAAAGACATTAACTACAAAATCCTATTTGATTGATACATAAAGGATACAATGCCTAGAACAGCATGCTTTGTGATAACGGTGCTTTGAGGTTAATCATTAGATTTAGCATCCAACAATGATTGCGTCGAGGTTCAGAGAACACGTGTGTTATGTGCAGCCTGCTGCGGAGTACCAGGTCTGGATTATGAACCATGTAATTACGTCCACAGGGAAGGAATCCTGCTCTGATTAAAAGGAATAGAATATGAGTCTCTCTTATGCCAGATGTAGCTCCAAACAATTCTACTTCGTTGAAATTTGCACTCCAGTCCCTGGAAAAAATTGGCAAATGCTCAGAATATTCAGAAGTCATTCATAATCAAAGTAGTGAAAGTTCTGCAATAGAAATACAGTGCTATTATCTCACTCAATTTTATGATCTCAGTGTCATCATGATGAATGAAGTCATGTATGACTCATCCAAGACACCCCTTCTGTGTCCCGCCACTATTTCACAAAACAAAAATGCCCCCTGCATACACCTCATGTGATTTATCGCCGGTAATAAAGAATCTTAATGTTTGCTGAATCACGAGACCCAAGCAGCGTCTTAATAATTAATCCACTTAGCTGGAGCACACGCTTTATCAGCAGCTGCAAGAGACTCACACACTTCCCTTTGGCCTCTAACAGACCCTCTACCGCCTCCCATTTCATCTCCAATGATCCCCAACACTTTGTTTACCCTAAATGCTTAATAATGTGGAATGCATCACTGATGAATATTAATGCTGGGATGAAATTGGGTCCTACTTTGTTTAAAAAAAATGTCAGAGGAAGTTCGTTACAGAAATGATTGTGAGTTAAGGTCTCTGATGCTGGCCATGTAAGCAAAGGAAATGTGTGAGAATATAGAGTAATTTCAAGCATGAATAAAGTTTATATGAGAAAAAGGTAATTACTGGATACAGTACTTGAGTCCTCAATCATCTGTCTATAGATATCCACAATCAGAAATAACTCCTAAATCAAAATATTTCAGTGTATGAAACCGGGTACCTTTCCCTCTCAACTGCTACCTCAGCTTCTGCGGGACAGACTCATCACGCACTACTGCACTCAAAAAGACACTGAGGTAGGTTTTGCAGTCTATATCATTTTTGTATTTATTTTCTCAGCTTACTTGAAATGTCTTTGTTGAGTTAAAAATAATACAGAAGGTGGCCGTAAAGCAACGGCAGCTGCTGTGAAATGCCAAATAAGAAGATGAAGATTTTTTTAGACTGCACATGCGAAAGGCCAAAGCCCCCATGAAGAGCGCTAGGCTTTAAAGCAAATTTTACATAGTGGCCAAACGGATGAACTGCAACTTCCAGTATGAACACTTACATGTCCCTCATTTATATCATTCGGTCCTTCAACCTGTAGCCCCCGAGCGAGGACCATTTGGTGAGAAAGTTTAGTGAAGAGAGTGTCGTAGAATGCACTTTTCAGAAATGAATATATTGAATGTTATATACCCAGTTATAGACCCAGTTATAGAAGAGATTCTGGGCAACAATATCCTGCAAGCCATTTTACACACTCCAAACAATTCTACACAACTAATATACGCATCTAAAACAATTACCACAATATCACTCTTTATTCCCCATTGCTGAGCCGACCTCGCACTCCGGTAGCCACTAAGAAGAAGAAGCTAAAGGCTAACATGGAAAACCGAAATAGCAGAAAGCACGCTGTAAGAGCCATTTTGTTGTTTTTGTTGATGTACAACCTCCCACCACATGGGGACGTAGTGCCGGTGTGATTCAGGCACAGGTAATATAATCAATGGGGTTATTGGACACAGGTGTTGCTCATAGGTGGAAGCAAACAGTTTTTGAACATGCAGATGTAACGAAGGCAAATGTTATGATTTATTGGTTTTATGGAGAAATGCATAACTGGAAGAAAAAGTGGTGAACTCTGAATATGAGAGAAATAAAATACATATTCGAAACTGGACTTTGTTATTTATGGCACGCGTCAGAACAAGCATTACAGCAACCATAGTGACTTTTTTATTGGAAAGCAACAGTCACTACACACGCCAATAACACACAAATTCCAAAGATATCTTCAGAATTTCTCTCCGTGAAACCATTACAGAGCTGTGAGCAAACAAGCACCAGAACCACAAACCGCTTTATCAATATAAATCATAACCGCACCTCACTGTGAGCTGAATTCTGTGAAGAGAACGGCTAAATCCCCGGTTATTTCGATTAAAATGTGTTCGACGTATATCCTGTTGTGTCTCTGAACTGTTTCCTGAAGAAAGGGGGGTCACTCTAACTTAGGGGGAGGTGGGGGTAGGGATTTGACTTTCGGTGAATGGAATATTACGCTCCTCGAGGGACGGCGCGCGTTTGATTCTGACTGGCGAACGATTCTGTCAGTCAATCCCACGTTACCCCCACTCAATTGTATGGACGCGTCGAAGGAGGGTTCATTGACTGAAATCGACCAATCATAGGCTGAGATAGCACAGGGAAACTGGAATTCAGGCGAGAAACAGGCTCAGAGAGGATTCAGGCTCTCAAAATGAAGCCAAACTGCTATATTTGGATGGATTGAACACTATTAGTGATAAAACAAGTGAAATATATAGTATATAAAATTACAATGCAACAGCTGGTTCCAAAATTTCAATTTGGTTGACCTCGCCTGACCTCTGTACTAAAACCTCTCTAACTTGGTTCTGCTTCACTTTATCAAAGTCAAAGGAGAGACTGTTCACATGTGCTATGATTTGGGAGAGTTTTAAACTTTCGTTAGCATCATTCAAAAGAGATAATCATGCTTTGTGCTTTTTTCAGGCAAACCTGAACCTTTTCAATTTGAGCTGTGTGCCATCTTCATTTACTCTTAACCAGTAACATGTACACTGATATTTACACATCTGAACAAATCTCACAAGTGTTACCTTTATTATAACATCAACATTATTCAAATAGACCTTGTAGTTGCAGAAATACACACTGTTTAGTATGGGTATGCAGTTTTCGAGCAGAGGCCTAAATATAGGGCTAGATGGTTTTAAGGTATAAAATGCACTAATGGCTGCATCCAGAGTTATTTTCCTTCCTCCATTCATGAGGAAGGAATGAGCCTGGTACCAAAGCTGTACCATCATCTGCCACTAGAGGCCAGTAACGAGTTGCATCTCCAAAACAACTGTTGGTTTATTGAACCCTGAAAACAACACAGTCTTTGAGCTTCTTTTCACTGTACTTGACCTGAAATTCGTTTGTTCCAGGATTTTGGTCCATTCTGCACGACTTCTTCGCTGCATGTAACATTTTGAGTTAAAATATCTTCTTCTTGACTTTCTTCAGCAACTGTTTTGATGGTGTCCTCCTGTTCCGGCGCTTCATCTATTGTCTGGTTGTTTGTGTGCTCATTCTCAATATCTTCCCCAATGACAGCATCCTCATCCTCCTCGTCCTCCTCTTTTGCATCCTCAACATTATCCCTCTCACTTCTATGAGCAATCACATGCTCTTGCTCGACAACAAACGACTGATCCTCAGACTCAATGCCACTTTTGTCGTAGGCCATTTGTAATTCAACATGCTGTGAAGTAAAGCCTGGGTCTCCCTTGAAATCTCTGTCGTCATCTGACAGCTCCTCACAGACGGACAGCTGACTTTTAAATTGCTTTGCTCCCTCATCAGACTTGTTCTCATCTTCGCAGGCCAGCTCTGGTACACCATCACCGTTGTCTACTTCCTCGTGCGTCACTGTTGAATCTGCCTCGTTCCTCTGCATATTTGCCTCTTCTATGTGCACGTTATCTTCTTCTTCTACACTCAAATCTGTGATCGGACACAATTTTACCTCAACGTCTTCGGCCTGTAAATCTTTTTCATCTTCACGCTGCATTTCAATTTCTGCTTCCTTTAAGTTTCTGATGGTTTCACCCATGTTTTGAGGATCCTCCGGTGTCATTGCCCTCTTAGTCTCCTCCTCAGCACCAGCGTTTCTCCCACTTTCCTCCATGTCTTCACTCATTTCATCACCTGTGAGTTTTAGTGACCTGGTGTTTGCATGCTCTTCATACGCACTATTAGCCGACGTCTTATCTCTCCCGGCAGTGCTCAATTTTTTATCTCAGTTTTCTTCTTGTCTGTCTTCTTTTGCAACCAGCAGCCCTGCATCATCATTTCCCACTTTCTTCGGGAACTGTTTTGATGCCGTCCTCCTGCGCTTATTGGGTTTTCATATCATACCGGTCTCCTAATGAACAAAGGAGTAATGTTCGCCTGTGGGAACCAGGACACTCAGGTTACTTTACAGTAACCGGTAGTATCGCCACATCAACCCTTTTCCCCTCCGTAGCAAATCCACCACTGGCAAAACATTCATACTTTTCCAATTGATCTGCTTTATAATTCGTGGGAGGCTTATTTTGCGATGTGTAAATCATAATTTCTGCACATGCGTTCCACACTTGATATTCAGGATACTGATCTCAATAGTCGTGTTTCTTTTGAGATCCATACAAGAGTCCACTTGAACTTCACATGTAGGAAGTGCCAATGTTTTTATTTCCACATGTACATCATAAACATGATTTGGATTCCACATTCGGCTCATTCTGTCATCAGCCTCAGCTGTGTGATAGCTTCCCCTTTCCACATGGTGTGAAGTAGTCTCTTTCTACGTGTATTAACGTGCAACTGTCTGAACACTGGATAGGCTGGTTTGAACTTAAATGGCAATGCTGGCATAGGTCCTGGTCTAACATGGGTTGGAATATGTGTGGTTGCATCGTGCTCATCTTGATTCATGGTTTCTGGCTCTTCTCCAGGGCGCCTGAGCCACCGTCTGGGCTTTTACGGCTCTCAAGGTTGGAGTACTGGTAGCTGTTACATTGGATGAGTTCGGATGTCCTCGTCTGCGATGGAAGTTATATCTAACAGAACATCATAAATTGCCACAACAGCTCCCCCCTCTGGCCATTCCTATGGCTATTAAAGTAGTTACAATTTATCGAAATGGCAAAAATGGTTTACATATGCACAACATATGATCACATAATCGATGAGGTTAAAACATTAGCTGTTTTTGTGAGTTTGAAGCAACTCCATGTTGTAGCTAGCTTGGGAATGTTAACATCAACATTACAAAATAAATCTCCTGAGATGAGGTGAAACACAGATGTCGGACCTCCATCTCTGTTAAACTTATAGAGAGACAACACATCAGTGAGGCTCATAACACACAATTAAAAACAATTTTAACAATTTGTATGAAATTCTATCATCCAAGTATTTATATTCCTATTATATTCATTCAGAATCAACTGTCAATTCAACTGATTCCTTTATCAAGTAAAATAATAAACGACAGCACAGGCTGTTTTATGAGATCATGTTTCTCAGATAGCAAGCTGTAATAATAAACACAAGTATTACACAGAAATGTCACTTATGTCACTTTCGTAGTTCTACGGGAGGAAAACAGTCAGACAAACAAGTCTGATGTGCAGGATCGGCTTTTTAGAAGAACAACATGCGTTGTGCCGGGTGCCTTGTGATTCAAAGCAGTCAGTGAAAGTGAGGTTCTTTGGAACGTCAAGGTCTGTCAGAGGGATGACGTCTGGTGTACTTGCATATATATATATATATCTTCATGGTGCAAGACATATTTACAGGAAATGTAATCTTTGAACACTTTAGTGTAGGACAAGTTGGTGTAATACATTAAACAGTGGAATAGTGTGATGTCTTAAGATGTTTTGGATCTTTGGCTCACTCTGCTGATGTGTCATTGGTACAAGCATGGACTGTGGTTATGTTTTAAGCACATCACAAAGAAATAGTTGTGCTGCTGGACTGTAAGCTTAGCATAGTGTTTTCTAAAATGATAACCTAATAAAATATAAATAATATTTGTTGTTGCAGTTCTTACACTCCCTAAAGTCAGTTAAAAACGAATTTAAATATTGTATTAGATATTCGTATTATCTGATATCGAGGGCCAGCTTATCACATCATCATGTAGTCACAAGAATTACATTTTGTGTAAATATCTATAATTGTATTTAAATGGTGTTATTATTTGCTTTGATGATACATCAAGATTGTTATGACCAGTTAAAGAAAGGGATTATAACCTGCATGGGACATTTTAAGTAAAAGTATAAGATTTAATATCTTATTAAATTTCCTTTTTAACTTTAAAATCTATACAAAATGTGAATCTACCTTTTATAATATAATTACATATTCCCCCTTTTGCAAGTTATCACTGCTGTGGGCTAATTTAGCTTAACAATAGAATAATTCATGTGGCAGTTGTCTGGGCTCATAATACATTTTAATAATAATAATAATCCATTATCCATTCATAATGTTTAAATTGCACCAGATTAGGCCCAACACTTTCTCTGCAGGGGTAGCCAATGTCTGCAATACTTGAACATCCTAAGTGAGGGATATTTCTGTAGGCACACCTAGCATAAGTCTTGTGAGCAAAGAAAATAGAAAAAAAACTGAAAAATCTGCTTGCTCAGTCGCAGCATCAGCTGCAGCATTTCCTGTTGAAATGGGATCAGAAGCGTTGGTGTAAGCATCACATTTCATAACGCAGACATTTTTAAGGAGCAATATGGCTTCTAGCAAGTCGGCCACGAGACGGTGGTGAGAAATGGTTTTGCAGGATGATTTCCACAAGGTGCCAAAGTGGTGCACTACACCAAAGGCATAGCAACCCCCTACCGTCTGTGTAAATATTAACTATTTTGTCGGCAGCAAGCTTACAGGCTTCTGTAAGGGCCACATGATCTGCAGCTTGAGCAGAAAAGTGTGCTGGCAACTTACCGCTGCACAGAGTGTCATATGATGAGACTACAGCAAACCCAACCAACCCTTCTCCCGTGTCCAGCAAGCGGGATGCCAAACCGTCCACTAACAGTTGTAAATCAGCATTTGGTGGGCGTGTCTGTGAGGTCAGGTCTCGGTGTGCAGACTTGTTCAAGAGAAACAACACAGTTATGTGGTTCTCCATCTGCTGCAGTTGGAAAAAGAGTAGCAGGATTAAAATCTTTGTCATTAAAGGCATCAGTCGAGCGGTCGGTCCAGGTCAGTTTGTCATGCACATAAAGATGTTTACCATGAATCATGGACAGAGGAAAGCCTCCGTTTCTGAGTGGTTTGGGATCCACTGTCATACTGTGACGTCATTCCTAAAAAGCTCATCATTTGTTTCTCAGTTTGTGGTTTAGACACAGTTTAATTGCCTGTGTTCTCTTGGGAGGGAGGGTTCTGCCCTCTGCTGTGATGACATGTCCCAGATATGAAACTTTATCGAGCGCAAATTGCAATTTGGACAGTTAGCCTTGTGACCTTTTGCAGCCAAAGTTTGAGGTGCTCGTGGATGCACCGATACATTAACTGCTTGTAAATCTTAGACAATCATCACTCAGGTGGTTCCCTCAAGTCTCGAATTTTCTTTACCAGGAAAAATTTGGTGCGTGCACCGGTGTATCATCACATTCGATTATTATACCAACCTTCATTAAAGACTCAAGAACGGGTGTAATATCATTAATATCTCGATTGAGTAGATATTGCTTCTTGCATGGGTGGAAATCAGATTTTGAAAATAGGCGGATCACGATTTTGGGTGAACACCAGCACCCCGCACCTGTCTTACATCACACATTTGAAACCATCGTGTGTGTTTTCTTATCAAACATAAGTTAAGTTATTCCTTTCACTGTTGACATTGATGTACCTCTTGTTTTGTATACGTAACCCTTATCTCTGTAGTTTTACCAGGATCCTCTGTGTTTCTGAAGTCAGTGAGTGTGGGTCTGACTGTGCAGCCAGTCAGACATCCTCTCCATTCCTGGGCCTCATGCCAAGGACACGCGTGTGATCTCTCCCTTAAACACTCATATTGCTTGGGAGACAGAGAAACAGAGACAGCAGCAGTATTTTCTGTCCAGCAAATGTTCTTTATACCATTATACGTAACTTCTCCACTTCTCTCCTTTCTCTAAATAATACTTCCTCAAATATTTTATCTAATCCATGTAATCAGCCTGCATGTGACATTCTGAACATTTTTACCTTTAATAGTGTTTGTCTTGTGGTAACTTTCTAAAACCTTAATTTGCGTACATCTGGTATGTAGGTGTCTAGTTTGTCATAGTCTATACTACACTAAATAGTCAGAATCTAAAGTTAACTCACCCTCTGTGTGTTAATGTTTGTGCGTCGGTGGTTCCCTCTCTGAGGTCCACTTGACAAAAATAAACAAAACAAAACAGAGTTCGGCAGTATATTTTCCTTTTTTATCAATTTTCTGTGTTATTGGTCCCTGTTTTTTTCTAATTTGTGTCTTTCTGACCTTTATTTCTTAATCTCTCCCTTTCTCCCTTAGACATTATTACATATATTTCCTTCCTCTTTCTCCTTTAAACAAGTTTTGAGACATTTTTGTAGGCTGAAACTGCCTTTTTCAGGGAACCCATTTGATCCATTCTTTCAATTGTTTGGCAGGCTGATTATCTTTGTCCCGCATATATTTTATTATTGGAGGTAAGACCTTGGCATCAAGCTGCTCAGACTCACTTTGACTTTTACCCATTTTATCAAATTTGTCGTTTACAGTATCTTCAAAACAGTCGTGTCAAGACTTAGGTCAACTTGAATGGATACACCAAACTTTCTTTAAATACTACACGTTAACCAGGACACATCTGTCCAACACCCTTACGATACTTAAGTGCGAGATTACAAGTTTATCACTTCAAAGTGTCTGTTATACCACAAAATAATTTTTCACGAGTGGAATTCTTTTTTCCAGTTCCAGGATCAGAGCGGCAATCTGGAACCCCGTCTGAGGACAGCCTCTCACCTTCTGGGAGGAATCAGCTATTATTTGCGCGCTTCTGTCGTCCAACAGAGTTCAGATTACTCGTCTAATCCCCACGTTTTACAAATTACAATTGTGCTGTTACTTCTGATAAATAGTTGGATAGCTTTTATTATACTTGAAATAGTATATGATAAATATTTTAACCATGTCTACGTGTTCTTTTGGGACTGGGATGTGTCCCACTGGTGTTTTGCTTTTCCGCACATTGTTCTGAGCACAGATTTTACATTGGTGACAGTACCCTTGTCTCTTTAACCTTTTCAGTACTTCCCGATTCTGAGATGGTCAGCAATGCACCAAGTGCAACCAACAATCGTTCCTGTGATCTCCACAACACCTTTCCATCAACACTCTTCCTCTGATTATTTAGGACTATTGTAGAAGCCATTACTCTGACTTGTGTTTTACCTGTACATTCTATACTTTTAAGGAAATTATAATCATGCTACCGCTTGTACATCAAACCATGCTGATTATGATTTGCTGTTGAACCTGTTTAGATGTTACTGCCGAAATGATTATGACGCAATGATGACGTCAGGGGGCGTTAACTCTTTATGTAGACCTCACCTGAGGACGTGCAGGTGTGTTTTTTCGACTAGAGAGCGGAAGGGCTAACTATTTTTCAACCGCATTAAGCATTACGCATTACGAAACCGCATTATGAGACAAAGTGGGTTTTTCTGTTTAAGATGACTTCCATGTATGCCTTTGATGCTGATCTGGAATAAAAGAAAGTTTTGAAGTGACACTACGCGTTAATCGACCGACCGCTCCTACAATAAGTTCAATCAGGAGAGACTCGTTTCATAAGTTAATGATTTATTACACACGCGTCAAATGAAAAGTGCAAAGTCTTTGGCGATTGGACTCCATCCTGAAGTACTATCACCGAGGGTAGGGATACTGAGGTCCAACAGGCCTAATCCCCCAAAAAGACATGTATTCATATGAATACCTACCTACTGCTGTGGTGAATTTCCTAAGAAAATAGACAATTCGTCATGAGAGAACTCTAAGGGTAGACCGTGAAGGAGTAGATGTTAGACCAGAGGTAAGAGGACCGGTTGAGTCAAAGCAAAGGATAGAGGAATGTCACGATGGACTGCAGACTAGGATACGGGGGGTCTGGACGACCGCAGACACAGGATAGTGCGGGTCTAGATAGCCCCTAGCAGAGTATGGCAGGATTTCAACAGATCCAGAAATATATGGCGGGGTCGGTCCTGCGGAGGATCCGAGCGCAGGACTGGATAGGTGAGGGTCGAGCTAGACCGCAGACAAGGATAGGTTGGGTCAAATTTAGACCGCAGCGTAGGACAGTAATGGGTCACGTTTAGACCGCAGAGCAGAATAGGGGGGTTCAAGAGAGAACGCAGAACAGCACGGTTGGGGGTCTAACGGCCCCCACAAGATCGGGGTCTGACTGCCTCAGCACAACCAGACCGGGTGAGCTCACCCGGGAAACTAGAAATATGTCAAACTTTGACAGGTCTCGCATCATTCGGACCGCGAAATAGAAATTATGTCATATCTGACTGCGAAATTAGAAACTTGTCAACTCTGAACGGGTCTCTTATCATACGGACCAGGAAATTAGAAACGGGGCACCTCAGACCCACCTTTTCTTTTTGGAACGTAAAACGGTCCTGTCGGACCAGGAAACAGACTCGTTAAGCCAGGTCACGGACACCTAGGAAAACAGTCACGATAAGCCAGGTCACGTGAGACCAGGAGATTGGGGGAAGCAGTGTTAGACCAATCAGGTGGAGAAAACGGTCAAGTCACACCAGAGGAATAGAGCAAGACAAACACAGAGCACAGTAATATACAGTGCTGATAGGATATCCCTTTGCACAATATAACGTGAACCCTACCTTAGTGTTACTATAAGGAACATTTCAAGAAGCTATGAACCAATACCACTAATGAGACCTACCAACGATACACCAATCGATGTGAACATGTCACCACCACCAGTTATATGCATTCCTTACCGGCCTATAAGGCTTCAATGATCTCTGATTATCGAGGACGGTGTTGAGATCGGGGCGAATGTAAGATGTAAAGGTAGAGGATGATCAACGTCCCCATTTTTGTAGGGGAGTAGCCGAGATGCCTTAGTTAGCTGCTGAAGTAGCAGCCCCTATTCCAACAGCGGGCCCTGAGTATAGCTGAGGTGATTAGTTGATTCTAGTGAGGATAACCTCCCCGTGCTAGTTAACCACGTTCAGCTAAAGGAACGCTACCTGGGGTAAGAATAGTAGAGCAACTACTAAGTCTTCATAATAGGAATTTAAGCATGGATTTGACAAGCCAAAACCCAGAAACTATCCAAGCCACAGCCCCTGTGCAAGCCCCTCCGCATTTGGAGAGTTTAAGCCATGAGTTGCCAGCCAAGTCACGTACCCATTAGACCTGGATAGTGAGTCCAACAGACTTGCGTGTACTGGCCTTATACCGTGCTGCGTGAAGACCCACATGAACCATAGCATGCGAGAGGTCGCTTTAGAGAATATAAAGAACATTTTGCATGAATGAGCTAAGGCTATTCGCCAAATGCAATGACGTGCCAAACTGCCAGAAACAACGTAAACATGACGCATGACTTATACATGGCTTGCCGTACACATTTTTAAGGCTTTAATGAGCTTGCGTTATGATATGTGTCTAGTAACCCACTGGCCTTGACAGAATCCCCCAAAACCCACGGATAGCCTGCCTCCGTGTTGACGTTTTAGTGAATCAGCGAACCTCACCAGCTTGTTAGCAGAATGTTACACCATTCAAGTGATCGCCCCGTGACCTGACACGCAGGTCAGCACGGCACCTGTCATCAAGGTAGATTGCGCATCTTAGGACAAGGAAGATGCCCTGTCCAACGGGAAAAGCGCGTCCCTGGAGGATGAGCCTGACTGGAGCTAATTATACTTTATGTGTAAATGTCCAAGTATGGTTTTGCCACTTATCCGTTCCCGTCACAATAGCGCAGTTGTGACAGATTACTGGATGCCGAGCACCTGGTCCTGGAGCTCTGAGGAATAACAGCCCTACTCCATTGCGCACATGAACTCATCTCTGCCAGTGCTGCCCGTTTAACGATTTGGTCTTTTACTTCTGCCGACCATGCCCCACACTTCACCATGGATGCCTTCTCGTACGTTACTGACTGTCACACTTCACCATCGGTAGCCGTTCTTAGCTTTGTTGTCAAAAATACATTTAAATCCCATTCTGCCTTGTGTCCCTCTGTCTTTGTCACCGGGTTAAGCCGGGTTACGACATTACACATGGCAGTCTCCCACACATAGACTGTGGACACTTTAATCAGCCTTATATGGCCAGCCTCTTAAATGTTCATTCCTCCCCGGCAGTTTAACCCAGTGCGTTTCATATGTCCAGAGACGATTGTTCACAGCAGCCAGGTGAAGCGCCACTAAGCAAAATCTTTTGAGCAAACGCACCCACGCATCATAGAGGCACAGATATGAGCTACGAGCCCACTAATCTGAATCCTATCACCTGACTTCACTGCCCAACTATGATGTAAAAGAGAGGAATAGAGCTGAAGAAAATAGTTTAATAACCATAAATAATGTTGCTGCACACAATGCTATGTGTATGACCATACAATGTAATGTCCTACTTCCATTTACCCCGCTTCACCCTGATTGCACTGAATTTCTACCGCTGCATGACGATCCAGTTCCATTAATTTACTAAGATTAGGTACTTTATCTTTATAAGAAGCAAGTACTTAAAAGCTTCTGTTATGCAATTAATCTATAAATGCCTCCCTTACTTTACATGACATTCCTTCGACTTCTTGATTTAATAACCAGCTGTTGATTACCACGAACGTCGATACAACTGTTTAAGCTACTCCAATGTATAGGACTAAATCATCGCACACCTGAGACAGACTGATGTGCCAGACCTTTGCATGAGGACACTCTCTCAACTGGACTTTGTTAAATTTCATTGGAACACTCTGCTCTATGTGTTCTTCTCTGAAACCCCAGAGGCGTACCCACAACATGGGCTGTGAAGCATAAAACACTGGTGTTACTCATGGATACACCCATAGCATGTTGATATAGCTGACACAAGCCATGAACCAACCTCCACAAAGCCGAGGAGGGATTGTAGTCATATGTTCCCTCCTATTCATAAACTACTTTATCGCCTTAGCCAAGCCCTGTTAGGAAAGAAGTAAAGTCTTAAATGTAACATAACGAAACAAAGGTTAAACATCCTGTAACCTATTGGATCTGCATGCCAAACATTTACTCCAAATGATCTCTCATAATGCATCGTAGTCTCGTGAATGCGCTCAACTCCCACTACTGGCACAGGCGCTTTCATGCTAATCCATGAGTGATGCTGCGGAGCTCCAGACGTGTGCCAGACCCATGATTTCCTCATTTTGTCGGGGAATGACGAGGAGCGGAAACACAGTCTCTGTTTCAGCAGCGAGGAGCCTGAACTGTCCCGTGGAGCTGATTTACCATGGCGGCTGGCGCCGCCGCTGTTAACAACACAATAGAAGCTGCATCGTTTACCAGAGATTGACGACCATCGATGGAGTGGATGGAGCGGATGGAGCTATCCAGTGGAACTGACTGCATTGTCTGCATCAGAGGCCAGGAGTGCTGGTGGAGAAAGTAGGGTTGGGTATCGTTTGGGTTTTTTCCGATACCGGTGCTAAAACGATACTTTTAAAACGATACCGGTGCCTAAACAGATAATATATTGTTCAATTTGAAGAAAAAAGTAACTGTTTAAAGTATACTATAAATAAAAATAAATACAAAACACTTGGTTTCAAACTACAGCTTCAAACTTTTTAACTATGAACAATATGTTAACTGTTAACAGTTTACAGTATACTTAAATAAATATAAATAAATACAAAACACACACTCTGTACACACACTACAGCTTCAAACTTCAGCAATTATTTTGCAGAAATATGAGCATATTTTCCTTCTCTGGCAAAATACGACACGTCTCATGACTTATTTTATTTTACCAGTTGGTGGCGGTAATGCGCCAATTCGTTGTTTGCCAACCGCCAGTTGGTCTCGAAGAAGAAGAAGAAGCTTTCGCGTGCCTGTGTTGTTGTGCTTATGAGCAGCTGCGCTAAATACCCTGTTGTAATACTACTATGAGTGAGGAGCGGAGGACCGAGTCCTGCTGCCAGGACGGAGTCATCAGAGTAGTGTCAAAAGTATTTCAATCGGTTCAAGCACCGAAAGGAGGCACCGAAATCTGCGTTACGTTTCGGTCCGGTAGGTACCGGACGTATAGGAACCGGTTCCATACCGGCACCGTTTTTCGGTACCCAACCCTAGGAGAAAGAGTACGGGACGCCGCCTGCGGAGCTCGGATGAGCCCGGCGATGGATCGACTGATCGCGAGTAACTGTTAGCCTTACTAGGATAGCACCGCGAACTACTCTCCGAGCCAAGAGGGCTTCTTGCTCGTCTGCGGGGAGCCGCTGCGCCGCACTGGGCGAGTGCTCCTGTGCCGGCCACCTGGCGGGCTGAATGCCGGCTCCGGTAACCCATCGCTGTTGAGACCCGACTCTTCCTGAAACAAACAAAATCGGATTCCGTCCTTGTCTCAGTTACGCACAACTAGTTGTTGTTTAAAAGGTAAGGGAAATAGCCTCGCTTCGCAACTGCTTAGCTGAAATGACAACTGACAGCAGCAGAGAGGAGAACACTATTTAAAGTATGACAGCAACGATATGATTGGCTTGAGGAACCGGTGTGCCGAATCTGGTTGGTTACTAAAAGTGCCCGCCCCCAAACAGCTGATGGAGTAATTACAAGGAGAGGAAAGACAGAGATTACTAGTGAGTGTCTTCCTGACTGAACTTGCGCTTGAGCTACATTTGAAAAATAGCCCATCAGAACGCCAGTCAACGTGGACATGAGAGAAGGTGGCCCGGAGTCACTGTCGTTTGGATTGATCTGGACTGCGGCCAGAATGTGATTTCACCGGTACCGTGAGTAAACGAGTGGAAGCGCTGTTTTCTGAACCTGGTTACGATCAAACATTAAAACTGACAAAGGAAACGAAGGAAATGTTTGATGAGCAGACAAATAAATCCATAAACTGCCTCTAAATTACGGAACCACAAAACGGCAGGACGCTGATCAATATCGCTGCACGGAAACTGGAGCAAAGCACGGCCGTGCACATGAAAAATAAATAAAGAAGTAACCGAAAAACGAACGAATATTCAAACAAAGGGTGTCGGAATTACTTGGAAAAAACCCTACAAACAAATATGAAAGGCTAAGAACAAAATAATGGCAGAAGGAAGTGAACGGGCAGTCACTGAAGCCGGTGTTACTGAGATGGACGCCGCACAACAAAGGAAAGCGTTTAAATCACGCAGCGCAACACGTAGAGGGAAACTCTCACACTGTACACGGAAAATGAATGAAATAAAAACAATGATGAAAGAGTGCTGATGTTGATGATAACGAAGCTGCAAATGAATTTCTAAGACTGCTGGATGAATTCAAAATGTCTCATGAATCTGTTCAGTTATTGCTGCCTGAGGATGTGAGAATGAATTAAACTTTGGACTGGTATGAGCCAAAAATGGCTGATTACGAAGCTTCTATGGCTAAGGTGGATCAATGGTTAACACCTCTTGTTCAGGCTGGGGACAGTGTCTCACAGACTGGCTCAAGGAGTTCTAAAGGTTCCAAAAGTTACAAATCTTCATCTGTGGTTTCAGCACGCATGAAGGTAGCTGCAGACAAAGCTGCTCTGCAGGCCAGAGCTGAAGCTCTTAAAAAGAAACATGAGCTGGAAACGGAGAAGCATCAACTAAGTTTAAGAATGGAATCCCTAGACTTGGAAGCAACTATTGCTGCAGCTGATGCGAGGCTAAAGGCTCTGGAGGAATTTGAAAATGATGAAGCATCAGAACCTGGAAAAGAAAGGGAAGAACGGATAAATGCATCTGACAAAATGGAAGAAAGCCTAGCACAGCTGGAGTATGCACGGATGGGAACCATACCTAAAACACCCTTACAAAGATTGATGCACGTTCAGTACCGACCACTAACTGGAATCACAAAAACGTCTGAGCAACAACCAAGAGCAACCAAGAGCAACAAACCCACACACAAGCAGAGCTGTGGTTTCTGATGGACCACGCAGACGAGGCGAATCCACTCCCAGAAGTGAAATAGCTCAGAGCATCGATCTCACAAACATTATACAAAGAAAGACGGACTTGACGGACCTGCTAGTGATACAGCAGAAAGAATCTAAACTCCCAAGAAGGGAGGTTCCGGTGTTTGACGGCGATCTTCTCGCTTTCAGGCCATTTATGAAGGCTTTTAAGCACAACATCGAGGACAAAACCAACAGTGACGAGGATCGACTGTACTTCCTGGAACAGTATACTGCTGGACAGCCAAAGGAACTAGTTCAAAGCTGCTTTCACATGAACGCCACAACTGGTTACGAGGAAGCAAAGCGCCTGCTTAAATATCACTTTGGTGATGATTTCAAAGTCATATCTGCATACGTTGAAAAGGCTTTGAACTGGAACCAAACACGAACAGATGATGGAAAGGCACTTCATAGCTACTCCCTCTATCTAAGAGGCTGTGGTAATGCAGTTCAGGACCTCCCATACAGGTCAGAGCTGGACTCGCCATCTAACATGAAAAGACTTGTTTTCAAACTCCCATTTAAACTTCGAGAGAAATGGCGGTCCGCTGTATGTGACATCACTGAAAGAACACAGCAGAGACCTACATTCCATGACCTTGTTCTGTTTATGGAAAAACAGGTCAGAATTATTCAAGATCCCGTCTTCGGGGATATCCAGGACCCTGCCGGAAGCACAAATGAGAGAATATCCAAAAGAGACTTACCGTATATGAGACCTAGCAGCAAGAAAAGCTTTGCTATGACTGTTGTGCCCAAGACAGAAACCAACAACAACCCTAATGCACGGGAAGGGGCAGACAGACCAGAGGGCAGTCGTACAGCCATGGATGCTTTCGTCAAGCCCTGTGCTTTTTGTAAAGGAGATCATGTGATGGAAACATGTGAAATAATAGCAAAGACTCCCCACAAGGAGAAAATTGAGCTGCTAAAGAAAAATGGACTGTGTTTTGCCTGCTTGGTCAAATGAGTAAAGAATGCAAGAAATGTCTTGTGTGTCGTTCCTGTGAGAAGAAACACCCCACGGTCCTGCATATAGAGAACTTTACTCCAGGAAGTACCAAGCCAGCAGCTAAGCACGATTCAGACACCAGGAGCAATTACATTGCTAGAGTTTCATCAGCAGTACAAACTACAAGTTAGCAGTGGTACCTGTAAAGATAAAGGCAGCTGTTTGATAGGAACCTTTGTCACGGAAAACCTGATGGAACAGTTGTCCGTAAGAGGAAAGAAAACAGAGATCTTACTCCGAACAATGGGTCATGAAAAGCCTGTGAAAACCCAAGCAATAAGAGGACTGGAAGTATGCAGCCTGGATGGCAACAGCTTCATAGAGCTTCCTGAAGTCTTCACACAAGATGCCATTCCTGTCAGTCAGGAGAACATTCCTACAGAAATAGACATAAAAGGATGCTCTTATCTAAAGGAGGTCCAACTAAGAACCATCAAGGCAGAGGTAGGCCTATTGATCGGTGCAAATGTCCCAAAGGCTATCGAGCCACTGAGAGTGATCAATAGCCAAGGGAGGGGCCCTATGCAGTCCTAACAAGCCTAGGTTGGACTATAAATGGACCACTCTGCAGTACTGCACCTATGGATGAGCATGGTCGACCACAGATAACGTCCAATAGAACAGTGGTTCTCAACTGGTCTGGCTGCGGGACCCACCATCACCCCTTAATGACAAGCCGGGACCCACTACCCAAATTATATATATATATATATATATATATATATATATATATATATATAATTTGGGTATATCTATATTCAAGAAGTCTAGTAGTAGTAACATCTCTGTGTAGTAAACTGTCAAATCAAATAAAGAAAGTACACATCAATTATATTTTAACAAATATTATTCTCATTTTTCAAATTGAACTGGATGGATTATAAATAATACATAGAAATACATGAATACATGTTCTTCTCATTTCAAGTAAAATAACGGCTGGATTAAAAAATAAATTACGTAACGAAATTCAATTTAGAAAACTTATGTTCACTGAATTGCCCTGCAGCTTTAAATTCAGTTCATTCAGGGTGAAGTGAAAAAGCCACAACATTGTATTTTTCTCATCTACTAAAAAGAGAAATTAGTGTTTTAAGAATTCACCTCTATGAGTCTGTCCAGTCAGAGTCTAATGACTCTGGTCTCTCTGGACATTTCTCTCTTTTGGAAATCGTCCTATGATTTGACTTTCACAACCCACACCTCAATAGTCCTGCTCTGCTTTCTGTGTCCTCGTCTCTCCCCGTGTCTCACGGTGTTTGTACATCTCACTCAAGTCAGGAAACTTGTCAAAATACTCATATGTGATGTGATTCACAACGCATTGGTCGGTGTTTTTCTGAATAATTCCGCTGCATAAAAAAAATGCCCTTCAAAATAAAATCACAACTCTTTTTTTTTTTTTTTTTTTTTGTCAGGCAAAGGCCCGCGACCCACTTTTGGGTCGCGACCCACCAGTTGAGAATCACTGCAATAGAATATCAGTGGCCAATCTGGAAGAGCTCCTGATACACCAATACAACCAGGACTTCTCAGAGTTGGCCTACAATGAAAAACAAGAACACTCATTTGAAGATAAGAAATTCCTGCAAGTGATGAACAACTCATCTCATTTCAAAAGGAAAGAAGGCAACTACGAAATACGACTTCCGTTCCGCCAGGATAACATCAGCCTGCCAAACAACAGGAAAATGGCGGAACAAAGTATTAAATCTTGCCCGCAGATTCCAGAAAGATGAAGCCTTTCGGAAAGACTATAATGGCTTCATGAGTGATGTCTTGAGGAAAGGACATGCAGAAAGAGTGCCAGAGGAACAGCTCCATCGGAAAGATGGAAGACTGGTACATCCCTCACCATGGTGTCTACCACAAAAGGAAAAAGACAATCCGGGTGGTGTTCGATTGTACCTCCTCATTCCAAGGAACTTCGCTGAATACAGGGTCCTGACCTTACGAACACCTTGCTGGGTGTACTCCTCAGATTCCGACAGGAACCAGTAGCAGTGATTGGGGACATCGAAGGAATATTCCATCAAGTAAGGATACCTAAACATGATGTGGACTTCCTCAGATTCCTGTGGTGGCCAGACGGCGACACCAACCAACCGCTAGCAGAGTACCGGATGACGGTGCATCTCTTTGGAGCGGTCTCATCCCCGAGCTGCGCCAATTTCGCACTGAAGCGGACAGCCGATGATAATGAAGGAAAGTATCGTGCTGAAGTTCTCAACACCATTCGTCACAACTTCTATGTTGACGACTGACTCAAATCTGTCCGAAGCGAGAGCCAAGCAATCTGTCTGGTGAAAGAGCTCAGATCAGTATGCACCACAGGTGGATTTAAACTCACCAAATGGACCAGTAACAGTCGAGCAGTCCTTGCCTCTGTTCCAGCTGAAGAGAGAGCAAAAGAGGTCAAAGATCTAGACCTCGACAAAGACAAACTGCCCATAGAAAGGGCTCTTGGCATGCAATGGGACATTGAGTCAGACACGTTCTTCTTCTCGATCACCCCGAAATAACAGTCACCCGCAGAAGCATTTTATCTGTGTTGAACTCAGTATACGATCCTCTTGGGTTCATAGCACCAGTCATGCTGACAGGGAAAGGAATACAGCAGGACCTGTGCAAGCTGAATTGTGGATGGGATGAATCGATACCAACTGCTTACACAGAGAGATGGAAGGAGTGGCTTAAAGATCTTAACCTGATTTCCAGTCTAAAAATCAAGAGATGCTTTAAGCCACCAGATTTTGAAGTTACTAGAGCACAGATGCACCACTTCTGCGATGCAAGTGAAAGAGGTTACGGGACAGTCAGCTATTTGAAGATGACCAGTAACAACGGACTACCTCACATGGTGTTTGTGATTGGGAAGGCAAGAGTTGCACCTTTTAAAGGTGGTGACAATCCCAAGACTGGAGCTTGCCAGTGCAGTCCTCGCTGCTAGGCTGGACAGGATGTTAAGGAGAGAGCTCGAGTCAACCCTCGGAGACTCAGTTTTTTGGACCGACAGCACCGCCATATTAAAATATATCCAAAATGACGCCAGAAGGTTTCAGACCTACGTGGCTAACAGAGTGACCACTATTCGGGATCTGACACACAAAGCCCAATGGCGCCACATAAAGACTGGACTCAATCCTGCAGACAATGCATCAAGAGGCATGAAAGCTGAGAAATTCCTTCAAGGACACTGGCTGAGGGGTCCAAATTTTCTGATGCAACCGGAAACAGACTGGCCAGTGATCCAGGTACCACCCGCACTGTCCGACGGTGACCCGGAGGTCAGGAAGGTGGCTGGAGCTTTCACTACAAGTGCACTGCAGATTCAAAGTCCACTGACTGGTCTTATTGAGCACTTCTCATCATGGGACAAATTGATTCGATCATCAGCCTGGCTCTTAAAATTCAAAGAACGTCTGAGACAATTGAACCTAAAAAAGAAAAAAATGAGTGACTTGGACCCAACTAGGTCACGGCTGTCTGTGGAGGATTTAGGCAAGGCCGAACAATCACTTGTGTCCTACGTTCAACAACAATCCTTCCAAGATGAGGTCACCTCTCTACAAAAGGGCTTACCCATAAAGAAAAACAGTAGGATCTACAGACTAGATCCCATCCTCCAACAGGGAATCCTGAGAGTTGGAGGCAGACTAAGCAAGCTGACAATGCCAGAGGAAACCAAACATCCTGCCATTCTGCCCAAGGACAATCACCTGTCAAAGATACTGCTACACCACACACACGCCTCAATGGGTCATTGTGGAAGAAATCAAATGATCGCAAAGCTCAGAACAAAATACTGGATCCTTAGAGCAAATTCCGCTGCGAGAAGGATAACACGGGATTGTGTACTCTGCAGGAGATGGCATGGCACAGCAATGACACCAAAAATGTCCGACCTACCTCTTCACAGGATAACACCTGACTTGCCACCCTTTACCCATACTGGACTGGACTACTTTGGCCCCATAGAAGTCAAGCGTGGCCGCAGCAAAGTAAAAAGATATGGAGCCTTGTTTACGTGCCTCGCATGCAGAGCCGTACACCTGGAGATGGCCTACTCAATGGACACAGACTCCTGCATTTCTGCACTCCGACGTTTTATCTGCAGACGAGGCCAAGTGAAGGAGATGGTTTCTGACAACGGCACAAATTTTCGTTGGGACAGAACGAGAGCTTCGAGAAGCATTTACCCACCTTGACCTCAGCAAGATCCAGCATTCGATGCACACTGTAGGTATCAAATGGACATTCAATCCACCCTATGGTCCTCATCATGGAGGCGTATGGGAGCGGCTCATCCGGATAAACAAAAATATTCTCTACTCCATCACAAGGGAACAGACCCTGGATGACGAGAGTCTCCAAACAGCTCTGTGCGAAGTAGAGGCAATCATGAATGACCGGCCCATCACAGTCCTATCTCAGGATGTGAAAGATCCAGAACCCCTGACACCCAACCACCTGCTTCAAATGAAGCGAATGCCGACTCTTCCACCTGGACTCTTTGACAAAAGTGACACCTATTCCAGAAGAAGATGGAAACAGACCCAATATATAGCTGATCTCTTCTGGAAACGCTGGACACGAGAGTACCTCCCATTGCTACAGGAGAGACAGAAATGGAATAAAACGAAAAGGAATCTAAAGCATGGAGACATGGTGCTGATCATTGATGAGAGCTCACCACGCAACTCCTGGCCCATGGGCAGAATCACGGAAATCTTCCCCGACAAAAAAGGTATGTATGTATGTCGAGTCAAGATCAGGACACAAAATGGTACCTTGGAAAGGCCCATCACAAAGCTGTGCCTTCTACAGAACATGACTTGATGAGACCGGTCCCTTTTGCTTTTTTTCGTATTTGACACCTGAAGAGACTTTAGTTGAACCTTTTCTCTTTTTCTCAAGAACTTTTTTCGTTGAACCTTTTACCGAAATCTTATGAACTTGTTTCGCAAAATGGACTAGCGGAACTAAATGGATTACATTTTTTGGCTTATTTTTGAAATTCTATGGACATGTGACTTTGAATATTGTCACAAAGGATAGGCTTCCTATGTATAAATGTATGAATTGCCCTATACCGGTCAATTAGGGGCCGGAGTGTAGAAGCCATTACTCTGATTTGTGTTTTACCTGTACATTCAATACTTTTAAGGAAATTATAATCATGCTACCGCTTGTACATCAAACCATGCTAATTATGATTTACTGTTGAACCTGTTAAGATGTTACTGCCGAAATGATTATGACGCTATTTTTCAACCGCATTAAGCATTACGCATTACGCACTACGAAACCGCATTATGAGACAAAGTGGGTTTTTCTGTTTAAGATGACTTCCATGTATGCCTTTGATGCTGATCTGGAATAAAAAAGTTTTGAAGTGACACTACGAGAGAATGCGCATTAATCGACCGACTGCTCCTACAACTATGTATGATCAATGTCTGTATGTATGACAACTCTACTCTCTGTATGGAGTGAGCGAGCCTGTAAGGCCCCAACATCTGGGCGTACAATCATACACTAGGGAGGTAGCCAAAGTTTATACTGGCTACTAAGTTGAGTTTACTCACACACATCTGGGCGTTCGGCCACCACCAAGTACACGGAGCTAGAACTTTTTATTTTTTCTCTCTTTTTTCTCCTCCTGCAGACAGAATAGGATCTGGACACAATATAGCCTGGATATATGCAGATGGATTGAAAAAAACTATATACAGGGTTCGTACGGTCATGAAAAACCTGGAAAAGTCATGGAATTTTAAAATGGTAATTTCCAGGCCTGGATAAGTCATGGAAAAAAATAAAATCCCAAAAGTTTTGGAAAAGTCATGGAATTTTTTTATATTCATATGTTCATGTCGTACATTTACGCTGAGTTTGAAATAATTAATATGCTTTTAAAAGAAAGATATAAACAGGCATACGCTCTCAAACTCGCAGTGCGAATTATTCGCGCTGCCAGTGAACGCACCTTAACAGGTGACATGCCGACCGCTTCCCTGAGCTACTGTGATAGCAACATTAGCTCGGTTCGCGAACGGTCGGTATTATTCACTATGCCAGGTGTCGATTAAAAATGCTTGGCTACACATGGACAAATACAAGACATGGTTACACCCGACAAAGACCCGGGACGAGCCAAATGCAGATTGTGTGGAGGCCAAACTGTCGATATTTCTAACATGGGGGGGAGCCGACATCAGACCCCCATCGCCGGCTTTCTAACTGCGACGCCGAGCAGCACGTCTCTCGCTTCGGCGAACAAGCAGGCGGCGATAGCGGATGGCGCTGTAACAAAAAATGACGTCCTTAGTGCGGAGGTAATGTGGGCACTGAAGGTTGCCAATTCCCACTTTTCATTTAAATCATCAGAAGATGCCAGCCTGCTATTTCGCTGGATGTTCCCCGATAGCCAGATCGCGGCACAATTTGATGAGCTGGATGACTTAAAGAAGAGGGCAAGAGTGGAGACGGATATTAGCGCACTCGAGGGATCAGCAGATGAATATGCTGAGAATGCAGAAGCTACAAACCAACTGACCTTCATCACCAAATCTAACAGCTTCCGCCGAACTGCAAAACAGAAGAAGGCATCTCTGCCGGAGATTGAAAAGCAGATAGATGCGAAGCTTGAAGAAATGAAACGCTAAGCTGGCAAGTGACTGTTCAGTTAAGTTCCCGTGGACAGTAAAGCACAAATTTCTTCTTTCATTACAACTTGTTCAGGTTGCCACGAGCTATTCTCTCTTACGAGCCTCTCAAGGGACAAGTCTGTGTGAGTGTGTCAGTCAAACACACAAAAAGCTCTTGTTATGTGAATGTTGTTTTATAAACCTGTTTAAATGTTAAATTGTTTTTGATGATTTATGTTTGAAGAGTTAGTTGCCAACTCGTTTTGTTAACATTTGCACTAAAAGGGAATGCAATGTGTGCACTAGCTGGATCCTACTGAATGCCTGTCAGAGTATATACATGTTGTTATTCTAATCAAACTATTGTCTCTCATTCATTTGTGTCATTTAAGGTATGCTGTATGCTTTAGAATTCTCATTTTTAGTTTAAATACTACATTTTCTCACTTTTTCATGTATACACCGAGATTTCACAAAATCTTTGGTCATGGAAATTTGGCTTAAAGTCATGGAAAAGTCATGGAAAAGTCATGGAAATCCATTGGTCCAAATGTGTATGAACCCTGTATATATTTTTTGCAAAAGCGTTACCACTGGGTAAACAACCAAAACATGCCAATAGCTCATACTCATGCAAAGCCACCCGGGTGTATGGGTCATCAATAGTCAGCGGTCTCAGTCTGTCAGTCAGTTTTTGTTCAGGTCTTTGTTTTTTATCTTCTTTTTCTAATGTCAGACTTTGACTATGTGTTAGCTTTATTTTTAATTGCTTGTACTCTTTTGCTAAAGAGAGATTCTTACTTTTGGGCTGCTTGTCACAGATACAAACGTCCTCTTTATTTCACCGGACCACTTTTCCACCAGAGGCTCATCAATCTTTACTCAGGGTGTATTGTAGGGAGTTTTGTCTCTTCCCTTTGTCACATAAGGAGCTCTCCTTTATAGTATTACTTTATCAGTAATGTCAATAAGTTAGTCGTGTGCACACCTTTTCAAACTGTACTATTCATATTGTCTAGTTAGATATTACTTTTCCTGCTCATTTAGATTTCTGCACAAAATTTTTTAGTCTCGTCAGCGTAGTGTCCTGCCTTAAACAGAAACCACTCTTAACAGACCCATATTATAGTTCTATTATGTAAATCTAAGCCAGTCCCTTCGTACTTCTCTCGAGCTCAGAGAAGGCCTCCGTAGAGGGGTTTTTTCAGGACCTACGTATCCAACTCACAATGGAGTTCCTTACAATTATTTGCAGAAATTGCTTTATCATGAGCACACAAGTCACTTTGTCATCAGCGTACTAAAAGTCTCTTGAGCTTGAGAGATTCACGGAGCGCTCCGCATTTTCGCTTACGGCCAATCCAGCGTCCAGCAACCACAGTGCTGCGCACGCCTCTTCTACACGGGAGCTCTCTTTTTACAGCTGGAGATCAAATTGAATCCATTGAACATTTCAACTTTTAGTTTTTTACCAGCAAACAGCAGTCTGCCTCTCTCCTCCTCCGCCAAAGAGCGTGGGTTCCGTTGAGGGGACCCCAGACACTCCCTCTCTATCACACAAGCGAGAACCACGCCATACAGAAATAAAACTATGGTGAGATATGAAAATCTCCTACCTGATACGTGGCCTCTAGCGTGGTTGTCGGTTGGCTGAAGAAGTGGAAGGTGCCTCGGCCTCGACTCGAACACACGTTGGGGCGCCAATTATGTTGTGGCAAAATGACGAGAAGAGACGGCGGACCGGAGTTGCAACCAGCGGGAAGTGTTTTAATAAGATCAAGCCAACATCAACAAGTTCAGTATATCGAAACGACTCCCATGTACTGCTTTTCACAGATCACTCTTATAGTCAAAATTCACGCCCTTTAGCTACGTCCCACCAATCAAACCAGTCCGTTGAATCGAAAAACAGAGCACGTCTGGTCTCTTCATTAGGGCATGTTTTTATCTCGATGTCAAGTCTCCCTCATGGCAGAACACAGCTCCATGTACGGAAATGTTTTGGTACTCTTAAGAGAGAGATTTATTACCCTGTGTCTGCCCTGATCACTTCTTAAGAATGTTGTTTTGTACCAGAATGTGTTACATAACACGTGATATGAGGTTTTACGTCTCAAATGATTCTGGATACTTTGACATAAAGAGGAACACTCATGTTTACTGCAATCATGGAAATTGAGATTGTAACAACAGTTGGATTCAAAAGTTATATGATGATTTTCTTCAACACTTCCCAACCACAAAAGACCCACGAACTGCCAAGGAATGGATCCGCGACCCATTTGTGAACAAACCAGGTGAATCGAGCTGATCCGTGCCAGAGGAAGATCAGCTGCTGGAGCTTGAAAATGACGGCGGCCTTAAAAATATGTTTGAGACAACAACTCTGCCTGTTTTGGGTGAAAATCAAGGCTGAATATCCTGAGATCGCCACAAAAGCACTCAAAACATTGCTTCCATTTCCAACCTGCTATCTCTGTGAAGCTGGATTTTCTGCAGTAACCATAATCAAGACAAAATGACGGAGTAGACTGGACATACGGAACACACTTCGGGGTCATTGTCTCCCATTACCCCCAGATGGGACCGTCTCGTGGCACAGAAACAAGCTCAGGGCTCCACTGATTCAGCGTCATGGTGAGTTGTATTTTTTATGCATTTAATATTTGTTTTCACGCCGATCGTATTTTATTTCGTCGTGTTTATCCGACACACCTTGAAGGCCGGTCCATGAAAATATTTTCGAACATGAAACCGGTCCGCGACGCAAAAAAGGTTGGGGACCCATGATTTACATGACATCATTGATTTGGTGGATGTGCTTAGGAAAAGTACCCAACTTTTGTGTGTGTGCCTGTGGAAAGTTCCTTACGTGGTTGCTCTTACTCAATCAAGGCTCCGCGCGTGTGTCCGGTTACACCCAACATCTGTTATGATCTCATCTTTTCAGGCCCCCACCCTTGCTCACTTCCCTTTTCTCCGCTCTTTCCACACACACACAGACTTCACTCTACTCAGATACACATACAGTATTATCATCAGATTTACATTTGTTATGTAATACACGTTTGCTTTAATATGATCATTAGATTTCATCCTTTAAACTATAATTATACGCTTTGTGTCCCTTTAGCCTAATTTATATACCGAACATGTATTCCCTCATTTAAGGCAGCTTCCCTGGGATCTCAACTCTTTTTGACAATGTGTATACACACACCTTGCAAGCGACCTGGCTTCTATTTGGGCTTGGCTTCAATTGAGTTTTTTCGGTACTCTGTTACGACTGGACAGTTGTGTTCTGATGCAGCCGCCTTACGCACACTCCGAAGTAGTTTCTTCTCCATTGCAGTTTGTGTCCTGAGTAGAGAATAGGCATGCAGCACAAGAGTAGAAAGGTCATCGATTATTCCATTCATCACTTTGGTACCAGATAGCGTGACTCTTTGATTGCCATGAAATTAGTTGTCTCCATTCATGATCCCCACAGAATGGTGATTGTCAGTTAAAAATATAACCTTTACCCAACTTTTGGCCAATTTATTGCTAAGTATCTTGAAAACAATATTTCCATTAACTGTGGAAATGTTGGTCCCCAAAGTGGGACCCTTTATTTACACCCCCAAACAAGCTATTTCAAGGTGCTAAATTCGATATTCAGAGCATTAACATAGCATCAAACAACTATTATCTTTGTAAAGATACAGAGTAATGTCTACCTGACATTCAGCTTAGCGATACGAAGTGTCTCTCCCGTGTGTTGCTATCTGAGCTTCTCGGTTTCTTTGTTTACATAGCTATGCTGACAGCTACATGCAGTATGTCCATAACCAGAGGTTGTAGCACCCACCCTCGGGTTCCCCGTCAGGCAAACACTGTTTGCTCTGTCAGCACTGTTGGCCTCTAGCTGCCTGCTCGGCTGTCCTCATGTTGAGAGCATTGTGGAGAGAATAAGATAAGCTCTGAGTCCCGCATTTAAAATAATTAACAGGAATAAAGATTTATACAAACTGTCCATGTAAAGTCGCCCTTTCTCTTTGAGGAAGCCAGAGTGTATTCATCAGGGCATGTTCGCAGGTCAGGTTTGTGAGAAACACATTTCTTACACTCTCGGTAACTGACCCTAATAAGTCACTGCAGTGCAGTAATTGGTCCCATAATCTCCAAACAAAATGCAGCTGAATGATATGTCGTCTATGGAGATGAGAGAGTGTAGTCTGGAGAATGATGGCCTATTTTTTCAAAGTAGAAAATGATTCACTGGGGTTTCAGCTGTGAGCTGGTGACACTGTACACATCATCGTGATGAAGTACAGCTTGGCATTATAGTCTGTACCTCTCATTTGTCTATTTCTGTCCTTTCGGTCTGACTTGATTCTTCCTCTCCACCTCACATTTATGTCTTTTCCCACCAGTCTATAAGAAAGAACTTACTTTCTGACTTTGATCTTGTGCTGCTGATGAAGTCAGCTGCTCAGAGAAGTGATGTGGTTCTGCTGATGTATTTTGTATATTTTGGCCTGCAGCACAAGTTTTCGACATCTACTGGACTGGTTGCCATGAAACTTGTTATGGACATTTATGGTCTTCAAAGGATTACGTTACATTACATTACAGTAATTTAGCAGACGCTTTTATCCAGAGCGACTTACAGTAAGTGTGTTCAACATCGGTTTTCGAGAGAACTAGTCACCAGAAGTCATAAGTGCGTCTCCTTTCTTCAAACAAGCATCTAAGAGCATAAACCAGAGCCAACGTACAGTGCAGAAACAAACGAACGCAATAAGTGCCACAAAATAATATAAATACAATAAGTGCAATAAGCTAGTATGAATACAATAGCTGCTAAGTAAGTGCTAAGTGGAAGGCTCAGGGTAGTGCTTCTTGAAGATGTGATTTTTCAGCCTGATGAAAGATGGGCAGCGACTCTGCTGTCCTGACGTTCATTCCACCACTGAGGGGCCAGGACAGGAAACAGCCACGACCGGGTCGATCGGCCGCAGGGACCTCTGAGCGACGGGGCAACCAATCGCCCCGAGGCAGCAGAGCGAAGTGGTCGAGCGGGGGTGTAGGGCTTGACCATGGCCTGGAGATAGTTAGCAGAGCCAGGCGAGTTTCCTCACCAGAACACCAGCTCGCCAATATTTTAATAGAGAGCTGAGTCAGGAGGTAGCCCCGTATCGGGCCAGAGAACCTAACAACATCTTGACAAATAAACGTAGATCTCAATTAGTTGGCGTGTAACTTTAGTTAATAAAGGACATGAGTCATCGTTAGATCAGTTAGAGTCTCCATAATTTAATCATTCCTTTTTACAGAAACTATTAGCACCAAAGTATAATTCATTCAGATTTATAGCCATGATAAATAGGGCTGTACGGAATCTTTTTACATTCGAAGCTTCTCTGACGTTTTGATTGTATGCCGTCATATTTTATGATGTAAATTATGATTCATAATTTCTATGTTATTAGCCTATTCTTTAAAGTATTAAATAAACCAGGGGTTCTTAACCTTTTTGACCTCGGGGCCCAACTTTTCAAGTACAAAGTGGCCTGGGGCCCATTCAAATATTAACACTGTATTAGTTTAACTAATTGATCTCACTCTTGGTTTGATTTGTATTCAATAACTATATTAAATCCACTTACAGTTGAACAAGCAAAACCCCTGTCAAATGAATGAGATGACACAATGTGATGATCACAAAGACATTTATTATCATGTGTATGTAAACCTGCATACACAACAAGAAGCCCAACAGGCTTTCCCACCAGCGTTGGATGTTTCGTTGCTAAGTGTCGCTTTATTTTTGAAGGCTTCAAATAAAACCAAATAAAATGTGTCTGGAGCTGCAAAAGCTATTTGATATCACAGCTTATAAAGTGTTATATATACAAAAACTATAGTTTGTTGTATTTATGAAAATATAGAACAAGGATAAAGACAATTCTTGACATTTTTTTGCAATTTTACCTGATGTAACAATATCAAACTCTTATGAAGAGGAGAGTGTTCTGCAGCAGCGGAGAAATCGCTCTTTGTCGCTCATCTCCAGCGTGACACTTTTCAGCACATGCTGTGCGTTTGTTCTGGAAGCATACAGGTAAGCCAGTATCGTTGGCAGTGAAAGCAAATGAAGACGTCCACGCAGAGTTAAACTCTCTATTTTCCTCCACGACTTTTCTTTTTTTGGATTTATCCATTGGTAGTTTACAGAGGGCGGGTCTGAAAATCATGATGAGCCACCTGCAGGGAAAAGCGCTTGACAGGGGTAGAGGATTTAACTGTCGGTGGGAATAATTAACATATACGATTCTGTTCATTCGTGTTTATAAATTATATTCTCTCGGAACACGTTTCTCTTTTTGGAGAACGTCATGCGAGATATCTTCTTCGATCGGCGCAATTTCCCTGCTCTTCTTTCTATTTCCTAGTCTCTCCCCCGTGTGTCATGGTGTGTGTAAACCTCGCTCGAGTCAGGAAACTTGTCAGAATACTCATTGAGCTGCATCACCTGATGTGATTTACAATGCATTGGTTGATGTGTTTCCTGCATCGCCGAACAAGTGCCGTAACGGCTGGATAAGACGCGCCGGTTAAAGTATAAACTCAGTATAATATGTATAATTCCGAATTATCAATTGGATTTAGGGCCTGGGTCCAGATCTGGTGCGCCAGTTGGGGACCCCTGATGTAGACTCAGGGAGCCGCAACAGAGGGGCTGAAGAGCCACAGGTTGCAGACCCCTGGGCTAGCGGCTAGCTGAGTGTCTTCTTCTGCTTATTGGAGCTTGTTAAACAACTGACTGACGCATTACCGCCACCAGGTGGTGGGAAGCAATATTGTAACTGAGCGTCTCATGGATAACAGTAATATCTCTGGTGTCTTCAATTGATAACCTATGCGGTCCCGCGGCCCTCGCGGCCCACAGGTGCAAAACTGAAAGTTTTTTGCGGCCCTCTAGGTGGCGCTCGTGGCCCAATCATGGGCCGCGGCCCCATGGTTAAGAATCACTGAAATAAACTATTTAAATTGAGTTTCCAGTCTATTCATTGCAGTTTTACTGTATGTAAACAAGTGGAGCTGGTGGAACATGTTCTAGGTAGGGCTGCGCCACATCCAATCAATTTCAGCAAACATCCCAGAATGATTTAATGCAAAACAATTGAGGTATCAAACATGTATTACTACTTTGCAGTTAAATATTTAACATTTATTCCAACACGAAAAAAAGACGAGACTGAGGACAGCTATGTAGAAGAAAAGATGTTCACTTTGCCTAATATGTAGCTTGACAGAGTTCTCCATGTGTGTCCTGGTGTTCTCATGTTTCCTTACCTCCTCATCCCTCACTCCCATAACTGTCTGTGCTGGATCTGTCCCCGTTATTTAAAAAAGCTAAATAAGTTATTAGCATGACGTCATCCAGCTAGCCAAACCTGTCTGGTGTACAGCTAGTGGAGAAGCTTCGCATGTAGTCTGCTGTCTGATTGTGATATCGGCTCTTTGGCCTGAAGTTTATCCGCCAAAGTTCTCCTCTCAAACAGGTCTTGGAGGAGAAGTGCTTGCGCTGGCCTGTAGAGACTTCTGACGAGAACGCGCAGCTCGGGGCCAAGCTGAATGCATTTGAGGACGCTGATTGGCTAAATTGTATGTCACACATTTATATCTTTAATCAGCAATTAGCTAAACTGCTTCATAGACCCGCCTCATGGCCCCAGCGCTGCTGAGACATGCAGACAGGCGGAGAGGACATGCAGGAAAAGCATATAAAGCATATATTTTGCACAGATATCATATTTTATTATATACACACACACACACACACACACATATTAATGGGTGCATTCCATATTTAAAAAACACAAATATTGACAATTTGTATAATTTTTCTGTGGCTCAAGGGGGGGCCGTTCCCTAGCACACTCTGTATGGTACGTGTGAACACAGCATCAGTTTTGCTTTTAAATGTAACCAATCTTTCCCCATCTTAACTAAACGTCTTGGTTCATTTGCCATGACCATGATCGTTTCCTAAACATGAACATACACTCGATGCAGTGTTCATATAGTTTAGAATGAAAGAATTTTAAAAACATCGGTCAGTGACGCAAATCTGGGCTCACCCTGCATGGAAAGAGGCTTTTGCTGGAAAACACTGCTGCTGCTCAAAAGGCACAATCTATCAAATATATTAATATTTTTATATTAAGCCTCGTGTGCAGCCAACCCTAGATGAACCCTTTATAAAGACTCTTTTGGAGAGTATCAAGCGTTTTGTGGATCCAACTAAAGTGATATGGTACTCTCTAACTTTTATAACTTTAGGACCACCTTTGTAGGAAATTTGAGCGTAGAACTGTGTGTTTAGTAGATATAATAAAAGTGTTTAATAATTCATAATTAAGAATTCATATTTAGGCATAATCATAAGTGTTTTGGAAATGCATAATTATGATAAGCATAAAGTGTTGTCGGATTAGTAGCTGAAAGTAGAACTAAAGACATGAAGCTTTTGCCAAAGATGCAGAAGTTTATCTTTATACTGAAGGATTATCATAGAAGGGACTAAGCAATAACTGACAGTCATTGAATGTGTTCAGAAAGCAGGGTCAGAAAGAATGAGACAGGCAATTACGGAAGGGGAGGAGTTTCGAACGGATATGAGGGCGGGCATAGAAAGAGTTTTTCTCTTCCAGTTAGCTAGGATCCTGGAACGGATGCATCTTCTGGGATCAGGGAAGAGTTTTTTCCAAAGTGGGTTAATATTGTAATATTTCATGGAATTAGTGTACTTCACTGTAATCGTATTTGCACCAGTGGGATTAAATTCCTTTTAATTGTAAACCAGTCTTGGTAGAGTTATTATCGCAGCGTGTCTACTGTAAACATGCAGCGGACCATGTGATCCGGCCTCCTCTCTCTGTGGAGCAGACTCTGCCACCACACCTTCCCAAATGAATGACAAAAAACACAACATGACAATGAAGGAGAAAGATATACCCGACTGTAAAGAAACGTAATACCACTGTCAGCTGTAATGACCTAGATGAATATGCTGCTTACCCTCACCATCACTGCCTGCGATGATGAATCCTGAATGTATTCAGGGTCATAATTCCTTTCCACATGCTTTGGGTCTTTCAAAAAACATCCATTTTATGTCGCTGCATCCGAGGGAAAGTGAGCTAGACACATTTGTCTCTACCTCTCTATCATATGACGTTTTTTTTTACTTATGTTCATTTTTGAGCGTGATATAAAAAACAATTAGCTTTGTATATTACCACAAGAAATGTCATTTCATTTAAGCAGTTGGCAGTGTTGGGGTCTGAGCATATGGCTTCAACATGTGCTGGGAACAAAGAGAATCAGGCCTTCCCTTTTGCAAGCAAAGGTTTCATCCTGATTGTGGTTTGATGAGAGCAAACCTC
This sequence comes from Lycodopsis pacificus, assembly GCA_028022725.1. Taxonomy (NCBI): domain Eukaryota; kingdom Metazoa; phylum Chordata; class Actinopteri; order Perciformes; family Zoarcidae; genus Lycodopsis; species Lycodopsis pacificus. The sequence continues at coordinate 24,850,103 of CM051701.1, forward strand.
CTCTGGAAGGAATTTCACACGAGGGTGTGAATTTCCCCCCCCCCCCCCCCAAAAAAACTATTGTTCCTGAATGCACCGCTGCAATCTCATTGGCCGAAAGCCAAGACAGCACCAGGACCCCTGTGGTTAAATCACTGTCTGACAAAACTGCCTGCAGCTCACACCTCCTGGCTTTTTCCCTTCGACCTCCGTCGAGCAGGGAGCACACAAACGCCTGTTCCCTCTGCACTTCGTCCTGGGACTAGAAGAGGCACCGGGCCCTTCTCTCCCCCCCCAGCGCCACGCTGACAACAGAAGGCCCACGATGAGGACCGCGAGTCCTCATCAAACCCTCCGGCAGGAAGACGTCTAATCCTCTCCTGACCGATGATTACCGGGAGACGCACGGACCACGCCGTCTCACCCAAAATTCACTGTCCCCGCTGCAGCGAGAACAGATTGGACCCGCGCTTGCTCCAAAGCGAGCCGCGCCACAGAGGTCCGACCCCACGCCGGCAACGCCGCGCCGATGTCCGCCGAGCCTGCGTCCACTCGCGCTACTGGGTGCGACCGACTCCTGAGGACCGAGCTACTCACAGTCTGCGCCCCCTACGAGAGCCGCGCTCCCAAGTCAACACTCGGGGACTGATCGATTCCCATCACGGGAACGAGCCCCGTCGCAAAGAAGCTTCAAACAGTAAGATTCATTGCATCTGGGCATAGCTTAGCATAAATTAACCTAAATTTCATTCAGGTTATTTCATTTGTATGTTGATATTCCCGTGTTTTGTGTGTTATGTTACTGTATCAAGGTATTACGCAACACCCAGCGGTCCTCAGCTCCGCTCCACTGTGCATTCCCGTATTCTGTTCGTGTTAAAGACACCGTCGCATTATACGGAGGTAAATACACAATCATCACGGACCAGAGAACCTCCGTTGTATTGTGTATTAACTGCATTGACTGTTTTGTTTGGGAATTTTCATTTATTTTATTACACTTCGTGTGATATTCTCTCCTCATTAAATCAGCTCTGTGAGTGAAATGTGGAACCTCTGCTATCGTACATAAGTGCCGGCAGTTCGAAACTGACGGCGGCACTTTGTATACGATACGGCCAGGCACCCCCCATTCTCACTACAATGCGGACCGCACGCAGAAGCTTGATTCATGACCCCCACCTTTGCTCCCTTTCTTGCCTCTCCCCTAACACACACACACACATAGTCTGCCCCTTGGGAAACCCCGTTCAATCGATTGCCCCACACACACACATACACCTCACAGACACATGTGGTGACATACAACAACGCTTCTGCCAATTGGTCGGAGTCACTCGACTCCGCCATCTGGTGGCAGTCAGCTGTAGCGTCAAGCTCTCGTTTCACACATAGAGATCCTCACACACACATACATACACACCCATTTTATTCTTTTCTTTAGGTATTAGGCATATACAATTGTATGATAACGTTTGTTGGTTGCAATATTAATTGATCTGATCATTTATTATTCTGATTTAATAAACCCTGTTATACTTTAAGGAGCAGTCGTCTGTGATTACTTGTGCATATGTATGTAGTAGCCTGTGCTCGAACTTAAACCTTTACTTTCACTCTGAATATGTAGTCGTACCAGACTATCGACATTATGAGTGAACACTAATTATGAAACTTAGTTTTATCGTTTGGTTATCGGTCCCTGTTCGCAGGGTGGTGCCCCGTTATTATTAATAATCATTAATAATTCTATTGATGTCAAGAATTCAGTTTCTTAAATGCTGATAACTCAAACAAGCCCCTATTTATCCCAGCAGCTGGCGCTCTGAGGCCCACCAGAGGTCCGCGCTGTTGAGCTCTACTCCACACACATGTTATATGGGCTGAATCCTCACTGCTTGCGGAGGTATGCTTTGCTATTTGTGGGAAAACCAATTTGTCCATCAAATGCTTTATGATTATTGGGAAACTGAATTAAATAACCACACGTTCCCTCTTACCTGTGATGGTTCCTTACAGTCTCTCAGCATCACAGGAGAAATGGCCACGATAAATAACTTACACACGGATGTAATCTGGCCAGCAAGCAGCAATTTATCTTGATTATGGTCAATTTAAAGCAATAACGATGAGGTAAGTATCGGCTATTTGTCAAAGTCACAGCGAGGCAGTACATGGAATCTACTCCTCTGTCATTGTAGCTTACTTTTAGGAAGGACTGGTAGTGGTGTTTGGTTACGCTGATAGTTAAAGTAGGATTTATGGATGGAAGCTTCCCATTGTAGTTGATCATGGAAAAGAAGAAGCAGTATTTGTTCATGTTGGGGTGAATGATTTGAATACTCTTTGCATACGTTGTATGGTTTAATGCTGCCTATCAGCCACTTCAGCATTGAAAGCCTGAGGCAATCTGTCTGTGTCTCATAAATGGTAAATGAGATCATGCCATCATTGAGTCACATGTCTCATAACAACACACTTGACCCACTATCCCTACAGTGGAAACTCATCCCAGAGCTCTATGTGTTTGTTCCGTATTAGCGCCGATCCTTCGCACCGCTGAGTAAGAAGGCTTTGGTTGTTGAAGCTCAGCCCGTTCTAGCCTCCAAACGTACTGATTGAGAAAGGATTAGCCTGCCTCAATGCTTCCCCTGCGCCTGTGAAAATACACTGCTGGGATGTGAGGATTTGCTAATAGCTGGGCCACATCCTGCACAAACAATTAACCGAGGGAGGGGGAGGGGGGAAACAAGTCATAAGGAAGTCACCACTGAATTCAGAGCACACATTTATCTTTCTGTCTCATATAGTCTGAGCAAAGATTACTAACGATTCTTTGAACAAAGGCTTGTTATAGAGCGCACAATTAGGACAGAGGGATCCATGCAGGAGTAAACAGCTACAGATGTTTGGGACTGGCAGACATGATCTGCATGAGAAGACACGGAGGAAGACGGGCCCCTGCTGTCCTTCCTAAGGGCGGGACCTTCTATCAATTTAATTTAATACATTATTTCCTGCTAATCTGCTATTGGCCAAAACACATAACATGACTCTCCAAGAGAGGGGGTCATACCAATCAATACACGCAATACAATGTTGGCATTGCGTTGGTCCAATGATGTTTTCCAAGTTTCATCATCAATTCTCTAGCACTGTATGAACGTCAGTGTGACAAACTGGCACCAAAACAAAAGATGAATTTAATTTTAAACAGTTAAATTCAAGCATCTCCAACAGAGTCCAAATCTCCTTATTTCAGATTTACAAATCCTTCTTTTTATCGAGCAGTAGCTAGCTACTAGTGTTAGTCAATTCTACCTTGTGGTAACAGTGCTGTGAGGACTGTAAAGAATGGATTAGGACGATGGGGGCGTGGCAGCGGAAGGACACCACCGGTGAGAGTACTGTATGTAGAGCCCCTATCCCTATCGGGCCTCGCTGACTCAGCTGTTCATGACTGGATTACGGTGGTTTTATCCAATTCCCAGAGTTTAAATTCTGTTTAAACTCATTTTCCATTTTCAACTTGTTGGCACAGAGCGTCAGAGAACTGGAAGTGAGAGCAGGCGGGCAGGAATCAGATCCGTGTATAGCACCGAATCAAAACCACTGACACATGTCCAGCAGACCGTATGATGAAAACATCCAAAACACAAGATTCACTCTCGGTGGTTTCTGTGACATGAGAATTACTTTTAAAACACAGCACACCAGTAGTGGGCCGTCAGGGCCAGCTAAGCCTTCTCTGCTGGCCTAAACACAATCACAAAGTTATAGCTATTTTATCATTTAATAATTTTTCACCATTATCTTATGTTCTCATTGCACAGCTCCTGTCTTCCTCTGTTGCTCTGCTTCCAGCACAGCTTATTTTAAGGAGAGCTCTTATCCAATCAGATTCAGCCTCTGTGTCTCTATGTAAGGAGAGAGGCCCGATGCCCGCTCGAGAGCCTTTGCATTTTAAGTGAATGGGGACGATATTGTTGGTTGTCATAGTCTTCAACCAATCAGATCTTTAGTTTGACATGTTGGGCGTGTTCTTTGACGTGCCAGTGGTACTCAGGTAGCCTCCTAAGTACGTCTGCATTAACGTGCACCGTGATTGGTCAGTGGGCCAGCGTGACTTTTGTCAAACAGAAAGCTAGCTAGCAGATGTTAGTGTTTCGTAAGAGTTCAGGTTGAAACATATGTAAGAGAAGTTATGACATTTTTAGCGTTTTGCTTGAGGTAGATTTGTTTTTTTAACACTCAATGGTTGAAGGAGGAGAAACAGATTTGGGAGTTACTGACTTTGTGAACAAAGAAAGGAGGATGGACTTTGTCTTTAAGTGAACAGCAGCTGTGGTAAGTTAACTGCTTTAGCGTTACTACTGTGTTAATTTGTCTATCGTGTCGTTTTTATGAATAATATCAATAGCTCAAGCTCTAGCGCTGCAGCGTTGCTGGGTTGATTCCTCATGCTTGACATTTTATGTTGTCATATAAATATATGCGACTGGTTCTTGTCGTTGTGTTAATTACATTGATTCTGACTTGTCCGTTAATGACGAAGCATCCTGTCATCACGGGGTTATTTGGGACATTTGATTCTCTGTTTGAATCTGTAGAGAACAGCCAACTGCTGTCGTTTCCCCGCTAAGCTAGTTAGCTTAGCCTCCCTGAAGACACGCGGGGCCTCGCTACCGGACAACTCGCACTGACAAGTACATAAGTAGGCACTGGAAGAGAAGAAATATCAGATAAGGAGAACAGTACAATCAGGGAGTGGGTGAAAAGAAAGATGAAAACATTACTCAGCAAGGGATTAGGCTCCGGAAACACAAACGTCATTTTTTTCAGACAGAAGAGCCATTTTGTCCCCTCAATAAATCAAAATGCATCTATAAAAAGCTTTTGCATGCTTGTTGAGTATCACGTAGAAGAGTTGATTTATAACAAGCAGAATGTAAACGTGTATAATAAACTGCAAAAAAGCACAAAGAAAGGCATTACAGGAACTGCAGAATGATACTATGCCAATAAAAGGGGTAGTATTGTAGTACAAAACAAATTGGACTATGTAAAGGAGTGCATCAGACAACTACCAGATGAAAAGTTGTCCTATAAGATTCCTGGAGAGAATCGATAAGTCCTGCAAATCCCCCAGGAAGACCAATTACAGCAGGCATAGATTCTTTAACGGCACCTATATGTCAAAATGTGTCGACTTTTTTACAAGACCGTCCAGCAGAGAAATTACCTTTTTATAAAAGATTATCGTGACATGATGAAAGTGTCTTGAACAATGTCCTCCACTTCCTGAGGATGTCGTGCTGGTAACTTTCAATTACTAACATACCAATGAAGGGGGCTAAAAATCTTCAACCATTGTCTCAGAGATAGAGGGAATCATTTCATTCTGTCCCGTAACTACTTCCTCTTTGACGACTACTAACTTCAGGTATATGGCACAAGCATGGGGAGCCCTTGAGCTTATCACTTTGCCTCTCTGTTCGCTGACCTTTGGGAGGAATCACTGATTATGAACTCGGAGAAGAGACGTTTTTCACATAATGTTCTAATGTGGAGACCTTTTTTGGATGACATATTCATGTTCTTTAAGGTTACTAAACTGCAACTGAGGGAATTCTATCAGCCCCTTAATGGACATACTGACAATGAATCGTTCACAATGGATTACAGTTCAAGAAGGATTCACTTTATGTATAATGACCTCTTCGTCAAAGCCCCAGAGAGAAACTCACTCCTCAGAGCAGACAGCTGCCACCCCTCAGCCATTTCTATTGGCCCAAAAGGATATGCTATAGAAACTCTCATTTTAAGCGCCACCCTCTGGAGCAGGGGTGGGCAATTATGTTTTCCATGGGGCCACATGAGAAACAGAAAATATTGTGGAGGGCCAGGCCAAAAGGCTGAACTCAATTCTGCACAATATTAATTATATTTCTTTATAAAAGCAGTATATAGCATTGTTTTGACAAGCTGGTAAGACTGGTAAGAGTACTACATGTTATGAAAAAGCGAGGTTGCCTTACAAAAAATGTAATTTATTCAATAAAACACCAAAACAAACAAAATGTGCAAGTTTTTACCATTTGTGACTCATTATATTAGTGATCATTTTCAGGCACATTCACCCCAAAACACATTTTGAGTTCCATATACTGTTGGAAAGAGGTTCTTCGCTTTCTAAAGACACCACAATATTGTCTTTGTACTCCAAATTGTAAGATACATCATATAACGATTGTCACTGAACTGTAATTTTGAGAAAAAGGCCTCCAAAGAAAGTGTCCCAGTTCACTGCTAATTGGTGCCTTTACATGCCAGCATTTCTAGTCCAACCACCTCATTTGATTTTTTTCAGTTATTTTTTCTTGTTCAGTGAGAGAAATCTAGTCTCTGTTGGGCTTTCACAAGTGCATCAAAGTCAGGTTGAATGTCTGAGGTGGAGATGCGAAGCACAGCTGCCAGATGATCATCAGTGAGAGAGGATCTATACCTGGATTTTGTAAACTTCATCACTGAGAATGTTTATTCACATATGTAGATAGAGCCAAAGAGAACCAACATCTTCTGAGCATGTCTCCTTATGTTTGGAAAGTTCTCCTCCTTGAGAGAAGAGTAAAAATCCAGCAGTGATCCTGACTTAAAGTGCTCTGCCAGTACCGCATCAGACTGCAGGTCAATGAGTTCCAGCTGAACATCACTGGGTGCATTACCCACACTGCAGGTAAAGGGAGAGGAAATCATGTGCATTTCATCCTCGATCATTCTGAGATCTTCAAATCGCCTTGAAAACTCACCATGCAGTGCTCCTATCTTGGAGTACCTGCGGAGGTGATCAGCTGATGGTGTGACTTCTTTCAGGGTTTGCATGTGAGTGAGATTGTTGCTGTCCAGTTGGCTTGAAAGAAACTGCAACTTTCTCATGAAAGCCTTCACCAGGCTGTGCATTTCATGAACAAAAAGGCCCTTGCCTTGCAGTTTGGTGTTCAGTTCATTCATCAGGGCAGTCACATCAACAGCAAATGCAAAATCGGCCATCGGCTCATCTGAGAGCTCTGGGATGTCCTTCCCTTTCTTCTTGCAGAACTCTCGAATGTCTGCTTTCAGCTCCCATACTCTTTTTAGCATTTTCCCAGGCTGAGCCATCTGACAGCTGTGTGGTAGCCAATGTCACTATGTTCAGTCTCATGCTCCTCCAAAAGTGAAACAAACTTTCTGTGATTCAATGCTCATGCCCTGATGAAGTTAACTATTTTAGTTACAACATCAATAACATGGTTCATTTTTAGCACTGACTTGCACAACACATGCTGATGTATAACTTAATACAATGCAAAAATACCAATTTCTGATCTGGGTCGATTGCAGTCACTTTATCTTGCATACGTTTCAAAAGTCCGACATTTTCCCCGGTCAGACTTGGACAGCTGTTCGTTGTGACACCTACCAGTCTGTCCCATTTCAGACCCAGCGTGTCCATGCATGCAACTACCTCCGTGAAAAGATCGCTCCCTGTCGTTGTCCCTTTCATTGACCGCAGTGCTGCCAGCTCCTCCGTAATCTTGAAGTCCTTTATCCCACGGACGAATACGAGTAACTGGGCTGTGTCACGGACATCGCAGCTCTCGTCCAAAGCCAAGGAGAAAAAGTCAAAACATACCACTTCACGTTGCAGCTGAAGCTCCAGATTCGCCGCAATGTCCTCAATCCTTCTTCTCACGGTTCGCCTGGATAGCGGGACTTGCTCAAATGCTTATTTTTTTTCAGAGCATATTAGTGCTGCAGAGTCCACCAAGCATTCTTTGACAAACTCCCCCTCCGAGAATGGCTTACTGTTTATCGCGATTTTGTGGGATATCACAAAGCTGGTCTTGGTTGCCGCATCCCTGGCTGTGTGAAGCTTGGTAAAAAAAGCCTTGCTGCTTTTGTAGCTTAGCTAGCAAAGCTTCCGATGCCGCCATCTTTTCAGCGTCGGTCAAGTTTTTGTATTTGTCCGCGTGCTAAGTCTCGTAATGCCGACTCAAATTGTAATCCTTAAACACGGCGATCTGCTCTCCACAAACTAAACACACGGCTTTACCTCCGACTGTGACTGCTCGTACACTTGATTCAATCATGCGCACGTATTTGATTTACGTTTTGCGTCATTACGTGAATAAAACACTTCAAAATAAAAGCACTGCAGCTTTAGTCCATGCAAGAGGTAAAATTAGAAAATATGTTTATTTTGTAATTTCCAATCAACCAGCCCGCGGGCCACACAATGCCCAGGTCTGCTCTGGAGACTCTAAAGAAGATTTCAGGAAGAAACCAGAATCAAAGGGAGGACCTGTTTGAAAGAAAGTGTGGAAGCTGAACCAATGTTGTTCATTACAAACTAAAAGAAGTTTTGGAAGGCATTAAAACATTAATTGCGATTAAGAAAAAAGGAGCTCCATTGTGGAGAACATATTGTAGAGCAGGGATTCCCAAAGTGTGGTGCGCGCAGCTGCCTCTAGGGGGTGCGCGAGAGGAAAAATGTAATGGCGGTGCAGTCCTGTCTCCTAAAAATTACGTTCCCCCAAAACTAAAATGCATTCTCAATTACGTTTTTACCATGAACGTATTTTCTCCCTGATTAGGTTTGTGTTTGACGTATTACGTTTCTCATCAACATGTCTTTGCCATACTCTAGTCTTTGATCTGCCTCGCCTCTACCCCGCCACCCACGAGTTGTTGCCCCGCGGCCTGTTCCGAGGGCTGACAGACCCGAGGGCTGACAGAGTGAGTGCCCGCCACTCGGAACCATAAAACCATGTCCTGGATTTCACCCGGGGGATATTCTGGAGGTATTGTGGCCGGGTGATGTGCCTCGTTGCTGGGGAGGTATGAGACGAGAGTGGCGGGGTGTTATGGAGGTATATATTACAACTCGGTGTTCCCGTGCGTGGATGAGCGCATTTCTGCCGGAGACAGGCGGCGTGTTGTGGTAGTATTCTGACCGCGTAATAGGGAGAAGGAGAGGCGGTGGTGGAGAGGGAAAAAATGTGAAAGAGATGGTGGAATGTATGATTGGAGAGAGAGAAGCGAAAAAGTTGGACATGATCCCGGTGTCCAACAACACTGTGTCGCGCGCATCGATGCTTTGTCCGAAGACATCCTGGCTACATTAGTTGGTCGCGTGAAGAAGAGTGAGTTTTACTCTCTGCAAGTAGACGAGCCTACAGATGTGGCCAATCTGGCCAATCTTCTGATGTATGTACGTCCGGTACCTTTTCAAAGGCACGGTGCAGGAAGAGTTTTTGTGTTTTTTATCTTGTAAACAAACGCCACGCGCGAGCAAACTGTTCTCTCATTAGTGTGGAGAATTTCAGTATTAAACGCATTATAAGTAAGATTAAATAACCCCCCTAGTGATGAGTAGAAGTGTCACAATAATAATAATGTTAGTCACAATATGTTTACAATATTCTTGCTTATAGAAGATATTATGTGTTACAGTATATTAACTAATTGAATGTATTAAATCATAAAAGTATAGTCACTAAAGGTATTAAAACACTGTAAGAATAGTTTGAGGGGCAGACAGGGATTCTGAATGGGACATGCAGCAAATGGAGGCTGTGGTCAGTGGGGAGGACAAGCTGACCAGAGGTGGAGTCAAGACAGATGGTTTGCAAGGAGCCAACCACAGATCGCCATGGAGGGTCATTCAGATGTTTTATGACTGTTTGACATTTCCGACGTATAAAAGACTGTTCTGTAGAGAATTGTACAGACCACATCCGCTCTCGTTTTTCAGCACCTGAATTCAGACCTGTGAGTGAGATGCGTGCGTGTGGTCTCTGTTCTCGAGAACATTACTATTGATAGTTAATGCAGCTTGTAAGTGAATTTCATGTAGTACATTAAATATTGTTATTCATTTTTGAACCGGTTCCAGCTCATTTTTCCACTGTGCGTGCACTGTAAGAAGTTCGCAGCGGCCTCGCAGCTCTTCATCCTTTGTTTCCAGACCTAACATTAGTCCGATTTTTATGCGGCTATAAATTGGCTCTGTTGCTCTTTTTTTTTTTAAGGTGTGTGTGTGGGGGGGATTGGGGGTGCGTGAACCCGGTCGGGATGTAGAAGGGGGTGCGTGGCCTAAAAAGTTTGGGAACCGCTGTTGTAGAGGAATACATCATCCACTCTCTGCAAATATATTGGTATTGAGAAGCAATGTGTCACTATTTGTGTTTCCATTCAATTGTCACGCAAATTTTAAGTGATGTCGCAAAAACGAAATGTGAAGGAACATTTCCTTCAACTGGTTTGGAGTGAATTAACTTGGCTATGCCAAGCGTAGTTTAGTCAGAAGTTGGCGTAATAGGTAAGGCTTTACGCTGAAAAAGTCAATTACATTATTGCTATAACCCCAATAATAACGTTCTTCTCCTTAGTTGGAAATGTAAGACTAATTAAGTTCAACTCAACTGTTGCGTTGCCAATATATCTGTAATTACTCTGTCTTCACTGGAGCTGTAGAGCTATAGGGAGGAAAACATTTGAACCAGAAGTGGTGGATGGAGCTACATTGTGGTGTTCACAAAATTGGTTCAGTCATGGTTCTTCAGACATCCATCCTTTAACATTATGACACAGAGAAAGTCACCTGTGGCATATTGACCGAGATATTGTTGTATGGTTGAAATAAGTACTCATGCTTTTAGGACATCGGTGAACACGGTGCTTTTCTAGGTTTTGTAGCATGCATGCGTAGTAGCTCGCTGCAGGTATTTTGGATGAATAAAGTGAACTAATGCTACTTTTGCATCCGCTTCGTCGACAGAAACTGTCGGCAAAGATAAGCTGTTTGTTTCCTTGCAGGAAAGGTGAGACACTCGATGTCAGTGCTAGTGAGTACGATGGCCCTGTTTGGAAGAATTGACGAATTGAAGCCAGAAAATGAACAATGGTCAGCATACAGAACGGATGGAACAGTTCTTCAAAGCTAATGACATGGCCGAAGATAAGCAAGCAAGCCAAGCTGCTCGGTGAAATCTGGTGCAACCCGGAAAGCCAAAAGATAACACATTAGACAAAATAGCGGCGATTTTAAAGAAACTTTGTAGCAGAAAGATTTTGTTTTGACCAGTGTAACCAAAAAGCATTAGTAATCATTACAACTCTATAACAATATTGTGGTCAATATACCACATCACCCATAACTCTGTAACCTCCCAGTATTACTTACTTTAACTCACTTTTCAGGTTGAACTCAATTTATCCCAACTTTGTTCCAACGATGCTGCTAGAGTTTACCACCAAGCAGCCAGCCTTATAATGTTCCCCAACCACCATTCTGTTATATTCTGCTTCAATGAAACTGCCAATCTGCCTTTCTATGAATTCTGACACATTTGTTTAGTCAACAACAAATTCCACAGAATCTTCATGTTGTAAATGTGATGTCAGTCTACATACCAACATTCCATTTGGAGCTCACAAACATAACTAGAAAGTACATGCAAACACATACATCTTTACATCTTCCTCATAATTTGAGAAGTGATGGAGGTGGATTCGTATTTATTCTGAGCAGATGACAGACAGAGAGAGGGATGAAGGACTGCAACCTCTCTGAAGCCAAAATCCAAATACTCTCATTGATCCCTGTTTAAACACCTCCTCATAGAATGATTGCCATTCAATACACTGCTCCTTTTGCCAACGGGAACTTTTTTTCCTATTTGAATTATTCTGTATTATGGATGCATTCAAAACACAGGCTTCTAACAATTGTAGAGCAGCACAAACACACACAATTGTGACCTCACCTCTGTGATTGATTTCCACGGCTGAGAGCGTGAGGGCAAATTGATCGGGTCATTGGCTGGTAAGCATGGGGAGGGAAGAGGGAGACACCGCGCACGCTTTGTGTTCATTGATCTAACTTCTGAGATAAATTAATTTCTCTGTCCGCTCGGCGTTGTGCTGCCAACTGTGCTGGCTCATCAGTGAAAATAGATTATCTCTGGGACCACCAAAGAGTTTCTCTGATTCTCTTCATGAGATGATGAATGCTCTTGAAGATAACATCTCATAGTCCAGTACCCCTCAGTGATAAATCAATAAGGGTACATTTAATTTTGCATTAAAAGATAAGCCGTGTTCTTCCCTTTCACATTTCACAGGCCACATAAGTAAGTATAAGGCCAGTTTGAGGCCCATCCTGTCATAAATTTGGGATTTCTCACCGACCCATCCATGTCTTTTCCATGAGTATTTGCAGACAGTTCACTGGCTCAGAGGTCAGAATTCTTTCAGAGAATTTAGAGTTGAAATATATTCGCTGTACCCCTAAAAGATTCACACCTGACCTGACAGTTCAGTGAGTTCAATGTAAAAGTGCTAAAATCCTCTTACTGCAGATTCAGGTTACACAAGGCTTAAAACGCTAAAAACTTGCTTCTAAAGTTGAGATGAAATCAAAAACGCCTTTTTAAACCCTGTTAGATTACAATCCGCGATCATATTTTGCAATAAATGCTATCATAACCCGGCTCTTAGGCCATTAAAAATATGGACGAGACACAAGGGATGGTGGTAAAGTATTGATTTGAACTAAATAAAAAAGTAATTACCTTTGGGAAGAGTGTCAGTCAGTAACATCAGTAATGTGAATGCGTGTGTGATGAAGTGTGGGGTGTTGTCAAAAAACCCAAAGAAGCCCAAAACCAAAATATAACCAGCAGCCACTGGCAGAGATCACTCCACGTACGCCGGAGAAGGACCAGGACGGAGCAACACTGGAGCAGGGCTTTATGCTCCAGGACCAGATGCTCTGCATCAGGCAATCAGCCACGACTGCTGTTAGACGCCGGGCCGTCACAATGCAAAAAAAAAGGACTTCTTATTTTCATATCGAAATCCAATTGTCATTTCTACCAACTGATTTCAGCAATTAATATCATGCCATCCATCCAACAATCAATCTGCAACTTTAAGCTACAAGAGGTGTGTCTGGAGCCACATTCTCTGTATCACGCTCCATTCTAAACCCGCCCACGTTTTAACGGTCCAATCAAATGCAAAGGATTTGATTGGAATCCCGCTTGTAACTGTAATCCGCTCAAATATTCTGTTCCACTGGGGAATACTTGATGTACAGAAGCTAAAGATGCTCTAAGTACCGTCTCACTGGGACATTCAATGTAACATCTCATGGTCCATGACTTTAGATTTCTTTTCTGCCGTCTAACATGAACAGTTTGGACCCAATGTAGTGTTCCTCACAGCCATTACATGCAATGTGTTTGCGTGGACAAAAGACATGACACACGTCTGACAGTTCTGACGCGGTCTGGTACGCGGCAGCCACTGCCAAGGATAAGGGCAGACTGCAGCGCATCATTCGCTCTGCTGAGAGGGTGATTGGCTGCAATCTGCCGTCCCTCCAGGACTTGTTCACTTTAAGAACCCTGAAGCGAGCAAGAAGGATTGTAGCTGACCCCTCCCACCCTGGACATTAACTGTTTGTGCCCCTTCCATCTGGTAGGAGGCTGAGGTCCATCAGGACCAAGACCTCACGACACATGAACAGTTTCTTCCCGTCGGCAGTCGGGCTCATTAACAGAGCCCGGGACCCCCACTGACTCTGTCATCCCCAGGACAACTTTCCAAAGGTCACTCCCCTGCACATCCCTTCTATCACACTGGACAAGCAAGCAACAACAGACCGCAGCAAGCAACAACGGGACGCAGCAGCGCAGTGCAACCGTTGATCGTTTGCTGCGGCAGCAACGGACCGCCGCAGCAAGCAACGACGCAGCAATGCAGCAAGCAACAACGGATCACAGCAACGGATCACATCAAGCAACAACGGAACGCAGCAATGGAATGACGCAGTGTCATAACCCGGCTCCTAGGCCATGACAAATACGGCAGACACAACAAATGATGGTAACGTAAAATGTTTATTTAACCAAATAAAGAAGTAGTTAAAGTTATGAAGCGTGTCAGTCAATAACATCAGTAGTGTCAACGTGGATGCGTGTGGGATGAAGGGTGCGTGTTGTCAGCGAAACCAAATGAAACCGAAACCAAAATAGCCGGCAGCAACTGGCTGGGACCACTCCACGTACACCGGAGAGTAAACCCGCCCCCGAGCAACGCTAGCGCCAGGTTTTATGCTTTCCCTGTTCCTGGACCAGGTGCTCCGCATCAGGTACTCTGCTCTCTAGGGACAGAGGGACAAAAGCATACTTGCAGTGATTAGGGACAGGGGCCGTCACAGCAGCCACGCAACGCAACATATCGCAGCAACGGGACGCAACAGGACGCAGCAGGCAACGGGACGCAAAGCAACAATGGAACGCAGGACGCCAGCGCCCCCCCGGCCACCTACTTCCAGCAGCCACAGCATGCCACCTTAAAGCCGAGGCACCCGGCACCGGGATGCCAGTGCTACCGCCTCCTACTTCCAGCAACTTGCCGTAGCCGGGACACCTGGTCCCACACCTGGGGCACCTGATCCCACAGATCACCGTGTCTAGTGATCTACTCATCGATCACCGTGTCTAGTTTTACAAACCACACCAGCCTCAGTGGGTTTTATTTGTAATATCCCAGCTCACCTCAGGGAGTGAAGTAGTTTCCTTAATGAATCCTTTTAGTTTGCTGTAGTCTGGAATGATGCCAGGGCTACCACGGATGCCAGTGCTACCACTTCTAGCAACCACAGCAAGGCGCCGTAACCGGGACACCTGGCACCGGGATGCCAGTGCTACCACTTCTAGCAACCACAGCAAGGCGCCGTAACCGGGACACCTGGCACCGGGATGCCAGTGCTACCACTTCTAGCAACCACAGCAACTTGCCATAGCTGGGACACCTGGCACCGGGATGCCAGTGCCCCCACCCCGCCCACTTCCAGCGATGGACCCACACAATTGGCCAACAACGATGCCACTCCCTCTGCCATCTTTTGCGGGGTTTCCACAACGTTTGCCCTAGACCAGCCTCGGATCTTTCAAGCAGATGCCAAGTTGGTTCCCCTCATGCTATGAAATCTGACCAACAGTAGCCACAGCCATCACGTGGGGCCACGGATGGCCCAGCAAGTCCATCCCTTAAACTCCTGACAACCTAGCAGTCGGCTACCCAATCATCAAATGACGCTGCGACACCCGTCCGCCAAGGGCGCGTCCTCGATGCAGCTCACACCTGGGCCACCGCAACGCCATGGCTTTCTCGTTTCCCATTCCAGAAGTTCAGCCCTCCTGCAGACACCCGTCCAAAATCGGTTCGGCCATATCCAACGCCGTCTTTAAACCCACAAATCCTCACTTGATCTTGCCGACCAGCGCACGGGCAGCCAACCTGCTCCCCAGGGGGACTTTTTTGGGGATCTGCAAGGTGCAGTGGGGGCCTAAGCTAGTGAAATGACATTTAGATCCTTACTTTGTGTAGACTTTTGAAACTTTAGCAGTTATATAGCTGCATTGGTTTCAGCTTTAGGCGACATTGTTGGCTACTCTTATAAAATAATTTAATTTCAAGCTAAAAACATGGTTGTATTATTTAGTTTTTGGAACATTAATACATATGACATCTACATCATTATATCCAGGAATCTAGTGAGCAACCCGACCTCATGGAAATATATAAAATAAACACGAGCTCTTAAAAGGCACAGTACGTGGTGGTGGCCTCTATTATGTTAAAGTTACATGCCACTACAAACTGTTTAACATTGAGGTAACAAAATGGATGCTAGGTTTATCAAAGAAAAGAACACAGTTTGGGATAAAATAACTAAGTTGAACCTAACAGGAAGTATATGTTCTGACATTCTTTATTCTTTATTTTTTTTAAGAAACCACCTTAATGCCGTGTTCACACCAAACGCCGGTCTCGGCTGGGACTATTTGTGTTCACTGGGACGCGCCGGAGAGGGGGCGGGGCTTATCGCCCTGAAAGCCGTTCAACTGTCCGCCATCAACCATGGAAAAAATAACCTATTTCTGCTTAGTACGTGTTGTGGAAGTCACAGATATCCCGGGAAACTAAACGCTGTCATGTCTGGGTCATAATATAGTATCGAGCTGTATTCACTGTGTCTAGCAAGCCACACGTCACTGTTTACTACAGCTGTATGAACACAAAATAAAATGATTTGGCTGTGATTTAACGGCAATAAACCGACAAAAAGGGACTCCGAAACAACTACGTAATGATGCCGATTTGTACTTGTCTTCTCAATGGAGCTCGGATGGATTGGTGCTAGGCTATTGTAACATTGTAGCAACTCCACCAACACTCAACATAACGTCATGTAGACGTCGTAAATATGGCAGCGTCTATTCATTGTTTGTACCATATCGATTACACACACACACACACACACACACACACACACACACACACACGTATACATAGTTTGGTCCGGTCTCTATTGATATGAGGTATTGTAGAGCTCTGGGTGAACACAGACGGCTACAGTATTTATTTCCTGATTCAACAACGACAGGAAGTCAGTGATGACAGGGGGAGCAACTCAACGCTGATAGGCTATCACGCCACAGCGTCACGCGAATATTTTGCCGAAGTTGAAAAATTTTAACTCACGCGTTTGGGGCGATTTGGCGTTTGACGCAAATTTGCGTCACTCCAGTCTCATCGCATCTGTGCATAGACTTTGTATGTAATCTACTCGCACGAATAATTCGCGCCGCGTTTGGTGTGAACGCACCATAAGTATTGATACCTGGTGCCCCCTTATTTTTGTATTAAATTTTTATATAATTATATGTTCTGATATAATAATCTAATCTTTGTTTCGTTATTCATTTTTCATTGATCAACCACAGTTACTGATTATGTGAGCCATCATGTTTGCATTTATTGAACATATTAATAAAAACAAAAAGGTATTTCTGTGAGATCAGGCTGATGATACCACAACCAAGAGAATTATAATCAGTGATTTTTCAGAAATATTTAATTTATGTCCTTGATTAATTAATTTGATGTTTGACTTTTTAAATTCCAATCAAACCGACACCACCACAAATTTAAAAAGGTGAGTAGAGTTGAGTCAATAAGTAACAGTAGTTATTCCTAAACCTTCATTCCGAGGCCGTTCCTGGTCTAATCTGAAGGAGGCAGAGCAGCACAGATGTTGCCAGATGGTTTAGGGCACGGACCCACACTTTCACTACTTTGTTTCTATTACTAGCACACTCCAGCAGCCCCAGAGGTGCTTTCCTGGCAGCTTGCTGCAGCCCTGGAACAAGGCCATGGAGACTCCATGACCCAGACCAATTCATCAAACTCTCTTCTCTTCGGGTCTCCAGTGTTGAAGACTGACTGAGCCTGTCGTCACAGCAGCTCGAAACAACCCCTCTCTCCAACGTCCCGGTGCAAAAGGGACGCTCTCTGGAAATAAATCTGTGCCCTCGCAGGGCTTCATTACCTGCTGGCTGACACTCAGAGAGCAGGCAGGTTGATCAGAGTGGAGACTTTTTTGGGTTTGTTAAAAATGATATGGTCCCATTGGATTCAATTGATCTTCATTAAGGGGCCACAGCCCTGGAGGTCAAATAATGACAAAATACGATTGAACGTTATACTGAAAATTCTTATTAAAGAAGATTCAGGGGTCACAAATAAATTATCAAATATCCATATACAGCCTTGCAGTTCATGCATATGTTGTTTGTTCTCCTACCCGTTTTCAATGTGTGTAATCCCATTTTTTTTAGGTCAGATGTATTCATTTAATGACCTTCACTTACACAAATTCATACTTGCAAACTCATAAGAGGTGAAAAAGGTGACAAGCACCCGAACCCCTGTCGGGGGAGGGGGGGGGGGTGCTCCCAGGGAGAATTTTATTTAAAATATGAGCTTTAAAAGGTAGCATTCTGGTGTACTCTGTGAAGAAAATTAAGTGATAAGACATTTACTTTCAGCAAAAAGCAAATTTATTATTCAGTTATTAATCAGTATTTCAGCTCTAGTTGAACAGCTGGCTAGTCAGCTTTTTTATTTTTTTCAATCAATATTATTATTATGAACCTTTATTTCGACAAAATCCATTGATACCGAGGTCTCATTTTCATAAGTTTTAGTCATATAACAACACAGATATAGCAAGAGTAGCGAGACCCATCGCCTGTACAAAATACAGTGATTCGTTTTCATTGAACCCTGTTACTGTACGTCTTCATATTAACTTCTACTGTTACTGTATGTCTTCATATTAAATAGCCCCACTCATCGTGTGTGGCTCTCCGTTACAAACAAGAAAAGTAACATAAAAGCCACGAGAAAAGTTGAGAAAAAGTTACGGTCCGTTGTCTGACCATAATTTAAGCCAAACGTTAAGGAAAAGGAACAAAAGAAGATCAGAAAAGTGAAAAAGACTAAAAATGAAAATACACACAGGGAGCTGCTGCAACAGGCAGCCGCTGGCACGGCGCCATCTTGCAAAGAATGACATAATGCTATATGTAGTTGTACTCTTCAACAGGGCTGTAGTCAAGATCAACTGATTCGAGACCAGGTCCAGTGGAGTCTGAATCAAGACAAAGTCCAAAGGCAGTCAAGAACGAGTCCAGAGCTAATCAAGTCCTGTTCAAGACCATAATAGGCAATAGACTGTGTCAACGGAAATGCATTACTAGGCAACAACTTGGGTCTATGTTTACTTCCTGTCAGTATGTGTCATTAGCATACACTGCAACAAACGGACACATTTGTGAATGCTTGAACCAGCTTTTAAGAGATGTTAAGAACCGAGTAGGCTGGAAGCTGAATTAACATTGTACTCTAGGGAGAGTAGATCTCTGAATATAGGAACAAGAAGACCGCTCATCCTTTGCGTGGTGCCGTGGCATCCTTATCTTTAATAGCCACTCTAAATCCCACATCATAATTTTACTTGTCCAGAGGTAAAACAGACTCATGTCATTAGCATTGATTTTACAGCTTGGGTTGAGCTCCCGTTGATTGTTTTTTCACTCTCCATCAACTGTAGGGGGGGGGCTTGAACCGTAGCCTTGGGGGCCAACTCTGTTGGCAAATGAAAAGATAATTAAGAGTGAGATGGAGGTGGCGCTGGCTCGCGAGAAAATGAAATATTGTACTTTTTACTCCACTACATTTGTCTGCCAGCTTTAGTTACTAGTTACTTTGCACATTACAATTTTTCAAACCTTTCCTAACTACCCAAACTGAACAACAGAGTATAAAAGAGTTAAAGAGCTCCACCTACAACATCTGCAGCAGGAATAATCCAAACTCGTATACATTTGTAATATCTATATATAATAGTAGAACACTGACGGGGATCATGTTTTTGCAAAATTTGCATTTTTATTACTATAACTATTACTATAGAAATTACCAAATTTTCTGTTTTTCAGTTCAGTGCGGGAAATCTAGTCTTTGTTGGGCTTGAACGAGTGACTGAAGTCAGGCTGAATGTGTGAGGTGAGATGTGAAGGACAGGTGATGTCAGTGAGAGAGGATCTGGATTTGTTTAACTTCATCACAGATAATGTTTGTTCACAGATGTAGGTCGATCCAAAGAGAAGCAACATCTTCTGAGCATGCCTCCTCATGTGTTTAAAGTTCTCTTCTTTGAGAGAAGAATAAAAATCTAGCAGTGATACTGACTTGAAGTGCTCTGCAGTACTGCATCAGACTGCAGGTCAATGAGTTGGAGCTAAACATCACTGGGAGCATGATCCACACTGCACGTGAAGGGAGACGAAATCATGTGCATTTCACTCTCAACTGAAATCTGAAGTCTTGAAATCGCAAAGCAAAAGGTACTAGCAAAGCCTCAGACGTCCGTGTCCGCTCTGCATCAGTACATTTTTCGTATTTCTCCGCGTGTTTCCTCTCGTACTGACGATTCAAATTGTAATCCCTCAATACTGCGACTTGCTCTCCACAAAAGAAGCACACGGCTTTACCTTTGACTTCAGTAAAGAAATACTTAAAGTTCATGTTTTGTTAAAAACTCTACACTCTGTGTCAATCTTTCATTTTTTAACACATGCTGACATTTTTGAGGGCTAACAGCTAACTCACATCCCCGTAAGTTCAGATCGCCAACACATTGCAGTGACGCTGCTACTCACATACGTTCACTAACATAAGTAAATTGAGAAGAAAAAAAACAAGAAAAGTTGCCTTCAAAATAAAAGCAATGCAGCTCTATTTTGTGCATGATGTACACTTATTTATGCTTTATTCCTAATTTCCCAATGACCTCTCGCGGGCCGTACAATGAGTCTGCCACGTCTGCCTTAGAGCGTGCTTTGCTGTGGTGGAAAAGTTGGTGTATCGATAAAAGCAAAATCCGAGAAAGTTCAATGGAAAATTACTTGAAAAAATATATCACGACGTGTACGAAGCATGTGACTGGAAAGTCACAGAAACATTTGCTCCGCTGAAGAGACAAAAATGGCCACAGATCTGTGTAGAGCGATGAAAAGATTGTGACCTTCCTTACATTAGTATATGAAAGAGACATGAATCCCATATTTCCTAATACTAATTTGAGAATTAGCACCATATAGTCTAACTCCTAATATTTGCAGTACAGTAGTGAATGCACATGAATGACATTTTGTTAAAACTTGGTTGAAGTTTCTGCTCCATTTGGATGGAAACTTGGCTTTAGTCAAGAGGATGCATCTGCATGTGGCTTCCTTGCCTCCATCTCTGGGCTTCTGGGTTCAACTGGCACCGTGGAGCAGAGGGGAGATCAGCTCGCTCAGTGCAGAAGGGGACGGTACAAACTTTGGCAAGCAACTCTCGCCCTGTGTGTTCTGTGTTTTTGTTTCTTTCTGTAGCTCCTCACTCACCTAATCAGTTCATTCAGTGCACCTGCCAGTCACACTCACCTCATCACTCTCACCTGCTCACTCTGCCTCCTTCACTATTTAAACCCCTGCCTCACACACACCCACTGCCAGATCATTCTTTGTTTCCTACTTACCCGCCCGTTTTGCGCGTCCTGGTCCTGGTTTCCCAGTCTGTCTGCGCTGCCTTGTCATGCCGGATTTCCCCCCTCGTCTCTTGTCTTGTCTTGTCTTGTCTTGTCTTGTCTTTGGATTCCCTGTTTGTTTTTGGTTATTCATTAAAACCCTTTTTTTAGCTTGGCAGGAATGTGCAAAGATGTATTCTAAGGAATGTGCAAATGTTCACAGTATTGGGAATGAAAAGATTATGCAACATGGAGAGAAATAAATTAATGCTGCAAGCAGCGATGAACGGGCCCTCGCAATCTTTGCGCACGTCGGTGGTACTTGCAAGACCTCGGCTTACGCGGCCCGAAAATGTCTGCGACCATCGGACCACACGACCAAGAGTTAGACGTTTTTTTTCCCTGCGTGGAGTATTTGATCCTGGAAATTATGCTTTGCAAATAGTTCACCACTTCCTGTAATCACTGTGTGGTGCTGTGCGTCAACATGCATTATGTTGCTCTATATCAGGGGTCTCTAACTGGCGGACCGCGGTCCGGATCCGGACCCAGATGCAGTTGCATCCGGACCCAGGACCTAAAATCGATATTTCGGAATCACACATATATTAGGCAGCGAGTTTGTACTTTAACCGGAAGGGTTGCACGGTGTATCGACACCAAAAAGGTACCGCGCTACCTATACGTTTAAAAACTATACGATTTTGCATATTTTTAGTATCGATACTTTATTAAAATAGCGTGCGATCAGAGCGCACTGGCTGCTCCGCTCCCTGTCACGATGCCTGCAGTCATGCAAGGGGGCGGGGCTGCCCAGCGCGCTCACAACAGGCAGCGCGCGCACTCACAGCGAGTGATCACAGGGGAGACATGCAGGAGCTTTTGCCGACTGTCCTCGGCTTCTTGGAAAACAAGATGCCAGAAGTATCATGTGGAAGTACCTTGGCTATATTGCAGACAGTGAAGGAAAGCCCACTGACCTACAGAGACCCGTCTGCGAAACGTGTTTCAAAGCCACAGACCAAGAGAGGCAACACGTCTAACACGGCAAAGCACCTTTCAGACAGACACCCCGAACTTTTTAAAGAACGGGTAAGCAAATGTGATTATAAACATGAACACCCCCAAGCTCAATTAATCAATTTAAAACTGCAGGACAATTCAGTGAAATTAATTTTTCTAAAATGAATTACTTTATTTTAAGATTCTTCAAAAGCTTTCTGTTCTGTCAGTTCTTTAATCCAGCCATTCTTTTACTTGAAATGAGAACATTTATTTATGTATTATTTATAATCCATCCAGTTAAATTTGAAAACTGAGAATAATAATTTGTTAAAATATAATTGATGTGTACTTTCTTTAATTGATTTGACAGTTGGTGACTACACAGAGACGTTGTTACTACTACTAGGCTTCTTGAGTGTGTGTATGTATGTATGTATATATATGTATGTATGTATATATGTGTATGTGTGTATGTATGTGTGTGTATATACACTGTAAAATGTAATTGATGACCTTACTTAAAAAAAAAAGTGACCGTAACTCATTTCTGCTTAATTAGTTGACTATACTGAAGGAAACGTGGTAAAGAACACTTTCTGGTGAGTAAAGTTGTGAAACTCATCAGCTCAAGTAACCTTTAATATATAAAAACCAGTGAGGTGGACCATCTGTAAAGTCCGGAGAAAGACGAGACCGAACTCGGCCGCATTCGACGACTACACATGCGCAGTTCAACACTTCACCTGACTGAAGTCGGTCTTTGCTCGAGACGTAATGGCGGATGCACGAAGCGAGAGGAGAGCGCTACTTCGTCAAGTTATTTGAAGGTAAGTTTCAGCTACATAATGAAATAAAATGTCACTGGCTATCTATTTAGCAAACATGGCCCTTTACCGTATTATCTATCTGTTAATTAGGGGTTGGAGGTTAACTTTATGTCTTCGATTTTGAAAGCTAGCGAACGTTAAAGCTAACCTAGCTAACGCTAGCCCGTGCCAAACCCCGCTACAATAAATGTATTGTAACAACGACTTGGCAGACGGAGTGTACTTTTTAGCGGGTGCAATGGCAACTGTGTCGATATTTCAGGGCCACTCTTGAATTCGGCAAGCATGTCTTCTTTTTGTTTGAGTCCGTGGCTCCTACAACCTACGGCGCAGTCAAATGGGACTGTCAGAGAAGCGACCTTATCGGGAAACGAGTCAAAATGTTACATCTGTTTATCCGTTTACCAATTTAGAAGTAACGTACAGTACACTTGACATAACGCCACGTTTCATTTATTATTCTTGATGTTACCGAAGCATTTTTTTAAAGGCAGACAGGATGGTGGCGGGTATATTAATAACAGTGGCTGTCTGAATCGCGTACATTGAAATAACGTTACACCGCATTACGGGAGTCTCACAACGTTACTGTCAGTGAATGAAGATGGAATGTAGTGTTCGGTTGAGCTGAACGAGGAATAATTATACAACAACCGTATGATGGTGGGCCTCTCGGGCACAGAGCGAGTGACACTGTGTCCCAACAGCAAGCGTTACGTTACGGTTTTCAACGTTAAAATAACATATTATATTGTGATATTTACTGGAAAGTATGTACAATATAACCAATAGCAAGTTGGAAACTTTCAGCTTACCAGACATCCACTTGTGGTTGGGTAATTCAGTCGTTACAAACAAACACAAACTTATGAATAACAGAGAAAAAAACATATAATATATATCATGGCTAGCAAGGACAAGTATTTGTGATTTAAGTTTTAACATCTTGAAATCTTCCATTAAACTGATGGCTAGTTAGCCATAAACATGCAACTTGACTGAGTTATTTGCAGTTTGACTGAATGATTTTGTTGTTTCTTTTGTAGTCTTTGCTGAAACCTGGCAATGAATTGGAAGTGTAAGTACTGCTTGTTTTCTTCTGAAAAGAGGGCTCAACTATTCAAACACTACTGCTTAAAATATGGAAGCTATACCAGATTGAATCCAATTCCATGCCTCCACACAGATTGTTTTCCTGAGGGTGAAGATGAGACAAGTATGGAGTCCAAACGACTGGAACTTGTAGAGGAGATGAAGAAACGTTGTCCAACTGCTGCTCTGATATCCAAGAATATGGACTCATGACCGGAGCCTCCAGTGAAAGAGTTGAAAGGTGGCCAGCACTCTTTACGGAGGGTCAGGTAAATCAGAATTTTTCACGTTCAAGTTTTTAGTTGTAATATATCTTTTATGTCACCAAATTAGCTTTACTGTCATACTACTGAAAAAGCCAGGAATATCTGCAACAAATCACACCAGGGGTAGGTTTCTCAAGCAAAGTTTAAAACAAATGTATGTGGTGACCAAAATAGTCCCACCACATTGTGTATGCAGAGCCGTCAATTGATTGTCCTTGAATACTTAGGAATTTTGTGTTTGAAATTTTTTTTATAGAGTACAGATGTTACTGAGAAGCGAATCACAGTCCTCCGTGGGCTTCCTGTCATCCTTGGAGAAGAGAACACAGACTTCTTCAAGATCTGCTTTGTAAGTAGACTTTGTCAAATTTATTTAATTCCACACCACAGGATGCCCAATCTATCTAATGCATTCCTTCTGTTCATCTTTTGGTATTAGTTACTTCTCTTCCACTCAGCCTGAATTGTGCTGCTATACTTTAATTTTTGATGCACTGATCACCTATGCCTAATTGATTTTGTGGAGCCTTGTTTTGCTGTGAGGCACAAATATATTCATTGTGTGTTCTACTACAGAAATGCAAAATGACATTTGACATGCATTTGTGGTTTTAATGCTGCTATTGTTGTTAGGACTGAGATGACCCTCCAGACATGTCCCACACCGCCATGGGAATCCTGACAGTGATTGCCGAAGACTGTGTGGCCTCTCCTCACTCGCTGCACCAGGAGTCTACAGCTATAATGCAATCGTTTGGTGGTGATGGATGACCGTGACAATCTTCCGCATGCCATGTGCCTACTCTTCGGACTTTACGCCCTGAATACCCTCAACAGCTCAGGTACACCATTGAGTTTATTCAAAGAGTGCTTCTCTCACTTGGACAGAAATACCTAAAACCTAAAATACAATCACTCAAAAATCGACTGATGCAGTGAGTGACTGTCTTCACGATGTGGATGGTATGTGACATGCTGGGTCAGGCCTGAGACCTTTACCCTTCCATCTCCAATAGAACTCTTTACTGGAAACGTGATGTTTTTTTTGTAATTTTGTCCAGTTGACTATGGACTTTGTTTATCTGTTGTTTCTGAATCTGTAGTCAAAAGAGAGCAATTCATGATTTTTCATCGGAGTGATGAAAGGCATTTAGATTTTTATAAAAGTTAAGGAAGTTCATGTCAAGATATAGACATAAAGACATTGCCAGTAACGGTATGTTATTTTTCTTTTGTAATTTGACAGCTTGGTTTGCAGAAGTTCAATTTATTCTACTATTTAAATACAAAAATACATATTGTTTACATGAGAAACTTGTAAAAAATGTTTTCCCTTTTTCAAAAGCTGTAGTTAATAATAACTTTGCCATTTGTGCTTAAACTGTCACTATATCCTGACAGACGATCTGTAAAAAAGTCAGGCTCCTCTACTTCCTTTTAGTGCCCCAAATGGCATTTGCAAGATTCCACTGCACCCAAAGTAAAACAACCAATCAGAGCTGAGGATTCTCTAATGCAAGATTCTGGTCCTGCATTGCCTATTTCTCACCTCAGACACCTAATTTAGTGTATTGTAGGGGTGTAAC